>CP092093.1:26512500-26520000 GCA_029203775.1 Neoneuromus ignobilis
TGTAACATACTTCCATAAACACAACAAATGCCTAGTTGAAGTAAAAAAACAGTTCCCAGAAAAAATAACTTCATTCTTTTCTCTAACGTTGGAGTCTGAAATTATTAGTAAAGAATTTCGTTATTTTTTTAATTTTATTTATATGTGAAAATACTTATAATTATATAACAAATGTATATATGTATGTATGTATATATATATATTTGTATATATATATATATATATATATATATATATATATATATATATATATATATACTAGTGCTTTCCACATGAGTAATGATGCATTTACTAAGCTATTTTTAGAAACATATTGCATCTAACTTGCGTGGTATTTTACATCAGTGTCTTGTTGTATTGATACAATGTTCTAGTTAATTTCTAAATTGCCCTCAATGTAACAAAAATGGTGGTATTTGAACCCTCAAAATCATATCTCCATAGGATTGTAACCGTAGATGAAAAATGGTTTTATACACCAATTGGAAATAAACTAAACAATAGTATCTACCAAAATAATTTATACATTACAACATCAAACCCCGGTTTGTCTCTGAAAGTTGCTTTTATATATTTGATGGGATTTCCATTGGGTAATTTTCATTCGCATTTCTGAAACCTGGACACGATAACATCTGAAATCTATTATCAGTAGATAGACATATTGCAGCACGATGATTCAAAATTATATGCAGCAAGAATCACGCAGGAGAAAATCATAGTGATAGGATGGAAAGTGTTTCTGCATCCATCCTATTCACCGAACGTATTTTTTTATTATTACCTGTTCAGATTATTTACTGAAAAAAAAATTCAAATATTGATAAAGTTAAAAATCAAATTTAATTATCTTCTCTTAAAAAAGGTCAGAATATTTTAAGCGAGGCATTGAATCTCTGGACACGAAATTGCAAAATGCTATAGATAATAATGGTGATTACATTATTGATTAAACAATAAAAGTCAAGTTTGTTAGATTGTATAAATTTATTTTTTCATTTTATTTCAAATAATCTATTATTTAAGGAATGATCTAATACACACACTAACACACATACACACACACACACACACACACACACATATATATATATATATATATATATATATATATATATATATATTCAAAATAATTTCATTATTTAATATAAATAAAGTCATTTAATATCTTTAATTTAATATTGATGACTATTTAGTTGTTTACAAATTCCATTCGTTTAAATACATATATTCTGAATACGAGTGTTAATATGAAAAAGTCTTATTAAAATATTCTGAATAGTATCCGTTAATTATTTGCAAATATAGGAGATTTAACTTAAATGAAATTATATCCGATTATGTTTTTTATTTTTTTTCAGTTTCCGTTTTTGAAAAATAGAAATTAATTTAATATAAACTTAAGTTTATTTTATGAATCAAAAGGAATGAAAATTTCTAAGATTTATTTTATTTAAACTAATGTTTCGTGTTATTATTTTATTTTTAATTTTAATTCATATTATTTAAAATTGCTTAAATTTTTGATATGGTAAAAATGATTATACAAAAAAAATACATATGTTAATCTTCGACGCCCGTCATTCACAGTGTTTTTGTACTCCAACTTTTCATTAAATATGAAAATTTAAAATAAAACAATGCTATATTTTAATATAATTATGAATCATGGGGTACAAAATACCCCACGTCGAACGGCCTAGATAAAGATAATATTTAAATACCAATTTAAATCCTTTAAGAGTATTTTATCTTAAATTACTTAAATTTGTTCACTTCTTTTAAAATTTAAACGAATAAATAAGTTTTCGTAGAATATCTATATAAATAGAAATACTTTTTTAATTAGTCAGAATACGAATTCGTTACACAATCAAAAAATTAGCTAGTCATTAAGTTACTTATATTAAATATTTTTTTACAATGGTGTATATTATATAATTCTGTAAAATAAAACGATGCACTTGCTATAAAAAAACTATCTAAATTGACAGAAATGTACAATGAATATGTATAAGAAACGTTAATGAAATTTTTTCCCATGACAATGTGCAACTGTAATGATTGATAGACCGTAAGACAATAAAGCAATATAAACAGATGATGAGTATCATTTGGTCTATGAACGGATGAATAAACTTCGTGCTATAATAAAACAATCCGAACGTAAACGTATATTATAAAAACTGAATGCACTTACAATTGGAAATAGGTAAAATACTGCCATAGTAATTCCGCCGCCCGTAAAAAACAAGTTCGTGTTACTAATCGAGAATAATTTTTTCATTTCTTTACAGAAGCTGAAATAATACATTTTATTATATAATCATTACAAAACAATAAATATAGATTGTACTTTTAAAATTACCATATTATAAACAGTTATATGAACAGACGATGATAAATTATTATTATTTCCGCTAGTTTATGAAATGTGTTAAATAAAATGTTCATATACAGTTGGTTAACACAACATTAAATGGCTAATCTATTAAAAATATTTTATAAATCTCACTTAGACTAATATATTAGGTTGGCAAATATCTCCCTTCCGCCTTCTGGTCTTTTGAATTTCGCAGCTATGTACAAAAAAAAAAGCGGAAGGGAGATACTTGCCAACCTAATATAAAAAATAATAATATAGTAATATTCATACATTTGTTAATGTATTTTAAAATATAGTTCCTATAAATAGAAAGTAATAATTAGTCAAAGAAAATAATATATTATAAAAGAGTATTTATCTAAATTCCAACTAGTTAGAGTAGATGGAATTTTTAAATAAACTTAAATTTGTATTAAAATTAAAATAATGAAATAATTCTAATATAAAATAAACATTCGAAGAAAAAAAATATTTGTCAACCTATACTCAAATATAACATTTGAATTGTAATACCAAATTTATATCAAAATTAAAATACAAAAATTATACTGATATCAAATAAACATTCGAAAAAAAATATTTTTTCTGTCAATCTATTCACGGGTATAATATTTTAATTCTGATAATAAATTGTATTGAATACATATAATTCTGTAAAAAAAAACATATTTGACGAAAAAATATATCTCTGTCACTCTATAATCGGATATAACATTTGAATTCTAAATGGAAATAATATTTCTCTGTTACTCTAAAATAGGATGCAACATTTGAATTCTAATACTAAATTTGTATTGAAATTACAATAGATATAATTCTGTACAAAAAGAAAAAAAATTGACGAAAAATATTTCTCTGTCACTCTAAACTAGGATGCAACATTTGAATTCTAATACTAAATTTGTATTGAAATTACAATAGATATAATTCTGTACAAAAAGAAAAAAACATTTGACGAAAAAATATTTCTCTGTCTGTCTATAATCGGATATAACATTTGAATTCTAAATGGAAATAATATTTCTCTGTCGCTCTAAACTAGGATGCAACATTTGAATTTTAATACTAAATTTGTATTGAAATTACAATAGATATAATTCTGTACAAAAAGAAAAAAAATTGACGAAAAATATTTCTCTGTCACTCTAAACTAGGATGCAACATTTGAATTCTAATACTAAATTTGTATTGAAATTACAATAGATATAATTCTGTATAAAAAAAAAACATTTGACGAAAAAATATTTCTCTGTCTGTCTATAATCGGATATAACATTTGAATTCTAAACGAAATAATATTTCTCTGTCGCTCTAAACTAGGATGCAACATTTGAATTTTAATACTAAATTTGTATTGAAATTACAATAGATATAATTCTGTACAAAAAGAAAAAAAATTGACGAAAAATATTTCTCTGTCACTCTAAACTAGGATGCAACATTTGAATTCTAATACTAAATTTGTATTGAAATTACAATAGATATAATTCTGTATAAAAAAAAAAAAAACATTTGACGAAAAAATATTTCTCTGTCTGTCTATAATCGGATATAACATTTGAATTCTAAATGGAAATAATATTTCTCTGTCGCTCTAAACTAGGATGCAACATTTGAATTTTAATACTAAATTTGTATTGAAATTAATTAATTTGTGTCATAAATAAACATTATTGACAGACATCATTTCCTCACTATTTCTTGGTACATACTAATGTTAGAACATTTGTTTGAGTATATGCTAAAGGGCACCAATGACAATATATAATGTTTAGAAGAATGAGTCGATTCCTTAGATTACAAGATTATTATAGGTGTTTATAATAATTGTGCGTTAAGCGAACAGAATTTTCGGTAGACCTAATATTCATTCATATACTTTAAACATACTTTTTTGTACTTAGGTAATTAATTTATTAAATAGAAGAAAAATCAATATTTCAATTCAAAGTATTAGGGTGAATATACAAAATTATTGAGTCACTAAACAATTTGTTCATAGAAAAGAGTAAATTTTTGAAAAACGTGATTGAAAACTATTTTTTCGAATGAAAAACACATTTTTACATTTTTCTTCCTATTTAATATTTAGAAAATTTAGGCGAATGTTTAATAGCTTTTCTATTGGTTATTTATTAATTGATTTTTTGAATATAAAAATACTTTTTAAAAAAATAAATAAATATTTTTGAAAATGTTCAATCATGAGATGTAAAAAAATAGTTTATTGGCAATTTATGAACTAGGGATATAATTCAAATAAGTTCAAATGTTGTACCATAATTATTCATGGTAGTATAAAACATTTCAAATATTTTTTTCAAATTAATAAAAAGTATTTTTATAAAAATTAAAAACACGTTTTTCAATCATTTATGTTATTATATTTAAAGTTACAACTTGTCATTTAAATTTTAAGCAGAATTTAGATTTTAATTAAAATAAACATCACGATATTATTTAATATTAATTTACAAATACGAAAATACATTTTTGATGTAGCCACATAGAAGTGTATTTTGTAATTAATGATTTTTAATTATGTACTAATTGAAAAATATGATCGTAAAAACAGTTTAATTTAATAGCAATTTATCGACAAACACTTTTTCTAATTTGACATTGATTAAATTGAAATTATTACCTGAATTTATTATAGTAAAAGGGATAAACAACCATTAGATACGCATACAAATAGTGATTACAAATGATTAATTATGTATGTAGAATAGTTAAAACATTTTAAACGGACAAATTGTAATGAGTTGCTCATTTAGAATTGTAAATTAAAAACAACTGTTTAATTTAAACGTGTTTGATATTAAAGTTTTACTCTAGTTTAAAATATCAAACGATTCTTTTTATAGCTTAAGTTATTGGATTACTAAAAAAATCATAATAATTTACAAAAAAGTGTCAGCTATGCATTATATTTCTATTTAAAAAAGAATGGTACTCTATTTCCGGAGTGATACGAAAATTTTTAGAGTGATGTGAAAATTTCGCGAACTTTTCCGAGAATTATTGAAGTACAAATTTTATGAAATATTAAAATTAACTAAAAATGAAAAAAGATGTTCAGGTGGACTTTTCGGACAGTTTTTCAGAAAAAATAAATTTTAATTGTATTGGCATTAATTTTGAACGCACATCAGATCATTCATATATTATAATAAATATCGTCTATACAGAAGCATTAATATAGTTTTCTAAATGTTTTATTTTTTACAATTTATTTACATTGATTACCAGAAGCAAATTCGATGGTCGACTAGCAAAGCAAGTAAAGGGAAGAAGCCCCCTCTGAGTAATAAAGTACATATATTGTTTCATTCATTCACTGTATCTAAATGTGTTCATATTAATCTCAAATATAATTTGAACGCTTCAAAATATTTGTGCAAAATAGTGTAATACGTGCATGTTTATATTACGAATTCAAACTTAGTTCTAATAATGTTGAAGTTGCATGAAAAATTTGAACTGCATTTCGAGAAGTGGCAGTTACATCAAGAACGGTCCCGAGGGGATTTAAAAAATTCTATATTATTAATAATTATATTTTTACAAGTAACAAAGTTAATATTTATTTTTGTCTATTTTATAAACTACTTTTATTAAATAGTAAATATGTTTTTATAATATTTTAATGAATTTGATAGACTAAAAAAAAACAAGTAGAATGATTACTATTATATTAATTCACTTGTATTACCTGATTAATTTCTTATGTTGCTCAACGCATAGTGTTAATTCACGAAAACATTTATCTTCGTTAGCAACTTCTTCATTTTTTCCAATTGATTCTAATACATTTCGTATTAAGTCAAACTGAGTTAGTACACTTTCCATCGTTATGACAAATAATGCGTCAAAAGCAAATACTCCAGTAACCAAAAAAATCGCAGATATAAGAACAAAGAAATATACTATTTCATGTGCTGGACTTTGGTTTTCATCAAAAGGTAACCTAAAATATAACAATTTATTGTATCGTTTAACCAAAATTTTATGATGAATATAAACGTGTAATATAATATGATCAATCATCTTTTATGATTATTCTATAGCGAGTCTGGTTTATATTTGGAAAAATCTCAAGAAAGATTTTTATCCTAATTGCTTAGTCCTTATAGTCAAATGTGGAGGTGATTTTGTTATGATTTTGGAAATATTCTCTTGACGTTTTTCTAACTAAATGCTTAGTTTGAATGGTCGAATTGCTATCAATAGATGAATATTATATTTGGCATCAATATTTATAAACAATGATGTTATAATTCAAGACAATAACGCCTCTCTACATACAACTAGTAGTGTTCAATTTCAATGGAACGAAAAAGAACATCAATATTTTCCTTAGCCAGAAAAATTTCCTTATTTAAATACAATTGAACTATTAAGTTATAAAGAATAGAGTAAGAATTACATTCTCTATTTTATTATTTCTTCAAAAACGTGAAAAACATCTAAGCGAGGAATGGAAGTTATGTATATTTATTTCAAAAATAATATTAACCGAATAAAAGAAAATAGTGTTCATACCATATATAATTATAAAATGTACAGATCATTATTATTTTCATTATATATATATATATATATATATATATATATATATATATATTGTTTAGTCAATACATCAATGGTATTGGCTGAATTGAAGAATTAAAGAGTAAAAGAAACATATTTACCTTTCAAGAAATATTTATAAAATGCTACAACCAAATTATGAAGGGAGTAAGATGTGATATCACCAAAGATATTTATAGCGGTATTAGTGGAAGTGTTTAATATATTAAACTGGGAACCCTCAATGAATAAAAGTAAAAGGCGAGATATACATTTAGTTATCCACAATTTGGTGATGATATTCAACATCAACAAACCCAGATGAACTTAAAAAAATTGAAAAATTAGATAAGTTCAAAAATGATATTAAGAGGAATTATAGTAAGATGAAGAGTGTAAAATACAATTAATTTGAAGATCAAAGGAAAATATTATTAAAAGGAGTACAAATAGAGAAAGTTAAAAACCATATGTATTTAAGACATCTTGTTGAAGAATGAACATTTATATAAGTGACCCAAAATGAGATTGAATGATGTAAA
>CP092093.1:26525000-26540000 GCA_029203775.1 Neoneuromus ignobilis
ATAAATAAACTAATAATATCCGTCATTTCAAATTATATACAATTGTCTTTTAAGTTTATTCAGATAATCAATAATAAATTATTTCTGTTGAATTCGAAATATTGAGAGTGAATATATAATAATTTATTCGATTTTATACATATATATATATATATATATATATATATATATATAATATATATATATATATATATATATTAGGTTGGCAAATATCTCCCTTCCGCCTTCTGGTCTTTTGAATTTCGCCGCTATGTACAAAAAAAAAAAAAAAAAAAGCGGAAAGGAGATACTTGCCAACCTAATATATATATGTATTTGACTCTATCCCTCTTTTTATATATATATATATATATAGAAAGAGAGGGATAGAGTCAAAGTCATATATATATATATATATATATATATATATATATATATAATTAAATATGAGATAATATTCGAAATGTTATAAATAAATAATAAAATTATAAACAATCAACAATAAATAAGTATTCTAGCTCTAAATAAATAAAATTGCTGAAATTGAAGAATATTTGATTATTATGTTTACATAACAATAAATATAATGTTTCGAAATTTGCCCAAAATGAAGTATTTATTAAATACGAACTTTAGGAAGGGATTTAAACATTGATAATAGATATTCAAATGTGATACTGATATTTATTTAAGGTTTTACGATTATAGACACATTACATATTTATATAAATAACAAGAAATTTAAAAATACACATATTGTATTTTAGAAAATATGTTATTTTTTTTAATATATCTACATACAAAATATACCCTGATTTTAATTGGTAATTTATATAAAAAATAGATTAAAACATTCCAACGAGCTCATGTATTTTAATTGATATATACGAGTATATATAGAGTTCTGATTTAAATACTAAATATTTAGAAAAAATATTATTTTTAAATATAAAGTTTTTAAATTCAAACAAGAGTTTGAAGTGAATAACAATCTTTTATTCATTTATTAAGTATTATGTTTAATATTATTATTTTTTTCTTGATATATATACGAGGATTATTTGATAAGTATGGTAAAAAAGTAAGAAAAACTAAATTGAAAAATTTAATTAAATTAAACAATAAATAAATTTACCATACTTATCAAACGACTTTCTTATATATATATATATATATATATACGCATCAAATGAAAAAAAATGTATTAAATTCTTGTTTCATTATTAAAATATATTTTTTGCATTTTAAACTTAATGAAAAGTTTAGTATATTTAAATGTGTATAATATAAATGTACACTTTTATAAAGTGACTGCAATAATTATAGATTTAAGTTTAAAATGAAACTTTCAATTATAGAGTAAGTTTTTTAGTTAAAGTATTATTTATTATTAGTAATGAATGATTTATGTCTCTCATATATCACCTGTATTTACACATACATTATACAGTGTAATTGTATCGTTTGATTTTGTGTATATCATTGACTTAGTTTCAGTATTCAGGTAATTTTTTAAGAAATAAAAGAAGTATTCAATTGTAAATATAAAACTACGCACTTTTTATGTAAGTAAAAAAATTATTGATAAATTTTAAATTTAATTATTTTAAATGATTTATTTTGAAAGAAAAATGTATATATATATATATATATATATATATATATATATATATATATAAGAATACCTCGCATAATGCGGCTAACAAGTTCCACTGATTTGCCAGACTATTTAAAACAGGACTAATCGAAACATTAATTAAATACAAAAAACATTAATTGGTTCCAAACAAACTATTTCTCCTGTTTTTCAATAAATTAAATGATGGTAATATATTCAACAAAATGATATGTATCAACAAAACAAAATCAGGGGTTTATACATTCACTTTAAATACATTTTAAATTCATTTCAAATTAAAATTTAATTATCGAAAAATTGACTACTCTAGGTTACGAATCGATAACTAATAGAAAAAGAAAAAAGACCACAAAACTAGAACTGCGCATGCGATGCGTATAATGTGCGCATACGTATAATTTTTGGGGGGGGGGGGAATTTCAAATCGTACTATAGTGAAATCGTATTAATCGAAGTCGCACTATGAGAGATATTCCTGTATTACATAATATAAGGTGACCCAAATGAGACTTGAGTTGTAAACCAGTACTAAAGGTTACATCCTTTAGTCTATCAGTGTATGTATATATATATATATATATATATATATATATATATATATATATATATATATAAGTTGGCAAGTAAGTATCTCCCTTCTTTTTTTTTTTTTTTTTTTTTTTGTACATAGCTGCGAAATTCAAAAGACCAGAAGGCGGAAGGGAGATATTTGCCAACCTAATATATATATATATATATATATATATATATATATATATATATATATATATATATATATATATATATATATATATATATATATATATATATATATGTATATGTATATGTATATGTATATATGTACATTTGTGTGTATGTGTGTGTGAATGTGTGCATAATCAATCTCTTTCTATCCACTACCAGATGAAAACTTCTCCCAACAATTTACACTTTGATCGATTTAATGTTTTTCCCTGTCAATTCATTCTGATGAATTTTCTTACGTCTTCATCTTACCTATCCGAAAATCTATCTTTGAGTATTTTTATGTATTTAAATTCACAATCAACAATTGATCTTGTTCATCTATAACCTTTCCTTCTTGCGATATGACCGGTTCATTTCTATTTTATAT
The DNA here is from genome assembly GCA_029203775.1 of Neoneuromus ignobilis. NCBI lineage: Eukaryota > Metazoa > Arthropoda > Insecta > Megaloptera > Corydalidae > Neoneuromus > Neoneuromus ignobilis. Next base: position 26,527,733 of record CP092093.1, read on the forward strand.
TATCATAATAAAATTTAATTTACGTTTAAATATTTAACGTTTAGCACCAACATTTTATATTTGCTGATTTCTGTTATTATCTTATCTACAAGTTTATTGCTATTCTTTGTATTTATATTTCATTCTCTTCTTTACTTTATAGGAATTTTTACGAGGGTCGTTTGATAAGTATAGTAAAAAAGTAAGAAAAACCAAATTGAAAAATATATACTTATCAAACATCCCTCGTGTATATATATATATATATATATATATATATAGAGAGAGAGAGAGAGAGAGAGGTATATATTATATTATATATATATATATATATATATATATATATATATATATATATATATTACACAAATATTCTTTAAAAGTTTAAATCATTTTTATTTACAAAACTTCAACACTGTTTGATTTTTAAAAAATTGTTATATTTGATTATTTAGTGTATTTTAAAATATTAAATCATTATTAATCACTGATTTAGTATTTTTTATTCAAAAGGATGCGAAATTTCAAATGTTATTATTCTTTTATAATTTTATGTGTTCGAAATTATTAATTTAGAAATGTGTTTATTTATTTAATAAGCACGTTTTCTATAGATATTTATATTTAAAATCTCTAAACTGAAATAATGGTTGTTACAGTAATTTTATAAGTAAAATTTTATAAAATTCTTATTTATATTTCCCTTCATAATTTACAAAATTTAACAATATGTGAGTTTTTATACAAACATAAAATGATATTGCAAATGTTGATGATGACATCAAAAAAATAAACGTCAGGAAAGAAATGAGACAGCCAAATTTAGTTCTGTCTGGAAAATTTCCGTATCAATATAAATGAATTTATACAATAAGTGAATTTCGTTCAATGGATGTACATATAATTCAAAAATTGTAGAGGATATACGAGGCCTGTTTGATAAGTCCGTGTAAAAATAAAAACTGCTTCATTTTTTTGAATAAATCGTTTTTATTTTTCAACATAGTCTCCTTTTAGGCTTATACACTTCATCCAACGCTGCTCTAGTTTGTTGATCCCTTCCGAATAATAGGATTTGTCCAAGTCTGTAAAATAGTCATTCGTTCCTGCAATTACCTCCTCGTTCGAATAAAATCTTTTTCCCGCGAGCCATTTCTTCATATTAGGGAACAAATAATAGTCCGATGGAGCCAAGTCTGGAGAATAGGGGGGATGTAAAACGATTTGGAACCCTATTTCCATTAGTTTTGCGGCCACAACTGCTGAGGTGTGAGCTGGTGCGTTGTCGTGATGAAAGAGGACTTTTTTGTGGGCTAATCGGGGACGTTTTTCTTGCAACTCGGTTTTCAAACGATCCAATAACAACGAATAATATGCACCTGTAATGGTTTTACCCTTTTCCAAATAGTCGATAAAGATTATTCCTTGCGAATCCCAAAAGACAGTCGCCATAACCTTCCCAGCCGAAGGAATTGTCTTCGCCTTTTTCGGAGCAGATTCCCCCTTGATAACCCATTGTTTAGACTGCTCTTTGGTCTCAGGAGTGTAGTGATGTATCCATGTTTCATATACAGTGATGAAACGACGCTTAAAGTCCTGCGGATTTCGCTGAAACAGCTGCAAACCGTTTTGCAACACTTCACATGACCTCGTTTTTGGTCGATCGTGAGCAATCACGGCACCCACCTGGTGGATAGCTTTTTCATGTCCAAATGTTGGTGCAAAATATTATGTACCCGTTCACACGAGATGCCTACAGCACTAGTAATCTCACGCACTTTCACTCTTCTGTCATCCATCACCATATCATGGATTTTATCAATGATTTCTGGAGTGGTGACCTCAACAGGGCGTCCAGAACGTTCAGCGTCTCTTGTGTTCATATGGCCACTCCGAAAATTTTGAAACCACTTATAAACCGCACTAATCGAAGGTGCAGAGTCACCATAATGTTTATCACGCTTCTGTTTAGCCTCCTGAGGCGTTTAGCCTTTAATGAAGTAGTGTTTAATCAACACGCGAAATTCTTTTTCGTCCATTATTTGACAATCACTCGATTTCCTTGATTCCAACGATTGTCAAACACAAAGGAATAGATCGATATGGCTGAAACTTGATGTGTGTTCTTCCAAGAGGTGCTACTAATTAAAAATAACCTCGATATGCACCAGTGGTGCCATCTTTAGGAAATTACACGGACTTATCAAACGGCCCTCGTATTGTACTATAGAATTTCATTCTCATTATTAATACGATTTTATAAATTTAAAAAAAGTTATTTATAAATTTTTAACAAAAATCATATATCTCTAATAGAAGTTATAAATAATTAATAAAAATACTCTTAGTTAAATGGATTCCATAAGAAATAGAATGAATATTATTATAATTTATAAATGCAATACATTATAAAGATAAAAACGAATATATACATATGTAAATAAAGATTTTAGAAACCAATATTCCGTTGAAAATAAATATAAATGTATTATGTATTTTAGAGTAAAAATGTTTTTGAGAAGAAAGTAAGTGTATTTAATAATAAAAAGGAACGAATAATTATGTCTTATATACATTTATATACATATACGAGTATTTTTAGATAAAGTTTGAAATTTTGGTAATGAAAAATATTTTGTTCAAAATATTTTACACAGGTATTTATATGCTATTATTATACTCCAGAATTTGATTAAATATTATCCTTCAAAATATTGTATACTTTTATAAGATATAGAAAAATAGATACTTTTTATAGTCAAATTGCACATAATAAAATATTATCTTTATAATTGTATTATTTTTTAAAATTTAAATATAATAATTTTGTAAATATTCGTTCTGAATATTGAAAAGCGTTCATTTGAAAAATAAATTGATATTTTTATGTGAATTTGTCACTCGTGTAATTAGTAATTGAAATCATAATTGTCGTAAAACAAATTACATTTTGGTAATGAAATTCTACAATGAACTAAATAGATATATATATATATATATATATATATATATTTATATTTATATATAAATATATATATATATATATATATATATATATATATATTTATATACGAGTATATATATATATATATATATATATATATATATATATGATATAACTGTATCATTTATTGTTATATTTATTGTAATAATATTAATATTTAATACTTTACATTTTGTCAGTGGTATATTTGTAATCATATTGAACGTAAAATTCATTTCGTAAAATTTATATTCATATTGAAATCTTAATACAATTTATGAACCTTTTTTATATTTTTGTAATTATATTAATAAATCACATCATATAAAAAGTGACTTCAACATATATCTGGAAAAATATACATTTTAATTACATATCACTGCATACAACGATCATAAAGATTTTAAACTGTAATTTATCGAACCGTCAATCATTTAAACATTTAATTTTACTTTCGATATTTGACCTACATCCATCCATCACTGTATATACATTCATCAATTTTGTAAAAAATTCATACTTGGTATAATTTTTTCTTGATACACAAGTAAAAAATATAAACATACAAAAAAAATATGACATCAGTTTTGTTCGACCTAGATTAAAAAAATTTTGAATTCAATTGAAAATTAAATCATTGTTAAGGTTTTTTTCAAAATAATCACATTCTTATAATTGTCAATAAAGTTTTTTATTTTGCAATCAACGTTAAATGTTATATTTATTCCAATATTTCATATCAAACTGGATTCTATATTGAACATATCAGATTTTTTATTTCAGTGATGAATAAGTGAATCCTTAAATTTCGCATACGTATGCATCTATTTTTATTAGATATGTAATTTGTAATATATATATATATATATATATATATATATATATATATATATATATTTAGATATAAGTAAATATTTAAAATTTATAAAAAATATTATCTCTTAATACAATGTCGTACTTGTTAATATTTAGGCATTATTTTTTTTAAATAAATGTTTTAATATAGTATTTTTTTATTATATTTTTTAAAAAAGATATTAATTAGTTAAGGTATTAATTATTTTGAATATGAAATATTTTCATGACGTTCATCGATTTTCGCTAATTTGTTTTTCTCGTGTATTATGGATAATTACTTTCTGTATATAGTGGTTATCTCATAATAATTACGGCAAACAGATTTATCACAATTATTTGTTATTACCTCGATAAATAAATAGTTTGTTTTACTTACTTTAAAGGGATTTTAGTAATTTTATTACGTTTTGGTTAATATAGGGATTATGAAAAATAATAATATAAATATAAATACCCTTTTCAAAATGTATTTTGTCTCCAATTAATAAATAGATTAGAGGAACAAATAAAAGTTCATCTAAAAGTATTCATCCATAATTAATCAATAGTATTTTTACACATTTATTTGCATAAATCTCAACTATTACTATTTTTTTCAGTCATTATTTATAAAGTCCTAATTAGATACAAAATTACAATAGTTTGAAAATAAAAAAACGAAATTAATGTGAATTTAAGAGAGATAAAATAAATGAAATATAAATAAATCACACACATACACACACACACTCACACAAACACAAACACACACACACACATATATATATATATATATATATATATATTATATATATATATATATATATATATATATATATATATATATATATGTATGTATATATATGTATATATATATATATATATATATATATATATATATATATATATATATATATATATATATATATGTATATATATATATATATATACATATATATATATACTGCTGGGCGAAAGCCTCTACTCGAATGTCATAATTTACTGCTAAGAAGAGTCTTCCAATGCCTCTTCCATTTTCGAGCCTTTCCCTGTCTTTCCTGTCGCTGGCCAATCTCATCCAACCTTGGCCTCAGCAAAACTTCACAATTTCATCTCTCCATCTTTGATGTGGCCTTCCTTTAGGTCTCTTTTTATCTCTTGGTCTCCATTCCGTAACAATCTTCGTCCATTTGTTGTCCTCTCTTCTCGCTACATGTCCTGCCCATGTCCATTTCAACGATTTAACTTGCTCTATTATATCAATTACTTTTGTTTGTTCCCTTATCCATTTATTTGTTTTTCGGTCCAGTTTAGTAATTCCTAACATTATTCTTTCCATACTTCTCTGGGCAGTTAACAGTTGTCTGTTTCATTCTTATGTTTAGAGTCCAAGTTTCTGCTCCATACGTACAGGTAGGTAGTACACATTGGTTATATGCCTTTCTTTTCAAACTGATTGGTATATTGCTTTTCATTATACTATTTAGTCTCCCAAATGTTGCCCATGTAGCTCTGATTCTCGTTTTGATTTCTGGCCATAAATCACCATCGTATCTTATAGTTTTCCCTAGGTATTTTATTTCGTCCACTTGTTCCAGGTCGAATCGAACGCCTTTTCTCCATTCGACGATATGTATATATATATATATATATGTATATATATATATTTATTACTACTACTACTACTACTGATAGCCCACATCAGCCCACTGCTGGGCGAAAGCCTCGTCGAATGTCGTAATTAAAAAAGAAGAGTTTTTCGAGCCTCTTCCATTCTTTCCTGTCGCTGGCCAATCTCATCCAACCTTGGCCTCCACAATACTTCACAATTTCATCTCTTCATCTTTGATGTGGTCTTCCTTTGGGTCTCTTTTTATCCCTTGGTCTCCATTCCGTAACAATCTTCGTCCATCTGTTGTCCTCTCTTCTCGCTATTTGTCCTGCCCATGTCCATTTCAACGATTTAACTTGCTATATTATATCAATTACTTTTGTCTGTTCCCTTATCCATTTACTTGTTTTTCGGTCCAGTTTAGTAATTCCTAACATTATTCTTTCCATACTTCTCTGGGCAGTTAACAGTTGTCTGTTTCATTCTTATGTTTAGAGTCCAAGTTTCTGCTCCATACGTACAGGTAGGTAGTACACATTGGTTATATGCCTTTCTTTTCAAACTGATTGGTATATTGCTTTTCATTATACTATTTAATCTCCCAAATGTTGTCCATGTAGCTCTGATTCTCGTTTTGATTTCTGACCGTAAATCACCATCGTATCTTATAGTTTTCCCTAGGTATTTTATTTCGTACACTTGTTCCAGGTACTGATTCTCTAATTGTATTTTACTTCTTTCCGCGAAATTATTGAACATGACCTTGATTTATCCCATATTTATTTTTAACCCTACTTTTCGGCTTTTTTATAAGAGGGTTTCGAGTAATGTTTGTAATTCTTCCGGTTTTTCACTTCTAAGTAGTATATCATCCGCAAATCTTAGATATATATATATATACATATATATATATATATATATATATATATATATATATATATATATATATATATATATATATATATATATATATATATATATACACACACATATATGTTAGAATATTATTGCATAAAGACTATGACTTTTTATATCTAATTTATTACATAAACGGCTTATCTGATCTTTTATACATTCAGTACAAATTCATTTGAAAAAATTTTAAATGAAATAAATAAATTTGCTAATGAATGGATTTATTAATACACTCATGTATACATACACACACACACACACACACACACATATATATATATATATATATATATATATGTGTGTGTGTGTGTGTGTATATACATGAGTGTATTAATATATATATTTATATTTCATTTAATATAAATATTTATATATGTATAAGATATATATGTATAAATTAGATATAAAAAGTATATATATATATTCTATATATATATATATATATATATATATATATATATATATATATATATGTATATATATATATATATATATATATATATATATATATATATATATATATATATATATATATATATATATATATATATATATATATTTATATAAAGAGTGTGGGAAGAGAGGAGGTATACTAAGTTTTTCACCTAAATTTTTGTATTTATATTTATTTTAATTAGATTTTTCTTTGATTCGTAAATTCCTTGCACTTATATCTTGCAATGTGTCATTATAAAAAATTTTTTTATATGTTTTATCTAATTTATAATTTTTTCAAGTTTAACTGTGTTTGTTGAAAAAATAATATCGGCAAATACTAAGTATATAGACATTCATTTTCATCTATTCAAATTGTTAATTTGGTGTCTTAAACAATATATTATATATATATATATATATATATATATATATATATATATATATATATATATTATAACAATTATGTTTCCTATCAGAAGATTTATTTTTAATATTGTTCCTTGACTGTAGTTCACTTATATACTTTTTTTTGTTATACAACTAGCTTTATTTTCCTTTTTCATTATATACATATATACCATAAATTTATATATAAAAATAATCAGAAATGTTTAATGAAAATCTGCGAATGTCCATTAGTAATTAATTCTTATATATTATTGATTTACTTAACTTTAATTGACCCTTGAAGTTACATGAATGATGATAGAGTTCTATAGATTAAAAATGTGTATATAAAAATAATTAAACATCTTCAAATATAATATATTGTTTCGAATCTTCGTTCAAATTTGTATGCAATTTGCTAATAAAACAAAGTAAATTGATTATTATACTTTTCTCTTATTTTATATTCTTAAAGTAAAGTTATGTATATTTGTCAATGTTTTCTTTCTTATTGGGACATGATTGTTAACCATAAAATATAAATATCGATATATACATACAGAATATATAAACGTGTATTCGTTGGTGTGATATGGAAAAGATAGATATTGGATTGCTAGAAGAGAAAATTTTACGAGAGATCTTCAACAAAAAATGAAAAAAAGAGATTATCGATGATGACGATATAAATATATATATATACATATATACACATATATATACATATATACACATATATATATACATATATATCTTCATCATTATCTGTCTCTTTCTATCCACTGATGAATGAAGGCCTCTGTTGAAATTTTCTACTTCGACCGAATCAAAGTCTTTCACTTCCAGTCAACTCCCGACGAACCCTTTCAAATTTCTGTTCCATCTATCCATAAGTTTCTTCCCGAGGTCTTTTATATATCTAAATTTTCAATATTAAGTTTTCAATCAAGAACTTTCCTAATATATTGATGATTCTGACTTTTTGCTATATGACTGTCCACTATTATTTCAAACATCTCATTTTTGCTATAATTTTGTTTTCATTATGATTAATTACATTCTCTTTTTATCTTTTCTTGTTATTACTAACACAACATATATATATATATATATATATAAATAATTTAAATTCAATTACTATTACAAGCCTATCTTATAAGACATTGATTAATTATTTTATTCGAAAAATAAAAACATAAAAGACAATTTTAAAGCTTTCATTTTCTGGTTTCAAAGCATTATTGTAAGAAAATTAATAGAAATAGTAGTCAATAAAAAATTAAATTAATAATTGTATTCAAATACGTTTTATTGTAATTCTTACATACATCCATATATATAAACAATACATACGTACATTTATACATAAAATGCATTCATACATATATATATATATATATATATATATATATATATATGTATATATTTAAAAAAAATCACATTTGTAGAAATAAATGAATTTTATAGATTAAAACATGGAAACAATTAATTCCCGCTATTATTAAAACATGGTTTAAAATTCGGAAGTGATATTATTATCTGATAAAATTTCTAATAAATTTGCTTTCATTTATTTCGTGTTTTAAAATACATAATTTTATTTAAACCACAATGTTTACGAAGTAATCAATTTTATAACAACTATTATATATAATTCTATTATTGTATTTTGTTTTATTTTTTTAAAAATAAAACAGGTACTGATTTTGTAAGTTTTAAATATTTTTTTTAAAGACGTAGGAGGTACAGAGGTAGCAAATATCCTGGTTCTGAGTTCATAAATATTTAAATTCTGTAATAATTTTTATTAAATATTGTATTTACTTTTAAATTTACTGTTAATGACATACTATAGTTTATTCTAAATAAATGGAATAATTGTAAGTTTAATTGGTACTTTTTATGTAATATTATTTGTTCAAATTATATACATATATATATATATATATATATATATATATATATATATAATATTTTTAATGAAGCTATTTGTTATTTCAATATTATGTTGTCAATTCAAAAGTCACCTTAAAATACTGTAAAAGTACTTTAATTTGCTTATACATATTTGTTATATTTACATTTATAATATAATCACAAATTTTGTTGAGAAATATCAAAATATATCTGTATATTATTTAAAAATTTATAATTTTTTCCGAATACTGTACAAAATTTTATAATTTTCTCTACTAAATATATTTTGATAAAATTCATTGTAAAAAATAAAATATATAATATATACAAATATATGCGTACATATTTTAAATTTATTTTATACGTGATTTTACATAATGACCATTTTTTTATGGAATTAATAAAAAAATATGTAATTTATAACATAAAATTATATACACATTACATTTATTGCAAAATTCAGAGAAAATATTTTATAAATTAGTTCAATAAGTTATTTTTGAGTATCGAGCTATTCATATAAAACAATTCTAAAGAACCGTAATTAAGTCAATATTTTGTTACAAGAAAACAATTTTTAGAAATTTACCAACGTGTATACATTTTATATTTAAAATATTTTATTAACAATTCATTGCATTAAAGCCATTTATCAGTATTGACAAGCAAATATAATATTTAAATGGAATTATGAAAATTCAATAAAAAGATGATATTCTTGCTATAATTAAAATTTTATTTTAATTTTGCATAGAATTAGAGTCATTAATTTCATTTTTAGTAATAAATTATTGAGAAATTCAATTTATGCATATTGATAATTTTCATATCTTCCAAATTAATATGTATTTTTGTAATAACTTTTTATACGTATAAATACACATAAATAAAATATATAGGACTTCAATTAAAAACAACCCAAAACTATTACTTTCATATAAATGAATTATTACCCCAATATCACAAGCTATATGATATATTAGGTTGGCAAGTATCTCCCTTCCGCTTTTTTTTTTTTTGTACATAGCCGCGAAATTCAAAAGATCAGAAGGCGGAAGGGAGATATTTGCCAACCTAATATATATATATTAGGTTGGCAAATATCTCCCTTCCGCCTTCTGGTCTTTTGAATTTCGCAGCTATGTACAAAAAAAAAGCGGAAGGGAGATACTTGCCAACCTAATATATATATATATATATATATATATATATATATATATATATATGTATGTGTGTATGTATCTTGTAGTGTTAGGGTGATAATTCATTTATATGAAAGTTAATTTGCCTTAGTTTCAAAACAAAGAGTAAAACTACAACTTTTTCCGTATTCTCATTATTTATTGGATTAAAATTTCAATTTTTTAAATAATTCTATGAAATTTCCACAAATATATTATCATCTCTAATATCACAAGATATTACAAACTATCCAATAATTACCTATTGCTTACTTATTTGCTTATAACAATAATAGGTTAATGTGTATTTCGATTGTAATGCCATCATAGTCATGTTCATTATTATTGTTATAAGCAATAAAGTGATTATTAAACACTTTATATCCTGAGATGATGATTTGTGTTAAAGTAAATTTAGTTTTAAAACCAATAGTGATTATATTAATATTTTTGAAAGAAGAAATATACAAAGGCAATATGTCAATTTAGGTTTTTTCAAGGGTTATGAATCCAATACATAAATCATGTTATAAAAAATATTAAATAACGTTTCTTCACTTAAAAGTGACAGAATTATTAAATACATACAAATAAACACATGCAAATACGTATCATATTGTTCTCGAGGAAATGATGTTCGAACAATCATTGGAACTGGATTACTGATGTTCAGATTAGTGATGGTCTAGTGAATTTATGTTTTTCATAATTTTTTTTGCAACTAAATTCTTATACATTTTTGTTAAGAATAAGATTTCCGAAAAAAAACTCATTAAAGTTGATATATAGGAAAACGAACAATAAGTATTGAATTATTGAAAATACAAATTCATTATAGGTAGAAAAATATTTAATTTTAGTTCAATAATCATACTCATATTTTCTTGACGATAAATTATTTAAGTTTATTTTTTAATAAAGCAATTTAATATGCGTTTGACAAAAAAATATTTGTTATTGATATAAAATACGCAATACATTAAATATTCCATTAGACACAAATAAATACAATACTGTAAAAAAAGATTTGTTTATGTTTGAGAATAATCACAAAAACTGAAGTTTAAATACACATGTGTACGTTGTTTTACAATTTTTCATTATTCATGTCATGAATAAGTAACGCAGCTTTAAACGCTTTCAGAATTCAACAGTTTTAATTTATTTTTTTCGTATTAAACGGATATTGTAGTGAATATTTTCATAAATCATATTAATATTCATGACACTTTACTCAGTTAAATATAAGTTTACATATAAGGTCATTGAGTTTCAGTATTTTGCTTTTTTATTTGGATTTCAAAATGACAAGTTATTAAAAAAAGTTAAAAGTTATATAATATTATAGTATTATTATATATATATATATATATATATATATATATATATATATATATATCTTGAAGTACCAGTTATTGAACTAATTGGAAAGAAAAAATTATTTGGAACTCTGATAATCTTTATTATTGCCTCTCATAAAATTAAGTTCTATCCTCGATCATAAAAATAGGGCAGGTAAGGCTCTTATTCAAGGTAAAGGTAACATGCTTAAAGAAGTAAACTTAGAGTGAAAAAACCTCACTAATCCATTTCGTCAGCATGGTGAATATGATCAATACAAGTGAATGGTAACATTCAATGAAGTTTTCATTTAATAATAAGATTATGAAAGCTGATATGTAGTGATGTTTAGAAAACTCAGATATTCAAAAAGATCTAACAAAAGGTTCATGGATAGATGGGACAAAAATATAAGATTTTTTTGGACTAGAAATACATTGGATCAGTTGAAGTAAAAAAAATTAGCAGATGTCATCATCCAGCAGAGGATTGAAAGAGGCTAATGATGATGATGATAATATGTTTATTAACAATTATATTAATATTTTACACTTAAATGAATTTATTTCTATACCTGTAAATTCAAATTTATTTAAATTTTCAAATTTGGAACTTCAGGATAACTTTGTTTTGTATTCAGATTTTTAGTGTAAAGTTTTAATTGATTTAACTTTGAAA
>CP092093.1:26545000-26557500 GCA_029203775.1 Neoneuromus ignobilis
AGGGCGGTTATAGTAACGTTGCGATGCCTTTAGACGTATAAAAACTAAGACACTGTCTCACACTGTGACAGGGAGCATTGTCGTGATGCAGAACCCAACACTTCGCGATCTCTGGACGCACTCGCCAGCACCCTTTTTCGTAATTTTTCGTTACATTGCGGTAGAATACTTGATTTACGGTTTGTCCAGGTGGTACGAACTCTTGAATGAACCACCCCTTTGCTGTCAGAAGAAGCAAATCAACATAGAAAGATTTTTACTTGGACTTGCTCATTCTCGCCTTCTTTGGCCTTGGAAAATCAGGGGACAGCCACTGTTGGCTTTGTCGTTTAGTTTCGGGGTCATATTGAAAGAACCAACTTTCATCACCAGTAATAACTCGATCGAGAAGAGTAGGATCACTATCAACCTGCTCGAGACAATTTTTCTGTTCCATTTTCGTGACATGCACTACTCGCGCGTTGTTACAAAACACTAAACAGCTGGCGAAGAAATGATCATACGAGGATGGTCAAGGTCTCAATCGAGAGAGTAGGGATCTGCTATTACGGTGGCGGAGTTACAGGTATATAGTGTTACCACAGGCCGATAAAAAAATCGGTATATATTACTTAATTGTCTGATATCGTATATATATATATATATATATATATATATATATATATATATATATATATATATATATATATATATATATATATTGACACAATCGACTTTTCGAATATTTTTAAGTAATTTAATAACCAATATTTTCATTTTCAATTAAATTCTATAGGAGATAATCTTTACAATAGAAATATAAAAGTACAATTAAGATATTTGAAAAAGTTTTATAAAATAATATCAGTGAAGGAATATATTTTTTAGAATAAAGAGCAGTAATACAAGAAAATGAAATATTAAAAATAGTCAATTCAATTTCATTCCAAATAAATTAATAGTTTAATAACCAATATTTCAATTAAATTCTAAAGATAGAAATATTACAGTTTTTTTTCAATTACTGAACTATCAGTGTTTTTATGTATGAAGAAATTAAATAACATATCTTTCATAAAAACCAAATTTTTTTGCAAGTTTTATATATTAATATGTAATATAACAGTAATTTCGAGGATACTTTACCGATTTTTATATCGTTTGAAATGTATTCTTCTTATTTATTTGGCTTTGATCATTTTGTTTAAATCAAATACACGCTTGAAATATTTATTTACGCATAGAAAAGACCAATATTATAAATGAAGAAATATTTTAATAAAGTTTTATTTAAATACCTATATAATGTCGTATATTATATTTACATTTATAAAAATGAGTATTTCAGAAAATTAATTACTTTACCATTAATTTCGTATGTATTCAAATTGTACTTTATTTGATAATAATAGATATTTTATTATACCGTCTATAATAATTTATAACATTGGAAACTATATAAATGTATATAATATAGGTAGATACTAAAAGTATTTTATTTATCCTATCAGTATAATATATAATAATATTTTAACAAAAGTTTTAGCAAATTTCAAAATGAATTTTAATTTACTAACTGTAATTTTATTTGTGTTGTAAATAAGTTATTTTCCAAATATTAATATACATACATGCATACCTATGTAAGTCTGTATATATGTTTGTTTATATATATATATATATATATATATATATATATATATATATAATTATAATTGTATTAAGTAATTTAATATAAAATGTTCGATTTCGAATCAAAACTTTGGTTTATTACAAATATCTTAAACAAGAAGCAATACAATTAATCAAAATAGGGACCTAAATGATCGATATACGAGTAATTTGGACAACTTAACGGTAGTTTGTTTATGCCAGCATTGAAGAAGCCTGGAAAAAGAGTGACGGTGAAATCACGAAAAGCGTTTTCCACAGCTTGTTGAGAATTAAATATGTTTTATGTATGTATGTATGTATGCATGAATGCATGCATGTACGTAAGCATGTAGGTAAAATTTTCTTTTGTATTATCGAAAATAATATTAAAATTATGTTGTAAAATGCTTGCGTAAATTATATATATATATATATATAGACACACACACAGAGAGACACACACACACACACACAGAGTGGTTTCTTAGATGAGACTGAAGGATAGTTAACAATAATAAATGATACCCTCATGCAAATATGTGTCTACGCCTTTTAGTTTCATTTGAGTCTTCTATACATACAGTTACTTCTTTATTATCATTTACTATTCTTTACTGTCCTTTAGTCTCATTTCGACTACTCTATGTATATAAATATAAGAATATTTGTATGTGTATGTATATATAGATATGTGTATAATATATATATATATATATATATATATATATATATATATATATATATATATATTCCACCTAGGGAACACATGACCTTGTCGTTGGTGGCGGAACATGTGTATCCCCATGACCCTAATGGCTATGCCAGCGGTAGCGTAGCTACCAGAATGGCCACCTAAGCTGGACAGGTTGAAGGGTAGGGATCAGACTAAAAAGTGTTCCAAATAAGGGTAGGCAGGGCTCTATTAGCCGAGGCGAAGGCGGCCTGCCTAGGGGAGTGAACCCTGAATGAGAAATCCTCACCATGCCGCTTGGTCAGCGTGATGAGTATGACCAACCACCGTCGAATGGAATAAATAAATGAATGACATGGCTTCTTCTGAGGTAAAATACTCCGGAGGTAATATAACTCCCCATTCGGTTCTCCGGGAGGGAGCTACTTCGGGGGAAGTCGTGGCAAAAAATAAACCTAAACCTAGACATAGACCTTTTATATGTACGTATAATACGAGGTCGCTAAACTCAGAAGATAGAATCTTAGAATTAGAAGAAGAACTAGAGAAAATCAATTGGGGAATTGTAGGTCTGGCAGAAGTAAGAAGAAAAGAGAAAGGACATCTGAAATTAAAGAGCAATAACGAGCTTTATTACTGTGGTAATCAAACTGGAAAAACGGGAGGAATAGGATTTCTAATAAATAAATTAATTGTAAAAAAGGTGATCCAGTTTGAAGGTGTTTCTGATAGAATAGGTGTACTCACGATTAAAATGAACAAAAGAATAGCAATAAAAATAATTCAAGTTTATGCACCAACAACATCCTGTGATGAAGAGGAATTAGAGGAATTCTATATAGAACTGAACATCACAATAAACAAATTGAAAAAAATGCATACCTAATTGTTATGGGAGACTTAAATGCAAAAATAGGGAAAAGGAAGGGCAATGAAAATATGATTGGAGATTTTGGAATAGGAGAAAGAAATGAAAGAGGTGATAGATTACTAGAGTTTGTCACGACACATAAACTGTATTTGATGAATACGTTCTTTAAAAAGAAAAAAAGTAGGAAATGGACATGGATTAGCCCAAATGGAACAACAAAAAATGAAATTGATTTCATTGCCAGTAACAACAAATACATTTTTCAAGATGTTACAGTAATAAACAGATTCAACACAGGAAGCGACCATCGACTAGTAAGAGGAAAGATATTAGTCAATTTAAAATATGAGACAGTTAAAATGATTAAAAGAAGAACAGTACAGCCAATCGATACAGAATATGCAAAAGACGAGGAAGATCTTTATAGTGAAATTATACATAAGAAGCTCCAAGAAATAGATATATCACAAGGAAATAAATGATTTAAACAGCAAAATTTGCAATATTATGATAGAAACTGCTCGAGAAATAAAACCACATGGAAAAAAGAAAAAATCTAAAATCTCAGAAGAAACTAAACAACTGATGGAAAAGAGAGGAAAGATGAAAATAGATTTGGATGGTAAAGCAGCTGTGGAATATTCAGAAATTTGCAAAATACTCAGAAAGACATTAAGGTTTGATGTTAGACAACATAACACAAAGAGATTAGAAAGAGCAATAGAAGAAAACAAAAGTTTTAAAAAAGCAAAAAAAGATATTATGCTTGAACAACATAAGTTAATGACAATAAAAGATAACGAAGGTAACCTACTAACAGAAAAAAATAAAATATTAAAATATACAGAAAAAATTTACCAACAACTATATAAAAATGAAGAGAAACATAGTAGAGAAAACAACAGTAAAGAAATAACTAATGATTACATAATTCCGGATGTTTTACCAGAAGAAGTGGGAAAAGTAGTAAAAGAAATGAGAAATGGAAAAGCACCAGGGGAAGATGGAATAGCGACAGAGCTAATTAAATATGGAGGAAAAACGTTGAACGAACATTTGGCAATGCTATTTACAAAATGCATTAAAGATAATAAAATC
The DNA here is from genome assembly GCA_029203775.1 of Neoneuromus ignobilis. Classification (NCBI taxonomy): domain Eukaryota; kingdom Metazoa; phylum Arthropoda; class Insecta; order Megaloptera; family Corydalidae; genus Neoneuromus; species Neoneuromus ignobilis. The sequence goes on from CP092093.1 coordinate 26,549,293, forward strand.
CCAGAAACGTGGAAGAATAGTATATTAATAATACTACACAAAAAATGAGACAAAACAGAACTGAAGAATTACAGGCCAATCTCACTACTTTCCTCCATATATAAAACATTCAGCAAAGTATTAGTGAAAAGATTGGAAAAAGAACTAGATGGCCAACAGGCCAGAAAACAGGCAGGCTTCAGATCAAATTACAGTACAACAGACCAACTACATACCTTACAACAGATACAAGAAAAATACAACGAATACGAGCAACACCAATGTTTGGCTTTTGTAAATTTTGAAAAGGCGTTCGATTCGGTCAGTACATCATCAATTTTCTCATCTCTAAAAGAGCAAGGAATTAATAAAAGATACGTGGATTTGTTGAAGCAAATATATAAAAGTTCATCAGCGCAAATTAAAATACACGACCTATCAGACAAAATAAAAATAGAGAAAGGAGTTAGACAAGGAGACAGTTTATCACCAAAAATATTTAATGCAATTTTAGAACAGATCATGAGAGACGCAAATTTTGAAAATAAAGGAATCAAAGTAAACGGAGAATATCTGTCACATCTAAGATTTGCGGATGATATACTACTTATAAGTAAAAAACCGGAAGAATTACAAACATTACTCGAAACCCTCTTAGAAAAAAGCCGAAAAATAGGGTTAAAAATAAATATGGGAAAAATTAAGGTCATGTTTAATAATTTCGCTGAAAGAAGTAACATACAATTAGAGAATCAGTACCTGGAACAAGTGGACGAAATAAAATACCTAGGGAAAACTATAAGATACGATGGTGATTTATGGCCAGAAATCAAAACGAGAATCAGAGCTACGTGGGCAACATTTGGGAGACTAAATAGTATAATGAAAAGCAATATACCAATCAGTTTGAAAAGAAAGGCATATAACCAATGTGTACTACCTACCTGTACGTATAGAGCAGAAACTTGGACTCTAAACATAAGAATGAAACAGACAACTGTTAACTGCCCAGAGAAGTATGGAAAGAATAATGTTAGGAATTACTAAACTGGACCGAAAAACAAGTAAATGGATAAGGGAACAGACAAAAGTAATTGATATAATATAGCAAGTTAAATTGTTGAAATGGACATGGGCAGGACATATAGCGAGAAGAGAGGACAACAGATGGATGAAGATTGTTACGGAATGGAGACCAAGAGATAAAGAGAGACCTAAAGGAAGGCCACTTCAAAGATGGAGAGATGAAATTGTGAAGTATTGTGAAGGCCAAGGTTGGATGAGATTGGCCAGCGACGGGAAAGAATGGAAGAGGCTCAGAAAACTCTTCTTATTTTAATTATGATATTCGACGAGGCTTTCGCCCACCAGTGGGCTGATATGGGCCGTCAGTAGTAGTAGTAGTAGTGTGTGCATATATATATATATATATATATATATATATATATATATATATATATATATATATATATATATATATATATATATATATATATATATATATATATATATATATATATATATATGTACGTATATTTATGTACATGTACGTAGGTGCATATAATCTTGTAAATTTAAAATATACGATTTAAACATAGAATTAGGAGAAATAAGAAAAAAACGCAATCCATGTAGATATTGTATTTATCTCTACTGAAGTTAAAAAATAGATAAAAATTTTAAATTTTCTTTACCAAAGATAAATAAAAATATTCATGATATATATACGCAATTAAAAATTGAAAAGAAAAACGACCGCTAGTTGAAGATGAGTTGAATAAAGATAAAAAATGTAAAAAAAGTATATTAGTAAATCAAAACGAAGAATTTTTTTTAAATTTAGTTATCCAAATGTGACGCCTAGATTTGTGTTTTATTACATAGAAACGAAAAAAAACTATACACATGTTTCCTCATACACCATCCTATACACATGTCTGTTTTTAATAAAAGCACAAATCTAGGCATCACATTTGGATGTTCCTATACAATATAACGCTTTTATGATGATGGAATGATCATCAAAATGTATATTAGTTTGAAATAAATATAATGAATAATAAATGATTATAGAATACTTTCATAAATATCTTGTAAATTTAAGATAATAATTCATTTGCGTTAAAGTGAATTTACCATAGATTTAAACAAATGCAAATATAAGTAACTTCAAACGATATATAATACAAATAAAAATTATTATATCAGTTATTTATTGAATAATTTTAATAAATAATATGCAAATTAATACAGTAATCTATAAATGTACATCTGTGAAAGGGTTAAATTTTCAGTTAATTTAATTGACAGTTATATTGGTAAGATGATTTGAAAATTAAATTTATATAATATTAAATAAATAGAACCATATTTGTAATTTTTCCAAAAAATATTATTAATTATGAGAGTAACGTATATCATTATTGCTCAAACTTTTTTCAATCCACAATTGAATAAAGCTTTTTCATATCTTCAGAACTCAAGCAATCTATATTAGCTATTTTTCCACAAAATTTTCAATAAAAATATTGAATATATATATATATATATAAATGTTATATTGTCTATATTGAAAAGAAAATGTTTTCTGAAACTTATAAAAGTCAAACACTAACAACACATTGATTGATTTTATTAAATTCAGGTCACATTATATACTATTTGAATCGAAATATAAACTGAATCGAAAAAATGCTGAAAACTTTGACTCAACCTAAACCATTTCAATTGATAGAATAGAATGTGGTCGTTTACTTTTTAATAAAAAAAAATGATTAAGAGTGAATTCCATTTTCATTCAATTCCGAAATAATTCAATATGTCAATCATCAGAATATATTCTGTTCTTTTATCTCAAATAATAAAAAAATATTGATTATCTTTAAATCCACGTTCGTTATATTAAAGATGTGAAAATTGTTCTTAGTAGTAAAAGCAATAAAGATATATATATATATATATATATATATATATATATATATATATATACACATAATTTTAAAATTTTGAACTACTAAAAATTCTTCCAAATACAATCAAATTATTAAACAATATAATATTTTTGACTTATTATATAGAACAACTGATTGTACAAATTTAAAAAGTTATTGATTCTGAAATAATTATCTGTATTAAACTGCAAAGTTGTTAAAAAATAAAGTTTGATGAATTTGATTCGTTTTTTGAATCCATTAAGAAATATAGAGTTTTTATGTTTATTCATTTTGTAAACAGATATATAACTGTTGTATACATCTTTTGCTTTATGTTACAATATGACACAATGTTATAATTATTTTTAATTAACATAAAATTACTACATATGAATTACTATATAAATTACTTTCAATTTGTATATCAATTCATCAATAAAATTTTGACATTATATGATTAATATGTATGGTGTGTGGTTACAAGGTAACAAAACTTTTATAATTATTTTATTTATCACAAATATTTCATAAGAGTTGTATAAACTAAAGCACAAAATAACGTTTATATATAGAGTGACCAAATTGAGACTGAAAGGTTTAGACATACATTTACTTACTATCATTTATTATTATCCAGTCTCATTCTATACAATTAGTTATAATTTAATTAATGAAAACAGTAAAAACAAAAGTAGTCAAGAGAATTAAATACATTTTTTGGAGGGGGTCAAAAATGTTTGATTCGGAGAGTAACACTATATTTAAATTCTGTAGAAAAAATAATTTCTAGTAAATATTTTTTTTTTAATTCATGATCGATAATATTTTTTTTAGTAAAATAAATTCTGTAATTTTTATTATTGTCTATTCAAAAAGTTTAATAACGATAGAGAAATGGATAATTGATGGTTATTAAATGAGACAAACAAGAAATGGTAGATGATTTGATTATCGAATTCTTTGGTGAATTATTCATAATAAAAAAGATGAAAATTTGACACTAACTTTTAATTGTAAGAATATTTTATAATTCCACGTTCTGAAAATGATTATTGATATATTTATTAACTCAAAACCCTAAAACATAAACTACGCACAGGTATTTTTAAATGAGGTATTTTTCATTTTGATATGTTTTTGATACTTTTGAAAAATTAACTAGTTTAATTTTATTAGTAATAGCATTCAAATAAGTTATTGTAAATAAAATAATCATAACTATTAATTATTTTCTATATTTAAATGCAGCTATTGTGTACTATACTGATATACAATTCTTGTAGTCAATACGCTTTCATGCTAATTTATAAATAATTTCCATAATCAAATGATTCTTGTTATTTTGTACATTTTCTATTACATTTATTTTATTTTTATTATCTGAACAATTTGATATCCTATGATATTATCCATATCACGATTGTAAAAAATATTTTGTTGAAAAACGTTCACCTGCTTTTGTATAATTAAGAATATCTTACCTTTTAAATTCATTTTTAATTAATGATCTAAGGAACACAATAATAAATTACTCAGTTGAAAAATAAATGTGTATGTACGTTTCAAAACAAGTTATTATAAAGTGTGTTTTTTTGTGTGTAAATGAGATTTTTCTTCTTCATAGAGTAAGTATGTTTAAAATATTGGACAAAAATAACACAAGGTTTATCCTCCACTAAGGTTCACGGTCAATTACATGAGTGAATATGTTTAATAAAAAGAAAATTTATTCATATTTGTGTACATATAGTACTTAAGTCAAATAAAAGAAGATAATGTCTAACCCTAAAGAGACAAAAGTGTCTATGATAAAATATGTACATGTTTTTCTCAAAAAGTAAATTTAGAAAGTTTAGAAACGTAATAATACACAGATCAGTGGAAATTATTATCAAGTTACTGTTGAAATAAATAATCAAATAAAGTTTTTAAAGACAGTACGAAAAAAAGATTTAAATATGTTTTTAACACCAGAAATATTTCACAATATGATATATACAAGAATAGAATTAATTGTAAAGGAGTTAGCAATTAAAGGATGTATATTTCTTAAAAAGAATTAATTCATAGAGTATTAGAAATTTATTTTATACCAATTTATGTATGTAATGTAGGGATGGTCCGAATGAGACTGAAGAATGTAAACCGGGACTGAAAGTTACATCTTTCAGTCTGATTTGAGTTATCTGTACACTAGATTTTTCAATAGTTATAATATATATATATATATATATATATATATATATATATATATATATATATATATATATATATATATATATATATATATATATATATATACACACACACACGCGCGCTCACACACATATACACGCACGCACTCGCACGCACGCCACACGCACACAACACGACACACACACGCACTTCGCCATGACGGTGGAGTCGCACGCACGCACGCACACACACACAAACGCCGCACACAAACAAATACAAACACGCACGCACCACAAACAGCCGGAACACACACACACGCCAAAACACCAGGACCCCCAACATCGTTCCTCCTGATACACACACACACACACACGCTGACACACACACATCAGCACGTTAACACACACATAAAACACACACACACACCACACACACACACAAGTCTCTAGCCACACACACACATCCACGTTAACACACACAAATGCCGTACACACACACACACACACGACACACACACACACACACACATACACACGCACTCGCACACACACACACACACACGCACGAACGCACCACACACACACACACATACACATATACATACACACACACACACATACACACACACATACACACACACACACATACACACACACACATACACACACACACACATATACACACACACATACATACACACACACATATACAGTACCCCATGTTAAGTACTCATATTTTACGCCATAATTTATTTCAACTTTCAATATAATATGTACGAGTATTTATTGCAGCGTCTAAAGTCATAAAATCGTTTATAAATCAATTCCTCTGATGATTGGTTGTGACATAATTTCAAATTTTATTATATTACATATATATATATATATATATATATATATATATATATATATATATATATATATATATATATATATATATATATATATATATATATATATATATATATATATATATATATATATATACACACGAGGGTCGTTAGATAAGTATGGTAAAAAAATAAGAAAAAATGAATTGAAAAATTTAACTAAATTAATTAATTAAATTAAACAATAAATAAATTTACTATACTTATCAAACGACCCTCGTTTATATGTACATATAAGTGTGTGTGTGTGTAATAATTATTTAATTATATCTCTCTATCTATCTATCTATCTATCTATCTATATATATATATATATATATATATATATATATATATATATATATATATATATATAATTATTAAATTATTTACAGCTTTTTTTCACTGAAACATTTAAAAAAACAAGTAAAGACTATTTAATTTCGACAATAAAATATATTATAAATAAATAATAATTCAATATTGAATATATGATTTACGATTACAAATTTGTATATGATATTGCTATTTTGTGTATTTTACACATGATCAATATTTATACTGCAATTATACAACACGCAAAATGCATTTCAATTATAATTCAAGTTTCGATGAATATAAAAGTAAGAAATATATATGTATGACATATATATATATATATATGTATGACAGAATGATATAAAAAAGTACACATATGCAATAGTTGCAATTAACTAGTATTCGAAAAAAATTACAAGGATATAAAAAAATATTAATGACTTTAACATAGTTGAACATAATTGATATGTGTTTTGTTTACATTCTTATTTTATTGTCGACCAAGTACCAGTTTGCAATGAATATATTTTGAACAGGTTTGTAAGATAAATACCATATTAATTATTTTTATTATGAAACGATCATACATGTTTGTTTTTTTCTTAATACGAGTTTTAAAAAAATCAAGGCTGGAAAGGTAAATGAGGTGAAACAGACCGAGAACAGATATGTAAAAATATTTTTTTATTAAAGACTTTTATTTTTAAATTTTGAGTGAATAACAAAAAAACGTTGTCTTAAATGATTTAGACTTTATTTGTTGATAATATCAACTTTAAAATATGCACTTTACATTGAATTGAATCAAAAATATAACCTTATTGCAAGCATATTTTATTTTACATACTTCAATTTCCTTATAATGTATTAATAAACAGTTAAAATTCGATTTTGATTAACATAAATGTTTGAATTAAATAGCGGATATGCACACTTGTAATTCGAAAAAATAATAAATGTACAATCGTATTACATGTCATAAACACGACTTCATAATTTTAATTTGTTATTTTGTTTTCTAGATTTTATATTCTTTGTTAATTTTGACATTTAAAATATTTAATGTATGATAAAATGTCAATATGTTATTTTGATAAAAATTCCGATATTAATTTTTAAATAAATGGGAAAAATTTTAATATATTTTATTTAAAACTTATTTTTGTTCTCTTTTATATGTTAAACATATATTAGATTAAATTCATACTTTAGAAATAAAATCAATACGACAAAAAATAAAATTATGTATAAAAAATTTTCTCCAGTGAAAGTATCAAGATTACTGAAAAGTTCTCTCTTTTTTAAGTAAAAGAGAATAAAAGTTTTTTGTACTAGTCATTAATATTTAATTAACAATGCAATTCATATTAATATTAATAACTCCTTCTTATCTAAATAGAAGATTTTGAATTCCTCTTCGATAAAATTACTTGTCCTTGGAAACTAAAAAGTTATCCAATACAATTTTCACAACTTCATCTTCCTTAATTTTTTTCATTCAAAAATTTTTGTAGATTCCAAAATAAATGATAAAAGATATTATATTTAGAAAATATACTGGCTGATAATATAATCTCCCAACCAAGTTCAGCTATTTTTTTTTCTGAGTTTCTAAACAATAAAAATATATCTTCCAATGGTGTGAAGAATATTATCATCAACCATAAAAGATCTTCCAGAACGTGACTTAGTTTTAAGGCCTAACACCACTGTAATCGCGAAAAAAAGCGTTTTTTTGGGAATTTTTTTTGAATAGAAAGGAAAGTTTGAAAGAAAAAATATTTTGATACGTTATTGATCTAACATTATACTATATTGACTAAAAATATAAAGTAAAAAAAATACAAAATGGCTAATTTAGAGCCAATAATTCGAGGCTTCTTTCATCGGAAGCGCTTCGCGGCACGCAACATAATTGTCGCACACTTGAACTTG
>CP092093.1:26562500-26570000 GCA_029203775.1 Neoneuromus ignobilis
AGAAAAAAAAGTATTAAATGAATAGATTGGTAATTTTTTCATTCAGTTATATGAATCAAGTTTTAAAATATTTTATAAATATGATTATTTAAACTAGGCAGTTTATTTTAGTAATGGATTTTACTGCATAAATGTAATTTATTTTAAAATTGAGAATAGGTAGTATTGATATATTTTTTATAATAATGAATTTTATTAAAACAATTCGAATTTTTTTTAATAGCAATTTAATTCTTAATCAATATAAAGTATGTTATTTATTTTTCTAAAATTAATAAATTAATAAAATATTTTATTAATTTAATCATTGAAATTAAATTAAATTTATTTTAATCACTTGCCATTATATTAATAATGGTTTTTCTTTTTAAATTATATATTTTTTTATTTTTTAAATCATATTTTAATCGACTGTAATAGACTTTTTTAAAAACAGGTATTTTTAAAAATATTAATTTGTGTTATATCATATTCATTTGTAATTCGGTTCAACTTAAATAAATCACTCCCCTAAATAAAATACAAGATTTTATTTAAGTATTAAAGAAATATTGTACTTGTTTATTTTATTTTCTGATACGAATTTCTATGATCATATAATTATTATTAGAGAACTGTATATTTTTGCAATTCTATCTTAACGTTTTTATTTTTACCTTTTATAGACTTTAAACAAAATTAATATATATTTTTTTTAATTATTAATAAGATTTTTGGCAAAAGCTATTAAATTATTGTACTTGTTATCTCGTTTTACCGTAGAAGATGATTACCTAAAATAAAATTTGTTTTAAAATTTATAAATACTCTTTATTATTTGTATTGAATTAAACTGGCTATATTAATGTTTTTTTCCAATAAAATATGCAGAGTTATAATTCAAATTACTAATTTTAATTTTTTTTACTTTTATCTTATCACCAAACTCCCCCACCTAAAAAAATTAGTTTTCGGGTAAGAGCATGTGAGACGAGTGGTAATGAACCGTAAATACTGTATTCATGTTGATTAGTGTGGAAAGACCCATTATCTATTTCTTCCACTTCATTAACATTATTTTTCTTATGTCTTTGTCCGATTTATTCATTAATAATTTTAAGCCTTTTGATCTCTGGAATCGCAATCAATAATTTTTCTTGCTCATAAGTGATCTTTTTTCTTATTGTGCTATATGATCGGCCCATTTTCATTTTAAATTCTCTATTCATGCAGATCAAAGTCATTATTTTTTAACTTCAGACGCTTTTACATTTACATCTAATTTTAGCTACAGTGTCATCACCATAAGTTTGATAAATGACTTTGGTGGCTGCTGCAATGTTCTTATATCGAATAAATAAAAATAACATACAATCCAATGTGTGACATATCTGCTCTCATTTTAAAATAAATAAATTTATTTATATCAACAATAGTTATCTTCTTTTATGTTGCTCAGGTTTTAAGATGAAACGAACAAATAAAAATAGAAATATTTATTAAAATTATTCTAATTTTGTGTAAATGTCATTGATATTTTTTTTTGGATATTTATAATATATATACGTGTTTGCAAATTTATGGTAATATATAAAATGTTATATACATTTGTTATGTAAAGTACTTTTATTATTTTGTAAAGTACTTTAATTATTTATTTAAAGCTATAATTTGATTCAATTGGTAAGTATACGAGGGTCGTTTGATAAGTATGGAAAATTTATTTATTGTTTAATTTAATTAATTAATTAATTTAATTTAATTTTTTAATTTAGTTTTTCTTACTTTTTTACTATATTTACCAAACGGTCCTCGTATATTAAAGAGAAATGAGATTAGTACATATAAGTACTGTTCAAAAAATTTAGTTGTATCAAATAGTTCACATTTTGGTATCATTTATATTTTATGATGAAATATTTTTAGAAAACATGCATACATGCATACATACATACATACCATATATATATATATATATATATATTGTATGCCACTAGTGGCATACATAATCGCATGTCATGCGGTAGATTGCGTTTGATTCCCCACTGGAGAAATAGGGCAAGCGAGGCTTTTAGCTGAGATGAAAACAACCCTGCCTAAGGGAATAAATTCCGAATGAAAAATCCTCACCACCCCTCTGATCAACTTAGTGAGTATGATTAAATACCAGCGAATGATAACAATCAATGAGGCTTTCACTCAGTAGATATAGGCTGATATGGTTATGATGATATATTTGAATATGTATGAGTGAATAAAAGTATGATTCTATGTGTATGTGTATTTGTCTACTAAATACCGTGTAAGAACTATAGATAATTTTAAATGATATGATATTTAACAATATACATTTTTCATTAAATATAATATTTACAGTTTAATTTCTTAAAGAAAAACAATTTAAATATGTTTTAAAGAAAATTTATTACTCAAAAACTTTAATAATAATTAATATATCACTCTAGATGAATTCTCTCTAGTTTAAATAAATTCTAACTCTCAAGAGCGTTAAAATATAACTCAAACAATTAATACTTATTTATTAATTACTTTATTAGAACTGTTTAAATTTTGATGCTGATATTTTCGAAACAAATGTTAATAAAATATATTCAGATATTAAATAGTCGTCTTATGAGACTGCAAGGTAGTAAAGAGAATAGTAGTAGTCAATGATGGTAAACAAATAAATGTAAGTCTAAACCCTTCAGTTTCATTTGAGTTACCTTATATTTTATATACATTATCTCTTAGAAAAATGTTATTATTATTGAGTTGTGATGAAGGAATGAAAAGTGATTAGTAAATAATTACTGAAAACAATATTTGAAGTTTTGATTTATTGTGTGAAAATGATTCTTAATCTTTATAGGGTGTCAGGTATTAGTCATAAAGCTAAGCTAGTAAAGAGACACGTATTGCGAAAACGATTCACTTAACAAAAATATCTGATGTATTATTTATAGTTTAAAAAGACATATGATATGAAGTTATTGGATTAAAAAGATCATATTAAACTCAATTTCAAATAAAAACATTCAAATAATAGTTATAAATATAACTCTGTTTAATAAGTTAAATAAATTTATTAGAGATTACGAAAGATGTTTTTACAAAAAAGGGAGACAAGTAAAATGTCTGCTTTGTAAGATTAACCGACTATATCATCCATATTGTCTTCATTTATCAATTATAGTTGACGTTCAGCAATATGTGAATGGTTTCGGGCAAACTATATTTCTCTATTCTATGTATTTTGTTAACAATTATATATCAACCAAATTTTTATCATTGTTGGAAAACGAGTAATATGTATTTTATTTTATATTTATTCTAAAATATAATTTCTTTTATTTCAGATAACTCTTTCAAGTTTTTGAAATAGCTGATCTATTTTATTATAACAGTATGCTCTATGTTCGAAGATCAAGGATTCATTCGTTGTCAATCAGATATATTGATTTCAGGTAATTATTTATTTTTTTGTAAAAAGGGATGTGGATAAATAGTAGTCTAATTTACCAATGAAATAATTAGATAATGTTTTAAATGAGGTTTAACCCATATAATTAACTTGTATAATTTCTAAATTTATGTTTTATTTCCATATTTAAATTGTCAAGCCATACAAAATAATGATCAAAATCAGTGTGGCTACATGATTTTAGGATTGTTTAATACATCTCTTTATTGGAATCTTTCTAAATGATATTATTTCCATATCAATATAAGTTTTATACAAAATGATGGTATTATTTCATTTTGTGTTATTACCTATTACGTTATTTTTATTTAAAGGATTAGTATTTTTTATAAACAGTTTAGTTTTTAAAGTTATACATAGTTAATTTATTTTATTTGACTAATTTTTGGAACTTATAAATAAAACATTACTGTGTTATTAAACTCATAGAAATGAATAAGTAACTATACATATATATTTTATTTTTTTAAATATAAGTTTGAACTGACTTTTTTAACCAAAAAATATTAAAAACATTTTTATAAAAAATATATCATGAATAATAATAAATTTTATATTCACGTTTTCATTCATAAATTGATATTAAATTACATATTTTCATATTCATATGAAAATAGTGACTATGTAAAATACATTTAAATAAATCTAACAAACTGAAAATAAATGCTTTTTGTAAATCGATAAGAGTCTCTTGTGTTAATTAATAAATTTTATAACATTTATGGGTTTCCATTAATCATTTAGTTCATTAGTTTCACAAAATGAGTTCTATTAGTTTCTGTCGACCAAACACGCTAAGTGAAAGCTCTTGTTAGTAAAGTTTATGTTCAAATTTATTTTAATTTAACTTTAAAATATATTTATTGATAAAATTGTTGAACATTACTTTAAATTTATTTATTTACAATATTATCCACTAATCATTTCTTTATCCATTATATAATATTTTAACGATATTTAGATATAATATTTTTAATAGTAAAAAAATTGTTATTCCGAATTTTTAAACAGAAAATCAACACCTTTTTACAAAAAAATATCAGTAAGGTCTATTTAAATTATTTTTGTCGATAATATGTATAATTACCTTGTCAATTATTAATATATATATATATATATATATATATATATATATACATATTTTTTAATACATAACAATTGTATTTTTATTATTTAATATAACTAGAATTAAAATATTATTACGAAAAAAATGTATTTAAAATAGAGTATTATATTTTATATTCATAATATTTTAAGAAAAGTAAAGACGTATATTCCTAAATTTAATTTTTTTTAAAATATACTTTATTTTGAAATATTCTAAAAAAATTTCATTACTTTAACTATTTTAGGAAAAAAATATTATAATATTTTTTTCTTTTCTTTCATTCCATTGATTATATTATTTGCATTATTTTTATTGCTGTATTAAATCTCTTAGATAATTTAATTATTTAATTTTTATAAAATCATATTGGTTCAGATGCAAAAAAGCTTCGATACATGACTTTTTTTCTTCATATGAATTAAATATTTTTTAATTAGTATAATTTTGCTAATAATAGGATAGATGGTAATGCAAAAACGATAAAATGTTAATAACTAAAGTTATTCGAATAAATATGGAAGATTTAAAAGGATTTTTCAACCAAGATTTTTCAGTTTTTTTAGGTATTCATAGCCATGTATAGTATTCTATAAAGTGGCCCAAATGAAAGGTTTAGACATAGATTTACTTGCTTAATAATATTTACTATTTTTATTATCCTTTAATCTATATTATTTTGATGAAAGGTAACATCACTTAACATTTGATGCTTTTCTCGATTTAATAATTGTTCACAATAGCGAATTTATTTAATTATTATCAATGAAATAAAACCTATTATAAAAACAAATATAAGTACACTTTTTTAAAAAAAAATGTATGAACTTTAATACATACTAATCTAAATAGTTGGTAAAAAGTAGACATTTCACTCTCATGAATTATTAAATTTATAAAGAAGGATAACTTTTTTGGTTTAAAATGATATATTTAATAATTATTTGAATATAAGTTAGTTATCCATTACAATTACAAAAAAAGTTGTCAATATTTAAAAATCTACATCTATCTATTTCAATTACGTGGTTCCTTTTTCAGTTACGTTAAATTTTTTGATTCAATTTAATATGTAAAATCCCAATATTTACTATATAACCGAGTTCACACTTTTTCAATCTGTGTAAACTTGGCAGTGATACACGAAATTTTCCAATGTATGATATTTACGCAATGTAATTTTTTTCTTGATAAAAAGAGAAACTTTTTTGCTACTTGATAACATTTAAGTTGATTGAAAGCTTGTTGTATATATATATATATATATATATATATATATATCGTGATTGAAAATTGAATTATATTCTTGTGATTCATTTTGAAAAGATTGAATTTTCTTGTTGAAACTTAAACTTATGAAATGAGACTAAAGATAAAAACATTTTCGCAAGCAAGTGTTAATTAAATTGTCTATGGACGTGAAAAGTTTTAAATCAGAAAATATCGACAGTTATTCAATTTTAAATTTCTTGTAAATATATAAAAAAATTGAAATCATTCAAAGTTTTAACACATATTATTTTTTTAATACTAAAAAAATAGTTTATTTATCTGAAAACATTATTTAATTAAACAATATTGATTTAATTATAATTAAAATCACTTTACTAAAAGAAAATAATGTGAAAAGGGATTTTTGATAGGTGTATCAAATATTTAAGTTCTTCTTAAGAATATTTATAACATTACCTCCTATCAATATGTATATTTAATTTTTTTGAGTATTTAAAAAATTAAAATGGTATTTGATATTTTAAAAATAATGCACAAATATACTTATATATATATATATATATATATATATATATATATATATACAAGCACACATAATATACATTAGGTTATTAAAATGTTTTATCTACTAAGTGCACAATTATTTTAAATGCATTAAAAAGTGTTTTAATAAAAAGTATGTGATTTATTATTTTAACCATTTTTTTTATCATTGATGTTCTTCCACATATAATGAAACAAATGTTCTATTATTAATATTTATCAAGAGATAGTGAAGGAAATATGTCTGTTGATAAGGTTCACTTACGGTACAATATAGTAAACGAATATCGCCAAGAAAAGAATATACTAGAAGTATAGAATTTTTTTAAAAATTTTTGGAGCAAACACATTATCTGTAAGGACATACAGAAAATGCATGCTGCAAAACTGAACACCAATCTTCATTAACACCTAAACAGAGTTTAAGTATGAAAAAGAGAATGTTATCTTTATGGTAGAATATGGAAGAATCAATTTATAATGTTTTAGGAGTTCTAAAACCAAAAGAAAAAAATACAGTCTCAAAAATTTTGTCAATATTCTGACAATTTTAATCATAAACTTAAAAGAATTATTCGATTATTGTTAATAAAAAGCAAGTTATCTTATAGCATATGACAACGCAAGGCAACTTGTTTTTTAACAACCTCCAAAAAAATAGTGGAATTTTATTGGAAAATATAAAGTCGCAGGATATATTCTCCAGATACAGCACCTTCTAACTATTATTTATTTTTGGCTCAACAAAAAAAAATTAAATAAGGAAATTTTAATTAATTTAGAGATGTGAAAAACGCACTAGATGAATTTTTAGTTTCCAAGGAAAAGTCATTTTATTAGAGAAGAATTTAAACACTTTTACAAAGATAAAAAGACGTTTTTAGTATATTTTTAATTAAATATGAATAATCACATTAAAAATTTGTTATTTGCTTTTACTTAAAAAATGAACGAAACTTTTCGATAGACTTATATACATACATATATATATATATATATATATACATATATATATATATATATATATATATATATATATACATATATATATATATATATACATATATATATATATATACATATATATATATACATATATATATATACATATATATATATATACATATATATATATATATATATATATACATATATA
>CP092093.1:26575000-26580000 GCA_029203775.1 Neoneuromus ignobilis
TGTTCAACAGTTGCAATGTGTTTATCAAAGTTTAACAGAAAAACGTCTTGCGCTCGTCAATAGGAAAAACGTTGTCCTCCTCTATAACAACGCAAAATCCTATATGCAGGAAAAAAAATTGGTACTTGGGTGGTCAGTTCTCTTTCACTCACCATATTCACCAGATCGCTGTAGAACGTTTTATTTGGCACACATTTTTCGAATGAGAAGTGAGTTCTAAAGTTTATAAAAAACTTTTTCAAATCAAAACCATCTAAATTCTATTCAAAAGATATATAAGAACTACCTAGAAAATGAAAATAACTCATTGCGAATAATGGATGTTTTTTAAGCATAATAGAACTTTAAATTGAAATAAAACACATACTAATTAACCAGATGACCATTTATTTGATATTATTCGAAAGATCTTTTTATAGCATTAAAATTTAAAAATGATTTCGGGAATATGTGCGCCACGGCTATCTCTGACATACCGCATTTTGTCAGTCTAATTTCGAGTCACTTTTTCAAGCAATTGGGGCCTTATGTTATATAATATATACATTTGTGATATGAGGTGTATATATATATATATATATATATATATATATATATATATATATATTTATAACATTTTGGCATTTTAGTATCATGTTAATATCTATGTTAGTTGTAATAGAAATCAAATACCCTTATAATACAATATACATATACACAAGATTTTTGAAATAAGATCTTAAATATGTGAGTTGGAAAATAAATTTTATAAGTAAGAAGTAATAGTAATATTTTTGCACTTTTAAAAACTACATTCTTATTTATGCAGTTGATAATTTATAATAAAAAAAATATAATTTTTGTAACTAAAATTAAATTTTTAAAACAATAATTTAATAATTTTTTTCATATAATTCACACAACAACTGCCTACTGATATCAATATAAATTTGATTAATTTTCACAATTCGCATACTTATATTCATGCAAAACTGATGATACTTGTATTTTAAATAAAAAAATCTATTTACATTTTTTTTAATAAATTAATTTTTTTAACAACCACTATTTATTTTTAATTTAAATTATTTTTACTTACATAATGAAGTTTGTACAACATAACGATCTTGTATATATTTATATTTTAAATGTATTTGATTTTCTTTTTTAGAAAAGTTACCATAATTATTTGAATAGTATGTTTGAGTAACAAATTATTTATTTAAAGAAAAGTTAAAATAAAAAAAACTTCACAATTTTCTTATATATATATATATATATATATATATATATATATATATATATATATATAAATTGAGGTTGTCATAAATAATTTTCGTTTTGCATGTTAATTTTAATTTTTAATAAAACAAATAGCATTTTACTTTAATCAATTATATATTCATCATTGTTTGCAATGGTTTGTTGCTATTTGCTACATAATTTTTTTATGCTTTTTGAATAAAATTCCGATGGTTTTGACTTAAAAAAGTTTTCGATGAACTTTCGAACCTGGTTTTCATTCGAAAAATTTTTAAACAACAAAACGTTCTGCAGCGATCATAAAAGATGATAATCAGATGGTGCTAGATCTGGTGATTGTAGTGGGTGAAACCCAAGTGGGAACTGACCACCCAAGCTCCATATTTTTTCCTGCCTTGCTTTTGCTGTATAAGATCTTGAGTTATCATGAAGCAGAACAACGCTTTTCCTATTGACGAGAGAAGGACGTATTTCTATTAAATTTTGGTGAACATACTGTAACTGTTGGACGTACAGTTTTGCTTTTATTGTTTCATTCCGATTTAAATGCTTAAAATGAATAAGTCCACGACAGTCCCACTAAACAATTAAAATTATTTTTCTTTCATGAAGATTAGCCTTTGAATTTGCTTCTGTAGGCTTATTCTTATCATCCCAGAGTCTTTTGCGTAGACCGTTGTAGTATATAATCTACTTTCCGCCATTAATGATTTTATTCAGAAATGGGTCGTTGCTCTGTATTGAAAGAAGACTTATCGCTATCGATAAACGATCTGTTTTTTTTTCACTAAGATCATGTGGAATCCGAACAACTACCTTGCTGACTACTTGTATTTTCCAAGTGGCGATATATGGTGGATTTTGACCTGTTTAATTTGCCTGATAATCGTCGAGTGTTTGGCTTGGATTGATTTTTATTAATTATTTTAGAGCTGCCTAATTAAAGTCTGCAGAGCTTCCTGTTCAAGATTTATCTTTTGATGACGTATCTACGGAGCAACATTTTGCAAACTAGTTCCATACTTGTCGGTCAATTACGATTCCTTCACCATACACACTGTATATTTTTTCACTTGTTTCTATAGCATTTTCCCCTTGCTTAACACTAGATTGCCCAAGGAAGTCATTTTGACTGCTTTTTAATTTCAATTAGAAAAACAATTATGTATATAATGACACAATTTCTTAGAATTTTGTGACTTTTTGTACAACATATAAATGCGTTTATTAATAATTGTAGTTACCTCCCCCTCCTTCATTTATATATATATATATATATATATATATATATATATATATATATATATATGCAATATAGGTATAACACACATATATATATATATATATATATATATATATATATATATATGTGTGTTATACCTATATTGCCCAAAAGCAGTCATTTTGACTGCTTGGGAAATTTTAAATAATCAAATGACTCTTATTATTGAATTGAGTAAATTTCTTATATGACCAGTTCGGCTCTGTATTGAAATAATAGTTTTCATTTTTTTTCGATTACCTTTACATGATAACATACAAGTACATGATAAATTGTCGATTTGGGCGTATACTTGATAAGTTGCAGTTGCTCAATAAGCTAAAGTAGTACTTGTTATTTGAATCTTTATGCAGTGATACTTGTTATAACAAGTTGTTTATTTTATTTCTTTTGCGCCCTAAATTCATGAAAGAAATGTCGAATAGAAGTGAGTTATTGAAAAAGCTAACGAACATAATTGAAGAGTGCTCCGATATAGAATCAGATGCAACAAATTCTATGCTCGTGGAGCCTACGAGGCAAAAAATTTAAAACTGAGTTATTTATGGTCAGCAAAGTGGGGTCCCGAATTTTTTAGAAAAACTATGGCGAGAGAAAAGTTCAAGCAAATCCTACGATTAATTCGTTTTGACAAAAGAACCGAAAGAAGTAGGCGCCTACAAACAAATAAATTTGCCTTGGTTTCGGAAATATGGGACAAGTTCATTGAAAATAGTCAAGCTTGCTATCAACCAGGGTAAAATATAACAGTTGACGAGCAATTATTTCCGTCAAAAGTCAGGTGCAGGTTTATATAGTATATGCCTAATAAACCCAACAAATTTGGCATCAAATTCTGGCTTACATTTTATGTTAGTAGCAAATATGTTTTGAATGGTTTTCCTTATTTGAGGAAAGATGAACAACGACCATCGTCAATACTTCTCAGTGAACACGTTGTTTTGAAACTTGTCGAGCCATATAAAAGCTGTGGAAGAAATATCACGACCGATAACTTTTTCACTAACATGTCACTCGCGACAAAATTATTGGTCACAAAAATAACTCTAGTTGGAACTATTAGAGGAAACAAAAGAGAACTACCCAAAGCAGCCAAACAAACGAAGGATAACATGCCTCGTTTTTCCACTCTGCTATATAAATCAGAGAATTGTGTTCTTACAATATATAAAAGCAAACCAAATAAAAGAGTAGCTGTTCTAAGTTCTAAGCATAAATTTGTGAAAATTGATAAAAGTAATAAAAAAATATTACCGGAATCTATTCAATTTTATAACAGCACAAGATTTGGAGTTGATATGGCGGATAAAATGGCCAGAAAATGTACAGTAAAAACTAGTTCTCGTAGATGGCCCCTCCAAATATTTTTCAATAATAATGCATAAATTATTTTTTTTCCAAGTGAAGTAAATTTTTTTTATTGTTAATATTTACTAATAACTTGTTATATAACTGTAAATAATACAAAAAATATTAAAAATTAATTTTAAACAAATTTCTTTACACATTAGTTATTATTTCACAATGCAGTCATTTTGACTGCTTTTGGGCAATATAGGTATATACTAAATTTCAGTCTTTCTAGTGTTAAACTCCTATAACATTACATGGCGAATGTGTACTTTCGATTCTTCTATTTTACAGCCAATAATTTATTATTTGAATACGATGTATAAGCTACCACTGTCGTAACAAGAATGAGCATTGCTCAGTTAATTCAAACAATCAAAAACTTGACATATGTTGTGATTCATTAGGATGAATAATGATTCATTAAAAATTATTTTTTATAACAGAAATTATTAATGATTCATTAATATATATATATATATATATATATATATATATATATATATAGAGAGAGAGAGAGAGAGAGAGAGAGATAAAGAGAGAAAGAGAGAGAGAGAGATGTAAAAAAAATTAATATGACAAATCTTAAAATATACTTTTGTATAATAAAATCAAATTAATCTAATTAGTAAAAGTTGTAAATCATCTTTGATCAATTATTACAAAGAGAATCTTTTCATGTTCATTCAAATGAAATAACATGCAATAATTAATTTATTATATAAAATACTGCAGAGATTTTGTATATTTATGTATCTTTGATTTAGTGACAATACTTAACCCGTTCGCTACGAAAGTCTCAGGAGAAAAACCGCCACCATATCCCAGACGTTTTATTATTTAAATATGATACCAAATTTTGATTAATTTTTTGCGATATATTTATAACGTTTTAAATGATTAAAAATGTAATTATTGGAAGATCAGTAACATACTGTATATATTTTATTGTTTTTTAACATAACTTATCTGTTTGCAGTACGATTTGGTACAAACAGTTATCATAAATTGATAATGAACACTTGTCACATATTTGTGACACCGGGCTTAGGTAAGAAAATTGGATTTTCACGTATATGTGACGCCAGTAGCGAACGGGTTTATAATTCTTTATAAAAAGAATTAT
>CP092093.1:26585000-26617500 GCA_029203775.1 Neoneuromus ignobilis
ATTATACGTATATGCACATATGTATATATATATATATATATATATATATATATATATATATATATATATATATATACACACGAGTATATATATTTTTAAACTTTAAAATAAACGATTATATAGTAGAAAGTATTTTTTAATGAAGTAATAAAAGTTTTATTAAATAATTTTATCAGTAAAAAATTAACAAATATTTTGTGTAGAGAACCAAATCTAACTTAATATTTTATTTAGATACGAGGTGTGATCAAAAAATAAAGTGAATTTTTATTTTTTTTAAAGAATATTTATTTATTCATTAATTTTTATTTTGTCCCCTTCAAAGTAATCCCCCTCGGATATAATGCACTTGTGCCAACGCTTTTTCCAATCCTCAAAGCATTTCAAAAAATCATTTTTTGTGATCTTGTTCAGCTCCTCTTTCGATGCCGTCTTTATTTCCTCAATCGTTGCAAAACGCCGTCCTTTCATGGGCCTCTTCAGTTTCGGGAACAAGAAGAAGTCACAGGGGGTCAGGTCTGGGGAATACGGTGCCTGCGGCATCATTAGTGTGTTGGTTTTAGCCAAAAATTCGCGTACAAGCAACGATGTGTGAGCAGGGACGTTATCATGATGCAAAAGCCAATTTGTGTTCTTCCACAAATTCGGACGTTTCTGGCGGATTGCTTCGCGCAAATTGAGCATAACTTGGAGGTAATATTCCTTATTTACTGTTCTACCCTGTGGCAAGAACTCATGATGCACCACGCCCCTGCAATAAAAGAAAACTGTAAGCAAAACCTTCACATTTGATCGAACTTGGCGTGCTTTTTTTGGTCTTGGTGATCCGGAATGCCTCCACTGGGACGATCGAGTTTTAGTTTCGACGTCATAACCGTATACCCATGTTTCGTCACCTGTTATGACCCTGTCGAGTAAATCTGGGTCGTCGTTGACGTCATTCAATAGCTCTTGGGCGATGCTCATGTGACGTTTCTTTTGGTCGAAATTGAACAATTTCGGAACAAACTTCGCTGACACACGTCTCATGTCTAAAACACCCGTTAAAATTGATTGGCACGAACCAAACGAGATGCCAATATCATCAGCAATTTCTCTAATGGTAATTCGACGATTCCCCAACACTATTTTCTTCACTTATTCAACGTTCTCATCAGTTGTTGACGTGCTGGGGCGTCCAGAACGAGGTTCGTCGTTGGTATCTTCTCGGCCTTCTTGGAAGAGTGTATACCACTTGTCAACATTTTTTTGGCTTAAAGTAGACTCATCGTATGCCACTTCTAACATTTCAAGTGTTTTGGAGCACTTGATTTCATTTTTCACACAAAATTTAATCCAAACTCTTTGATTCATGATTTTCGACAGCGGAAAATCGTGGAGCCTGCAAAACACTTCTAACTTTTATGCCTCTCACCAACAAACTAAACATGCTACATAGCTGAAATTTGGAAAATATATTCGAGACGAGTGTACCAACATAACCAAATAAAAAAATCGAAGATCGAACGGATGTAGCCCGCTAAATTTCAAAATTCACCTTACTTTTTGATCACACCTCGTATATCTTTAACTAAGAACTTTTTTGAATTATTTTTTTATATTTCAAAAAACGGAGAAATATCAATCATAAATACACACAGTAGGCAATAATAAGGTTCTTTTACTGTTGATTCTTAAATTGTTGATTTAGAATATGGAGTTCTTTTTTTAAATAAATAAATAACTTCTAAACACTTTGTAACATATACTATTTTATTTAATATATAGTAAATTATATAGTGTGGCTCAAATGAAATTAGAAAATATAATTTTCAGTCCTTGTATATATCTTTCAGTCTCAATTATACCGTTCTGTATAGAGTGTTAATAAACATAAAACCTACGAATAGCATAAAAAAAATTTAAATAAGAATTTTATATTTAAAACATTCTATCAATACTATTCAAAGACAAATAATATCAAATAAATAAATAAACAAATTAATTATGATATATAATTTATACATTATTCACAAGATTTCATCAATAAAATTATTTTAAAAGTATTTTAAATACTTGTAAAGGTTTAGCTACTAAAAAGATAGAAATTTATTTTTCTATTAATTTGTTATATAGTTGGAAAAGTTTAATTTTATAATCGTCACGAAAACCATTAAATTATTTCTAATGTTGAAACCGTGCTTAAAAATCCCTTATTATAAGGTTTTCTTCAAGTTAGTGGTTACAATTCGTGTTTAAACATAGCTTTAAATGGAAGTCAGACTACCAATATAATTATTTTAATTAATAGAAAACACGCATGAATAACGGAGGGTTTAACATTAATGCATTTAATGATGAAAGTGAATATCAATACCGTTACAGGAAAACTATATAATTATTAATTAATAATAACTAAAGTCTTAGGTTAGTAATTTTGATTCCATTTCGTTTAATTTTAACAAGTAAAGTAAGTACTACAAAGGTGTTACTTTTCAATGATTTTATTTATAAATGTTATTTCACCAGATATATATATATATATATATATATATATATATATATATATATATATATATATATACATCATTCTGAAGAATTGTTATTTTCAAGGAACTTAATTTTAGTATTAAATTTAGTATCAAGTAACTGTAACATTTCTTTGTATTTAGTTTCCCGAAAAATTCTGTATTTTCTTTTTTTAAGTAATTGAAAATAATAACATTTTATACTGTTTATTAATATTTAATTAGCAATATAATTTCCATAACATTAATATAGTTTTTTTCAATAGTGATGAAAGTTTTTGTCTTCCTCGCAGAAAAAATGACTCATCCTATATTCACTATTTTCACATCTCCATATTCACTATTTTTTTTAAAAAAAAATTGTAAACAAAAATAACTGGTAATCAAAAGGTGCTATATCTGGAGAAAATACTGATGACTCAAAACTTCTCAACCAAATTTGTTTATTTTTTTATGGGTTACTAAAGAAAAATGTAGCCTTATGTTACGCTATAAGATAAGTTGCTTTCTATTGTTGATAATACTTTCAGAATTAATAGTTTGTTGGCTTTAAAAGTTTATAATAAGATAATTTTTCACACTCCAACTCGGTTCAAATATTTACGAGGTAGGTTGTTTAGTTTTGCAGTATGTTATTTTCTTTACTACATTTTCATTTGTTATCCACTTTTCATCTCTAGTTACGAGGCATTCCAAAAATAGTTCACTTTTATTACATGAAAATAAAGACGATCAAAAGGTTATACGATCCTACCTATTCTCAACAGTCAGTTCATGTAATAACTGACTGACTGACCATTCTCTGCTATCTCTGATATGTATAAAAATAAGACTTTGAGAAAAATATCATCATAGATCCACAAAATTTCAAAACATGGTTCGTTTTAATATTTATTTTGTAATTTCATTTCAGAAATTTTTCGAACCATCTTTTCCATGTCTTTTTAAATACTATATTTGCTTCAAAAACTTTTAACAAATTTTTATTTGCTTCTGCAGTATTTTTCCTTGTAAATATTCGTAAGTTTTAGTAACGTTAATAAATCTTATTATCAGATATTTTTTCTTATTATTCTTTGGTAAATACTGACGATAAAACATTTTTTTAGTGTATTTTAAAGAACATCAATGATAAAATATAACTATCAAGAAAATGAGTTATACATTTCTCATTAAAACACTTTTCTATGTGCTTAAAATAATCGACCGCTAAACGGCAGATCTAATATTGTTAAGATATAAACAGTTTGTTAATAAAATTCTTATTCATTAAACAACAGAAAAAAAATATTTATAATTTTTAAATTTTTCTTAATATTCTGTCAGAATTTGTATTATTGAATTATAAAATATATAATTATCAAAAATTGTATTTATTGATAAATAACAATGACAAAATGTTTCTAAGTTTTCAAAAAATACAATCATTTGTTATTAAAATTATTTCATAATAATTAAATTAGAAAAACTCAATTTTAAATCCGAAAAAAATGTAATGGTATAAGGACAATACTTTTTTATTATTTATTTTAATTAATGAAATAATATGGATTATTTAACAAAGATTACTTATTGTTAGATAATAATAACTGATTAAAAAAACTTTTAAAAATATAAATAAATCTGATGAAATATTTGAAGACGTAGAAATAAACTTGTTTCAATATTAATTCAATTTTTATATCCGTACTATCTTGTCTGATTGGAACTTAAGAGTCATTTTTTATAAGCTGATATCTTCAGACAAAAAATAATTGATATTTAAATAAATAAATATTAATTTTTTAATGTCTTTTCGAACCATATTCTAGTATGTGTTTCAAAATTATCCAGAAAATACCCTAATAATTACTTAAAATTGGGAATTATTCTAGATTACTTATATCAGTTAACCTACTGGTACGCTATAATCCCAATGAGACTAAAGGATAGTAAGGAAGTAAATATATATCAAAACCCTTCAGTTATATTCGGGTTACCCTATATAATGTTTATTCTTTGTTATTCTTCATTAAAAGATGGAAGTTTGTGAAATATTTCTCTTTTTAATTCAGTCATATAGGTGAAAATAAAATTCAAGAATATAAATTATTATTTTATACTGCTTTAATAGTTTAATTACTTTTATTTGCACTTTGTAATGTATTTATTTAAAAATATTGTCTGTTCGATATGAATTTAAACATCAAATATTCTACAATATTCCATCTGCTAAAAAATAACTTTGGAAAAATATTATAACTAACTGAATCAAATAATACAAAAGTAAAGCCTGTTTTGGATGATTAAAGAGTACTATCATTTCCTATAATAATTATAAAATATACATAGGCAAACAGAATTAAAGCAATTAAAATGGCTTATGTATTTTTATACTTTCATACACACTATAAAATATTTTCTATTTTTGTAATATCTGTGATTAGTTCTTAGGCAATTTTTTAAACAAAAATTTCCTACTATTTCTAAAATCATCTGTTATTCAATTTGTTTAATATATATATATATATATATATATATATATATATATATATCTTAAATGAATAAAAGTAAAGGGTGGACGACTTCTTTGTTACATATGAATTGCTATAAGTAATTTCTTAACAAGACTAGATTAATTCGAAAAAAATATAAGAATTAGATGAAGCAAATACAAAACTTAGTCTTGTGATGAAACGTTACAAGACAGAAGTAATGTATAATAAATTTGCAAATTGATATAAAATATTTTTATATCAGTCATTAATATCTATTTTTTTTATAAAATCCACACTACATCATTAATCATTTTTTTAGCAAGTACAAAAATAATTTCTAAATTGTATAATTCAATTAATAAATTTGTTTTTTTTTAAGAAACTTGTACTTAAAGTATTAATAATTTGAGGATTTTATTTATACAGAGTGATGTGGTATAGAAAAATACTGAAACAATTTAAATCCTCGATAATTGTTAATTAATTTTGTATCTTAATTATTATTATTATTCGTAAAAACGTATGCTGTGTTATTTTACGATCGTTGATTACTTAAAAATACAGTATCAATAAAGATATATCAACGTGAAATTATTCGAAAAATAATAAAAATATTTCTTCATTCTTTTAAAAAATGTAGAATGCTTCAACAAACTATTGGAAAAGTTAATAATAAACAGTTATAAATATATAACATTACAAATTATAGTATAAAAATTGTGATCACGTTTACGAATGGATTTTTATTTCTTTCACAGTGATAATAAATCAAAACACTGTATCATGTTAGAAAAAAAACTATAAAAAAATGTTTTCTAGCTGTTTAAAATTGTATATACATAAAGACTAGTAAATACTTGTAGTAAACACTGATGATTATTGATTATTTTTATACGTTGAATAGTAATGAAAGAAAATCAGTTTCTTAATAAACAGTAATGAATGATTGTGTGGGATAAAGTATAGTATTTGAATATATTGATTTCAATTCACAAAAATGTAGAAAAAAATTCGTAACTATTTCTCAATTACAATAAAATGTATAAAGTGAAATGAAAAATATTTCGAATATTAAAAAGTCATAATAAATATAGCTATATGATAGATTGTTTAATAAACTGGTTACGTACAATACAATGTATAAACTTTGAAGTGAAAATTGTTGAAAAAAATTACAAATGTGTGAATTGAGAAATATTTATGAAAGAAATATATCGTACATAAAAGAAATGTATGTGTTTCAAAACGAATAATTGATGAAAGAATAAAAGAAATTATATTATAAATATTGATCTAGATGATTGATTAAATTTTTTTGTATTTAAAATCATCTTTAAATTACTGATATCTTGACTGAAATTAAGTATTTCGAAACTTAAAAAAAATTATTAATTTAAAAACACTTGCAATCGTTCTAATTATTTCAGTTAATTAAATAGTAAATATATACAAAAGATATCTGAAAACGAACTAAGACAAATTTCATATTCAAAAACTTAAAAAAATATATTTTTTATAGTACTGTATAAATTAACTTTCTTTCAAAAAAATTAATAAAAATATATGACAATATTATTAGTAATGTATATTCCTAAAGCCAATTATTCCAAAAATAAGGGATATTTGTAAAACGTAATTTTATTACAAACACGAAATATTTATAACTAATTCTAATTTAAATGATTTTTTCATATTTCATAAATTTAGTTTCTATTTGCGGCTGAATTTTAAACAATAATCGAAATTACACATATCTTCTAATATTTGCTTCCCTATACACATGATTCTTTTTAATAAAACATAAATCTTGGCGTCACATTTGGATGATCCTATATATATTATACATAGCCATATATATTTATATATATATATATATATATATATATATATATAAATATATACACATATTTCATTTGTATACCTGCTTTTTTTCGTAACAATATGGAGAATACAATAAATTTGTCTGAAAATATTTTTTCTAATATAATGTTGCCTAACATGATTTTAATATGTTTTGTTCTACCAGTTTTCCTATTTTCTTTTATATTTATGTCGTTATTATACCGATGTTTTCATAAAACTTGAGTTAACCTAAATTTATATATATATATATATATATATATATATATATATATATATATATATATATACAAAGTGTAAATTTGATAATTCGAAACGTTTACTTTTATAAACAAGCTTTCATGTAATACAAACATTTCACATGTTTAGCGTCAATAATTAAAAGATGAAAGATACTAAGAAAAATGTTTGTTAATAAAGTAGAAATGATAAATATATATAGTAATATTAAAAATAGTTAAAAAAATATCTCGGTTGTAGAAAAAATTACATAAATGTATTTCTAGATTAAACCCTTTCTGGATATTTAGTTTTGTGTCTATTATATTTAATTAGGAATTGATTACTATATATATATATATATATATATATATATATATATATATATATATATATATATATACATAGTAAATATATTATTATATATTTACTTGTGTTATAAAAATATTATATTTAAATTATTTTTAATGAATTAATTATCATTATGACATTTCTAAGATTACTATTTTTTTAAAGTTTCTTCTCATGGTTTTTCATATAGTGTTTAAAAAAAGAATAGAACTTATTTTTAAGACTTAGTCTTAGGAGTTAAATATTATATATCTGTAATACATTAATATTTTTTTATTAATTTATAGTCTTAAAAAATATTTCGTACTTATTTCAGATTATATTTTATGTTTTATTATTTTTATTTCGTTATATGTCACGTTACTGCCATGAAAATTACTTATGTACATTTGATTAATATATATATATATATATATATATATATATATATATATATATATATACATATATATATATATATATATATATATATATATATATATATATATATATATATATATATATATATATATATATATATATATATATATATATATATATATATATATATATATATATATATATATATATATATATATATATATATATATATATATATATATATATATATATATATATATATATATATATATATATATATATATATATATATATATATATATATATATATATATATATATATATATACATATATATATATATATATACATATATATATATATATATATATATATATATATATATATATATATATATATATATATATATATATATATATATATATATATATATATATATATATATATATATACATATATATATATATATATATATACATATATACATATATATATATATATATATATATATATATATATATATATATATATATATATATATACATATATATATATATATATACATATATACATATACATATATATATATATATATATATATACATATACATACATATATACATATAAATATATATATATATATATAAATATATATAAATATATAAATATACATATATATATATATATATATATATATATATACATATATACATATACATATATATATATATATAGACATATATACATATATATATATATATATACATACGAGGTGTGATCAAAAAATAAGGTGAATTTTTATTTTTTTCGAAGAATATTTATTTATTCATCAATTTTTATTTTGTCCCCTTCAAAGTAATCCTCCTCGGATATAATGCATTTGTGCCAACGCTTTTTCCAATCCTCAAAGCATTTCAAAAAATCATTTTTTGTGATCTTGTTCAGCTCCTCTTTCGATGCCGTCTTTATTTCCTCAATCGTTTCAAAACGCCGTCCTTTCATGGGCCTCTTCAGTTTCGGGAACAAGAAGAAGTCACAGGGGGCCAGGTCTGGGGAATACGGTGCCTGCGGCATCATTAGTGTGTTGGTTTTAGCCAAAAATTCGCGCACAAGCAACGATGTGTGAGCAGGGGCGTTATCATGGTGCAAAAGCCAATTTTTGTTCTTCCACAAATTCGGACGTTTCTGGCGGATTTCTTCGCGCAAATTGAGCATAACTTGCAGGTAATATTACTTATTTACTGTTCTACTCTGTGGCAAGAACTCATGATGCACCACGCTCCTGCAATCAAAGAAAACTGTAAGCAAAACCTTCAACATTTGATCGAACTTGGCGTGCTTTTTTTGGTCTTGGTGATCCGGAATGCCTCCACTGTGACGATTGAGTCTTAGTTTCGACGTCATAACCGTATACCCATGTTTCGTCACCTGTTATGACCCTGTCGAGTAAATCTGGGTCGTCGTTGACGTCATTTAATAGCTCTTGGGCGATGCTCATGCGACGGTTCTTTTGGTCGAAATTGAGCAATTTCGGAACAAACTTCGCTGACACACGTCTCATGTCTAAAACACCCGTTAAAATTGATTGGCACGAACCAAACAAGATGCCAATATCATCAGAAATTTCTCTAATGGTAATTCGACGATTCCCCAACACTATTTTCTTCACTTCTTCAACGTTCTCATCAGTTGTTGACGTGCTGGGGCGTCCAGAACGAGGTTCGTCGTTGGTGTCTTCTCGGCCTTCTTCGAAGAGTTTATACCACTTGTAAACATTTTTTTGGCTTAAAGTAGACTCATCGTATGCCACTTTCAACATTTCAAGTGTTTTGGAGCACTTGATTCCATTTTCACACAAAATTTAATGCAAACTCTTTGATCCATGATTTTCGACAGCGGAAATCGTGGAGCCTGCAAAACACTTCTAACTTTTATGCCTCTCACCAACAAACTAAATATGCTACATAGCTGAAATTTGGAACATATATTCGAGACGAGTGTACCAACATAACCAAATAAAAAAATCGAAGATCGAACGGATGTAGCCCGCTAAATTTCAAAATTCACCTTACTTTTTGATCAAACCTCGTATATACATATACATATATATATATATATATATATATATATATATATATATATAAATATATATATATATATATATATATATATATATATATATATATATATATATATATATATATATATATATATATATATATATATATATATATATATATATATATATATATATATATATATATATATATATATATATATATATATATATATATATATATATATATATATATATATATATATATATATATATATATATATATATACATATATATATATATATATATATATATATATATATATATATATATATATATACATATATATATATATATATATATATATATATTTGTATACATATATATACACATACATATATATATATATATGTATACATACATACACTGTTGCATATAATTCATGGCACACATGGGTAACGTAAGCAATTTATTGATACAATTCAATGAAATCGTTAAATTAAAAAAAAGTTTTTTAATTGAAAATAAATATAATATTCATTATATTTATTTTCAATTAAATATATTCTTTTTAATTTAACGACTTCATTGAATTGTATCAATAAATTGCTTACGTTACCCATGTGTGCCATGAATTATGTCCAAATGTGTATGTATGTATACACATAATATTGTGTGAAAGTCTCACTGGGTCTTTTCACACTAGTCAACATTCATACAGTATCCATTACCCATTACCTCTCGTCTCACAATTTCTTTCCATAAAACTAATTTTATTAGGTGGGGAAGTTTGGTGGAAATAGGGTGTGAACAAGCTGTAATATGCCATGAATACTGTAGACATGAATACAGTGTGAAAAGGCTTAATGAAAGCTTATGGCTCTTCTTGAACGTCTTTCTGAGATACTTCCACTTTCTCCTGTGTTCCGTCAATCTCTTTCAACCCTCGCCTCAACTATGTTTCAAAATTTAATCTCTCCTCATTCAATGACGTCTCTTTAGTCTCCTTTTATCTTTTGATTCGGATTCTTTAAATATCTTTGTCTATCTATCGTCCTATCTTTTTATTATTTGCCTTGTTTTTATACATTTCAGTGATTTTATATATATATATATATATATATATATATATATATATATATATATTTATGTATATATATATATGTATATTTATATATATATATATATATATATTAACAAAAGTAAATAATTATAAAAGTTTTGAGTAATATTTTCACTCAATGTATAGAAAAAAGATCAATAATAAATAAATAGAATGAAGTCATATGAATGTATTCAGTCAGAAGAAGTATTTAAGATTTGTTAACCACAAAAAATAATGCAACTAAGATTTGAATTACTGTTGTCCGATTACTACTCTAATTCTGACGATATATAAAAATTTCAGAGAAATTAGTCTATAAAGTTAGCTGGATTTCTTACAGCCATGAGAATAAATATGATGTTGACATGGATTCAGTAAAATGGACACACTCGAGTAGTAAGTAAAGTAAGTAGTCAATACAATGAATACAAATACCACTTAGGCTCGGATTTATAAATTATAAAAAAGCTTCGATTCAATTAATACGTCGCGAAAATTAAGTGCTTTGTAATATTAAGAAAGATAAAAATTATATACTTAACTTTTAGGAAATATTTATATAAATGTCACATCCTCCGTCCAAATACACGAAAAAATTGAAAAGTTCAAAATTATGAAAGGAGTTAGATTGGGCTATATGATATCACTAAAACTATTTGTAATGGCAAAAGAAGAAGTATTTAAAATTTTTTAATTGTAAATCTGGATTAATAAAAGTAAATGGCGAAATAATAACTTACTTAAGATTTGCTGATGAGATGATAATTTTATCAATAAGTGTTAATAATCTTAAAAAAAATAATAGAATAAGCAAATAAAAAAAAGGGTTGTGTATTCTTATACACATGCCAGAAGTGAAACTTCTTTTCAATAAAGTCATCAAAAGGTACACGGACAAGCGTATGCCTAAAACTCGTAGATGAACAAATTCTTCAGAATAAAGCAAGTAACAAAATGAAGAAATGTAGTAGGAAAAGAAGCGGCAAATACACGGGATAAAAATTTAAGTAGAAAATGATCAATGTTTTAAATAAATGATTTTTTTATAATTATTTCATATTAACAAATCGTATGCGGACAACGCGTCTCGATGATGTCTTTCATGCTGTAGTAATAGTATACAAAAAACGTCGAGACGTTGTCCGTATACAATGTGTTAAGTAAAATTAATATTCATTTTCAAATTAAAACTTTTATAAAATTATGAATTATGAAAATTTATTCGTTTTCGTTTGGAATTTCTTCGATTTCCACTGCTTCCTCCGGTGGTGATTGAGTAGGTATAAACGATACAATTGGTTTTTGATAAGTAAAATTTTTGCGCAATAGACTTTACCATCTTAATTTTTAATTACTATTGTATAATATATAATATACAATTAGATCAATGTTTTAAAAATTAAACAATTAAGGAAATACTCACAAATAATTAAATACTTTAATATAATTGCAATAAATAGCATCTATTTAGATACTATTTATAGATAATTGATAATTTTATAACACCACATAAAATTCAATAAATCTTCAAAATGACACCTGAGAACAGAGAATTCATAACTATTGTGAGAATTTATTACAAATAAAACAACAGATAATCTCAAAACTGTTATAGGTTTCGATAAAAATTTTTTAATACCACGTGTTTTTATTAGTATTTCTTTTATTTGATAAATAGATTAATCAAAATAATGTTACAAAATACTACATACTACTGTATATATTGGTGTACGTGTCAATTCCCTCAATTTCGTGTTGTTTGCTAAATTTTTAAATACCGCGTGGATTTAATTGACTGTTATTTTTATGATTATTGATGTTAATATTATGATGACGTTATAAAAATTAATATACTTATCAAAAATATCAATTTTATCGCACTGAATAACACTCTTATTTAAACACAATTAACAACAACTGATTGTATATAAAAATTACAAGCATAATAATGACATCATTCAAATAGTAAACATACGTGCTGCATGCATTAGAACAATTCTTGTTATCTAATCACATGTTAAAAGAGGGCGCATTCGTGATGGGCTTTTTCTCACTCTATCTACTACTTTTTCTCACTCTATCGTCTAAGTATGTATGCAAATTCAAATCAGGCACTAAAATTCGTACTCACGTTCCGTCTCTATTTCCGTCATATATTCTCTATTTCCACGTCAGTAAATTTTTTACCCTAAACGCGGCTAAAGAAGTTTCACTTCAAAAATGTTTTTTTTGATGAATCTCAGTGAGACTAAAATTATGTACAATGAATTTTCAGATTAGAGAAAAATTAAACTAAAAAAAGTAGAAATAGAAATTGATAACTATATTTAGGACAAATATAAAAGGTAGATTTTATGATAAAATAAACATAACAATAAAAATGAGATAATGTCAATTCGGAAGACATTTTAATATTATTAAGTCAAATATTATTCTATGTTCAAGAAAAATATTTTTGAGTAATGTATCATATCTGTACCCATTTATGGTGAAGAAATATGCACTTAATTGTTAAAATAATTCAATATCTCCTGACGACATAAAAATACATATCAGAAATAATATATAAAGACAGAAAGAGAATCAAATCGATCAGAAGAGAACAAAAGTTATGGGACGTTATAGTAAAGTGGAATTTTTAAAATTGAAATGAGCCGGTCATGTAGTGAAGAAAAAAATAGATGGAAAAATGTTATTGATTAGGAACGTAGGAATATATAAATTTACATGAAGAAACTTATAAATAAATAGGAAGTAATATTATATATATATATATATATATATATATATATATATATATATATATATATATGATACATTATGATGGTTCAAGCTGATAACATTCGTTCAATTATAAAAAAATAGAATAATTATTTATTATTATTATCGTTCTTAATTAACTAATATATTTCTTATTAGGAAAATACCACATATTCCAAAATTAACTTACTCTTCACAATCAACTATTCAAGTTACGACATTTTACTGACACAATTCCTAATTTATTATCATAACATCCGGCATATAACATGGAAATTCGTTTATACGTAAACTGAATAGACCGACATTGAGCTTATGTAACAAAAAAGCTTACTCTATTTGTCTGTATTTACGTTCATTTGATCCACAGGGAATTTTGTTTTTGTTTAAATAATCTATCCGGTCGTGATAGTAACAAGAACTTAAGCTTAATATGAAGATGATTTCAACGTTACAAAAAAATGTACAAAGTAGACATATGAGAATACTATTTGGGTTTTACATTTTGTTTATTAAAATAAATTAATTGTTTTTATAATAAGTTTTTAAGATATGCTTTTATCAGTTACTTAGATACTATGGATATTCTATAAACTATAAATTATATATATATATATATATATATATATATATATATATATATATATATATATATATATATATATATATATATATATATATATATATATATATATATATATATATATATATATATATATATATATATATATATGTATATAATCACTCTGTTTTCATCCATTTATAGATGAAATTTTCTCTTAAAAGTATTTACTTAGACCAAATAAATACTTTTCTCCTTTAATCCATTTTGTCAATTTTTTTAATATTTCTCTACGATCTGTTTACGAGCCTTTTTTATATATTTTGTCTATTGATGGTCTTTTCTTCTTACTATATGATCGGCCCATTGTCACTTTAATCTTTTCTCTATTTAAAAATGCCTATAATAAGTAACTTTATATATATATATATATATATATATATATATATATATATATATATATATATATATATATATATATATATGTAATTAATGGAAAACAATATCATATTCTAATATAAAAATATTTTTTCATTTTATTGTTCAAATTTGTTATACCTTTATGACCTTTTATGACTAATAGTAGTGTTCCATATTTATATTAATTTATTAAAATAATAATTTATTTTTGTGGACTGAGTTATACAATTTCTGATTTAGAAAGTTTAATTAAAATTCTTTAAAATAGACCAAAAACAGTTATTTAATGAAAAAAATTTAAAAAATAGAAACAGTAAAACGGAAATAATATTTCTTTAGTAAAATTTCAAGGAAAATTGGAAAAATTATAATATAATCTGCTACTATCTGTGTAATACTAAGATTAAAAAATTAAAAAACAGTAATCAGAACTTTGACGTCTTAAAAGGACTAGATCTGAGCAATTTATCCAATTATATGTCAACACACAAAATTCGAAACATTTTCGGAACATTCACAAGTGTGTGTATTGTTCAAAGATTCAAAAGCAAAAGCTCAGGTTGAAGTAACTCCCTTAAAATAAAAACTAGCACATACCTAAAGTATCAAGAGGCAAGATGGCAATAACATTTTTAGTATATGATCGTTTCTGTAATAAAATATAATAATAAATAGTTTTACTTTGATTGAAATCATCTTATTCCAGATATCCCATTAAAGGTTTAATAATAATAACAATAGTACTTACACTAAACTTAATTAGGATTATAAAGTCCTATGGTATGGTCCTATAGTGGGTTTGAATTATGGAACAATATTTACATTAATCTATTTTAACTTCTTAATTTGATTTCTAAAATGTTTAATTGAGAGAGGTAGTGTTTTGTAATCAAATATTGTAATGAAGGGAAATTCAAGTCACATCATATACAGGGGGGTCTCAATAAAATATATAAATATTACAATGTGTATATAATTTTTGGGACACCTGTATATAGTTGTACAAATAAGACTGAAGGATATTAAAATATAGTAAATGAAAGTAAGCAAATAAATGTATATCAGAAACCCTCCAGTGTCATTTGAGCCACCATATATTATATATATATATATATATATATATATATATATATATATATATATATACATATACATATACATATACATATATAATATCTGTATATATAGAATAGTTCATTAACAAACAAGAAATATTTGTAGATGAAATGAACAGAAAAATAAAAATAGGAGGGTGTCATTTCAGAAAAAAATCTTTATTATAAAATTAAATATTTTTCTATATTTAAAAGTATTTGGTTTATAAATTATATAACACAAATAAATTATCACCTTTAATGCCACAATATGTTATAAAGAGTTCAATAAACACTTTCAGAGTATTTTTATTATTACTGATGAAAAAAAGAGGAAGAAAAATCGAATTGATCACGAATGTCATTTTTTGTGATAATTGCTAACTATAATGAACATTTTCTGAAAACCAGTTAGTAGTTGTTAACAAGGTAAATAACTATCATTGTAAAAAAATTAACAATCCAAACATATTGAATACAGTATTATGATGTTCATTTAAGAGACATTTTCATCTTTAATACACAAATTGCAAATAAATTTCCATTATCAAAGAAAAATTTAAATCAATGATCCAGTTATTAGTATATTAATTTTTTTATTTCATTTGTAAATATTAAAAATGTAGATTATTTTTATCACTAAAGGTATAAAATATCTGTTAAAACCTAGTTGAGGTTTTTTAATCGTATGAGGTTTAATTGATAAAAGCATCATGTCATATCGAACGATTTTAATCGAATAGTTTTAAATCAGAAAACACTACTTAATAAATTATTTATCAATTGTTCAAATATAAATGCGAATAAAAAGATATATGAAAATTTTGAAAAAAACTGAAAAAATACAATCTGTTATAGTAAAATAATAATATTCTACAAAATTTTACAATTATTATTTAACATAGTACATAAATATTATTTTCAAAAATGTTTATTTGTATTAAATTACCAAAATGATAATTGTGGAAGATAAATAATTTAATACACATAACTGATTAAAATTTATAATGTATCAATATACTTAAAATAGAATTCAAATAAATGTAATACTAAAAGCTTTATTGTACTGTTAAATGATTAATTATACATTCAATTTAATTATAAATTACACATTCAAGTTGAAATTTCATTACATGTGCACCCGAGTGCAATTAAATTCTTTACAAAATGGTACAATAGAGTATATTATGCGCTTTGTATAACTCTGTATCCACATATTCTAATTATTTGCAACTTAATATAATTTTCGACTGATATAAAAATATTTTTATTTCTATAATACTTGAGCGTAATATAAGTATCAAAATAATTCGTAGATTTATATACGAGGTCGTTTGATAAGTCCGTGTAAATTCCGAAAGATGGCACCACTGGTGCATATCGAGGTTATTTTTAATTAGTAA
This sequence comes from Neoneuromus ignobilis, assembly GCA_029203775.1. NCBI lineage: Eukaryota > Metazoa > Arthropoda > Insecta > Megaloptera > Corydalidae > Neoneuromus > Neoneuromus ignobilis. The sequence goes on from CP092093.1 coordinate 26,602,175, forward strand.
CACCTCTTGGAAGAACACACATCAAGTTTCAGCTATATCGGTCTATTCCTATGTGTTTGACAATCGTTGGAATCAAGGAAATCGAGTGATTGTCAAATAATGGACGAAAAAGAATTTCGCGTGTTAATTAAACACTACTTCATTAAAGGTAAAACGCCTCAGGAGACTAAACAGAAGCTTGATAAACATTATGGTGACTCTGTACCTTCGATTAGTGTGGTTTATAAGTGGTTTCAAAATTTTCGGAGTGGCCATATGAGCACAAGAAACGCTGAACGTTCTGGACGCCCTGTTGAGGTCACCACTCCAGAAATCATTGATAAAATCCATGATATGGTGATGGATGACAGAAGAGTGAAAGTGCGTGAGATTACTAGTGCTGTAGGCATCTCGTATGAACGGGTACATAATATTTTGCACCAACATTTGGACATGAAAAAGTTATCCGCCAGGTGGGTGCCGCGATTGCTCATGATCGACCAAAAACGAGGTCGTGTGAAGTGTTGCAAGAACGGTTTGCAGCTGTTTCAGCGAAATCCGCAGGACTTTAAGCGTCGTTTCATCACTGTAGATGAAACATGGATACATCACTACACTCCTGAGACCAAAGAGCAGTCTAAACAATGGGTTATCAAGGGGGAATCTGCTCCGAAAAAGGCGAAGACAATTTCTTCGGCCGGGAAGGTTATGGCGACTGTCTTTTGGGATTCGCAAGGAATAATCTTTATCGACTATTTGGAAAAGGGTAAAACCATTACAGGTGCATATTATTCATTGTTATTGGATCGTTTGAAAACCGAGTTGCAAGAAAAACGTCCCCGATTAGCCCACAAAAAAGTCCTCTTTCATCACGACAACGTACCAGCTCACACCTCAGCAGTTGTGGCCGCAAAACTAATGGAAATAGGGTTCCAAACCGTTTCACATCCCCCCTATTCTCCAGACTTGGCTCCATCGGACTATTATTTGTTCCCTAATATGAAGAAATGGCTCGCGAGAAAAAGATTTTATTCGAACAAGGAGGTGATTGCAGGAACGAATGACTATTTTACAGACTTGGACAAATCCTATTATTCAGAAGGGATCAACAAACTAGAGCAGCGTTGGATGAAGTGTATAAGCCTAAAAGGAGACTATGTTGAAAAATATAAACGATTTATTCAAAAAAATGAAGCAGTTTTTATTTTTACACGGACTTATCAAATAGTCCTCGTAATGAATAATTCTTTTTGAAATACACCAAACATAGAGAAACATTTTTTCTTGAAGCCAATTTTTGCTTCAGGTATTTGTATTAAAGGATAATTTGATGATAACCAGTAGTAACTATAGGGTGGTCAAAATGAGACTGGAGAATAATAAAGAATAGCAAATGATAGTAAGTAATTAGATATATGTCTAAATCCTTCAATCTCATTTGGACCACCTGTACTTTTACAATGGGAAAAAGAATATATATTTCGTCATAGGTCAAAATTTTATTTACAAAAGTTTTGCGATTTTAGCCGTGAAATAAAAAATACACAAGTGTTAAGACATTGTTATATGTTATTAGTAATTTAAAGCGTTCAGTATCAATTTACTTAATATCCATCTCTTTCCATTTTATGCAAATGATTCCATTATTTCGTTACCTACTTTAAACTATTCAGAAAGCTGTTTACACGTTAAATACAAATTTGTTTCAATCATTGTCTGTAATTTGTCGATATTTACATTTGATGGTCTACGTGATCTGGCTTGTCTTTTAATGATTCATTCTCTGAAATATATTTTTTAACTCCCTCTGGATGTTCTTGATGTAATTACCCGTTCTCAAAATGTGGATAAAATGTTTCTTGGAATTTCAACAGTCAAAACCAAATTTTTATTTGTAAAGTAAATATACATGTATATGTTTTTTTATAGATATTTTAAAGGGTTTTAATTATATTTTAAATTAAAATGAATAAGTATGTACTTTGTTATTCAGTTAATGCGCTTGGCATATTGAGTTATACCATATAAAACCAATTATTTGAATTATGATATGCGTAAAAACGACAGAAATTTCTTGATTACCAATTATAATTCCACTTAGTAATGAGCGCATGGATTCAAATTAATAAAAAGACATAAATCTGAAATTTAATATAATTTAATATTTTGCTTCAATATTAGTAAAGTAAATTGTTTGTTTATTTAAAAAGTAATATATAGAACAAATTTAGAAAAATATTAATTTAATTTTACATAAAAACTTAGTTATTAAACTCAGTCTTTTTTATGTTAGAACATATTGCATATTACAATTTTATGATTAATTCATATATGATATAGTGTATATATATATATATATATATATATATATATATACATATATATATATATATATATATATATATATATAAACATATTTCAATTACAAAAAAAACTTGGAATAATTCAATACATCATATTTTTAATGAAAAATAAAATTTATAAATTAATAATATAATACAGTTTTTTTTCGAAAATAATCATAATTATCTCTATATTAAAAACTAATACATAAATTATAAAATTTTGTATAATATTATATTTTAGTTATAGGAAATTTAATAGAGAATTTCTTTAATTTTCATAAAGCTTCACTTAGTATTACTGATGAACATGTTTGTAATAAATATATGAAAGTTTTGAAATTACTAAATATTTGTTAATGAAACGCTTCACTTAATGTCAATTTGCTAAGATAATTCTACAAAACTATAGTGTGTCCCGAATGAGACTAAAGGATGATAAGGATAGTAATTGATTGTAAGGAAATAAATATATGTCTAAACCCTTCAGTCTCATTTGAATATCATGGTTAATGAGTTCCCTATATAATTTGAATGTCATGGTTAATGAGTTGTAAATACGTGTATTTCAAATTTCTAAGAACTTGAAGATTATATTAAAATTATATTATATAATTACAAGTGTGTATTTTATTGTCATTAATAGTACTCTTATTCTGTATTCATTAACAATAGAAATATCATATTCAAAAAATAATTCATTGTCGATAATAAAAAAAATTTTTTGAATTAATAATAGTGTGAAAAATATCATATTTTTAAACAAATTTCGATGATATATCATTATATCCGAAAGAAAATAATTTATAAAATATAATTCTTGTCAAACGATTTAATATATTTTTTGAATCGATCAAATAAATATTTTTAAGTTTTTATTAAATTTCTAACTATATGGTGACACAAAAGAGAGTGAAGGATAATGAATGATAGTAAGCAAGTAAATGAATGTTTAAACCCTTTATTCTCATTTGAACTGTCCTCTACAAACTAAAACTTTTTATATAAATTTAATTCAATAATTTAGTAAAGTTTCTCAATGTCAACATTCATTTTGAATTTTCGGTAAACATAAAATGTTTAAAGAGAAGTTTTCTACTGTTTATTAGTATTAATTAAATATAGGTAGAGCTATTTGTTTTGTATCTGTGGCAAATAAACTTTCACATGAATAAATTATACCTAAAATAATATAAGATATTATACAACGATCAATATTATTTATTATTTACTTTTTTGTTTATAACAATAATAATCTAATGCGTATTTCGATGGCGATAACATTAGATCATTATATTATAAAAACTTAATCGTGCTGTATATTGACAATTCATTTGTGTAAAAGATAGGTAGAGAGCTGCTACTTGTATATTAGATTTACTGAAAAATTCTGTATGTCTTTTAAAGAAAAAAATCATTTTCATACTGTTTATTAATATTAAAATAATAATATAATTTCCATTAATAATAACAATTCCTTGCTATCCTAGTGGAAAATTTTGAATTCATCTTCGATAAAAAGACTACGTCCTAAGAAACTTAAAACTCATCAATGTCTTTTTAAATGTGCATCTTTATTATTTTTTCCCCATTTAATTTTTTTATACAACCCAAAATAAATGGTAGTCTAAAGATATTATATTTAGAGAATATGCTATGCTTGGTGGATTTAAATCCTTCCAAACAAGTTCTGTTATTTTTTTCTGGTTTGATAAAAAATACGTATCCTGCGTTATCATGTAAAATAATTTTCTTCCTGTTAATAAAAATCGGATGCTTTTTTAAAATTCATTTTTCAAACTGTTAAATTGATCACAATATTTTTTAAGAATAATTCGTTTATTTTGGTTTTAGAAGTTCATAATAAATTTATCCTTATATTCCATCATATAAACAATACTCTATTTTTTATATTTAAACTCAATTTAGATGTTAACAGAGCAGGTTGTTTAGTTTTCTAGTACACTCTTTAGAACTTATTCATATTTAATACACTTTTAATTTTTAGTTACGATACGTTCCAATAATAGATTATTTTAATTGTACGGAAGTAGAGACGAGCAAATGGTTACACATCCTGCCTATTTCAAGCAGTCAATTTATGTGGTACTCATATCGCATAATTCTACTATTTCGGATGTGGATAAAAAATGGATATTCTTCTAAAATGTTGTGAAGAATATCATCATCGATCACAGAAGATCTTTCAGAATATGGTTTATCTTTAAGGTTAGTCTCCATTTTTAGATTTTTTAAGTTATTTTATATTTATCCTTTTAGATATTGTGCTTGCTTCAAAAACTTTTAATAAATTTGTATATGCTTCTGTACCATTTTTTTCTCGTTGATATTAGTAAATAATGTCGTTGTAAATGAATTTTATTAACAGGCATCTTTTCTTTACTATTTTTGGCAAAAAATAATAATAACACATTTGTTTTGATGTATGTTAAAGAACACTAATGATAAAATATAACAGTAAAATAATGAATTACATACCTTTCATTAAAACATTTTTGCATGCTTAAAATAATTGTGTGCTAAGCGATCAAAATATTTTGGTAGATCTAATATATATATATATATATATATATATATATATATATATATATATATATATATATATATACACGAGATATTAAGGTGTCATTTTAAGTTCGATAGAACTTTCGATACGGACTCAGTTTAAAGTTCTATCACGCCTAAACTCCCCCTCACTCTCTCTCTTTCTCTCCATATATATATATATGTATATATATATATATATATATGTATATATATATATATATATATATATATACACCCCATATTTTTACTTACTATGCTTTTTATATTAGGGGGACCGGAAAGTAATGTCGTTTCTGCGCATGTCAATATTCGTTAGTCATTTATCAGCTCTTTGTGTACTTCAAAGTCGTGCCAAAGACATTTTAAGATTAGAGTAACTTGTTTACTCGTAAATAATAAAATCTTAATTTTTTTGCAATTTATGATAAAATGGCCAGCCAAATACCAGAAGAGGTACATATCCGGCATCGTATGCTTTTTGAGTTTCACAAGGGTAGTAACGCAATGGTTGCTACCAAAAACATTTACAATGTTAACCAAACGCATTAGACATTCTTAAATGCCAGAGGTGGTTTTCTAAGTTCAAATCCGGTAATTTAGATCTTTCCGACTCGCGCCGATCAGGAAGAACAACAACTTTAGACAATAACATGTTAAGAGCGGAAGTGGAAGCAAATCCGTGTCAGACAATCGAGGAACTGTCAAACACTTTGAACCAACCTTGGTCGACCATCCAAGAACATTTGCAGCAGATTGGTAAAGTAAGCAGAGTAGGTGTTTGGGTCTCGCATAATCTTTCCAAAGAAAGCAAAGCTAACCGATCCACCACATGCAATTTATTGCTTCAGCGACACAATACAGAAGCGTTTTTTGATCGCTTGATCACTGCAGATGAAAAATGGGTCCTCTATGATAATCCAAAACGCAAAAGGCAGTGGCTCTCTCCGAACGAATCGCCACGAAGTACAGCTAAGCCAGGTTTATACCCCAAAAAAGCGCTTTTGTGTGTTTGGTGGAGTATTCGCGGGGTCGTTCATTTTTAAGTGCTGAAACCTGGACAAATTGTGAATACAGACCTTTACTGTGAACAATAGGATCGAGTAAATCAATCTTTAATTGAAAAGTGCCCAGCGATTGTCAACAGAAAAGGTGTTATTCTACAACACGATAATGCAAGACCGCACTGCGCAAGACGAACCCTGGAAAAAATTAATGAATTGGGATGGGAGGTATTACCTCACCCACCATACTCGCCCGATATTGCGTCATCGGATTTCCATTTATTCCGATCGCTACAACATTTTCTAAGTGGCAAAAAATTTTAAAATTCGAATGATGTCCAAAATACCATGTCCGGATATTTTCCTCAAAAAACAATTGATTTTTATCGATACAGCATTGAAAATTTGCACACTAGATGGCAAAAGGATGTTGATAACGAGGGTGATTACATTATTGATTAAAAATAAAAACTTGGTAAAAATTTATCTGTTTGAATTTAATGTAGAAAAACGACATTACTTTCCGGTCCTCCTAATACAATATTATTTTGATATATACGACATATACGAAAAATTAATTATACTACACTTATCATTGTAGTTTTATATAATTGAATTAAATGAAATAATTAATATCTGATTTTAAACTATGCATTGCAAGCAATATTTCATCAAACATTTTTATGTCTTTTGGTTGTCATTTTTATTTTATGTTTACAAAACTAAAAAATATTAAATTGTACATTAGTACATGACATAACATCAAGCTTTAATGACGATTTCATTAATAATTGGTATGTAATGTGATCACATTTCTGATACATGATAATTAAAATTATTAAAAGACAACAAAACTTACTTAACAGTGTTTACTTTACTGAATTCATTATTATTTGGATATTCATATATTGCATTGAAAATACAGATATATTTTACATAGGAATAATATCGTTTATTGTATATACAATAAATGCATTAAAAAAATTATTAATGGTATTTTTTTTAAACAAATATTCTCATACCATTAGTATCATCAATAGTCATTATTTGTGAAGAAAAGACAATATAGGCAATTTACTCGAAAAGTATGTCACATATTATTATTTTTTAAATGGAATACAGGTTTTTGTATCAGAGTAAAAAATAACTGTCTTTAACTCTTCATACGCATAAACAAGATTCGTTTTTTGTTTTTATGATAAAAATATTATGCTGGCGATAAAAATCGTTGAAATTTATTTAGTTCCTTCGTTTATAACTATTATAAACTTGAGGTTGGGAGACACGAATCTATGTTTGGGATTAACCAATGCTTTCAGATCGGGAACATACAATAGATTTGTGTATTCTCAGCAAGTCATCTATCTCTCTTTTTTTTCTCTCTCTCTCTCTCTTTATATATATATATATATATATATATATATATATATATATAATACTAATTTTAGGCTACAAATCAACAAAATTTTAATGGCTTATATAGAATTTATATTCTCTTTTGTAACGTTACTGCACACATTTGCTCTCACTAATTTGTTTTATCTCTATATAAATTTATAATATGTATGTTGTATTATAAATGTATAAGTGTGTGTAAATTTACAGTTGTTTCGTCTTTTGGTTTTTAAATTTCTCAGCTTTACCGTGTTTTTGCTTATAGAGAATTATATATCTCTTATTGCATTATTATATTATTTGTAAGTTTGATATGTATAGAGTGACCCAAATAAAATAAAAAGGCTTGAAAACATGTACAGGAATAGCATACAGAGACAAAAAGAGAAACGAGAGGATTCAAATAAGAACAAAATTTACGGACATTATAAAAAAAGTTTAAAATTGAAATAAGTTGGTAATAACATAAAAAGAGAAAACCACCGATGTACAACAAAAAAGGTTTATTCGCAATCCAAAGATACAAAAGAATCAAAAAGCTATCTACAATATATGAGATAGACACATGAGAAAATTTGTCATTGTGAAATAGAAAAGAAATATATTGATTTTGTGAAAGTGGAAATTAGGAAAGGTTTGCTTATATATATATATATATATATATATATATATATATATATATATATATATATATATATATTAAATAAAAATTTACGTTTCATCACAATTAAAAAAAATGTAATAGTACATTATTCGCAATCAAGTTTCCTTTTTGAATTAACTGAATACTTTAATCATTACTTGTAAAAGTATTAATAAAAAATATATAAAATAAATTGATAAAAAAAAATATATTTTTTTTATATTGCAATTATTATATTTTATTTTTGAAATATTATTTTTTTAAAAGGATTTCTCTTTATATCCACGAGGTGAGACAATTAAGTAATGCGACCGATTTTTTTCTCGGCCTGTGGTAACACTGCGAACCTGTAATTCCGCCACCGTAATAGCAGATCCCTACTCTCTCGATTGAGACCTTGACCACCCTACCCTCGTACGATCATTTCTTCGCCAGCTGTTTAGTGTTTTGTAACAACGCGCGAGTAGTGCATGTCACGAAAATGGAACAGAGAACATCGCTCAAGATTGTCTCGAGCAGGTTGAAAGTGATCCTACTCTTCTCGATCGAGTTATTACTGGTGATGAAAGTTGGTTCTTTCAATATGACCCCGAAACTAAACGACAAAGCCAACAGTGGCTGTCCCCTGGAGCACCAAGGCCAAAGAAGGCGAGAATGAGCAAGTCCAAAGTGAAAACCATGTTGATTTGCTTCTTCGACAGCAAAGGGGTGGTTCACAAAGAGTTCGTACCACCTGGACAAACTGTAAATCAAGTATTCTACCGCAATGTGCTCGAAAAATTACGAAAAAGGGTGCTCAGAGTGCGTCCAGAGATCGCGAAGACTTGGGTTCTGCATCACGACAATGCTCCCTGTCACAGTGCGTTCAGTGTCTCTCAGTTTTTGGCGTCTAAAGGCATCGCAACGTTACCACAACCGCCCTATTCACCGGACATGTCACCCTGCGACTTTTTCCTATTCCCCCATATGAAAAAATTCGTCAAAGGTCGACATTTTGACTCCGTTGAAGATATCCAAGAATCTGTGACGAGGGTACTCGGAGAGGTCCCACAAGAAGTGTTCCAGAATTGTTACGAAAACTGGAAAACTCGCTGGAATAAGTGTATAGATGCGGGAGGGAACTACTTTGAAGGGGATCGCAGCGAAGTACCTTAATTTTTAAATATACTCAATTTTTGAATTTTGTCGCATTACTTAATTGTCTGACCTCGTACTATGGGTAAATTAAATTACTATTTCATTTTATTAGAAATCATTTTGAAAATATGAAGTTATTTGTCCTATGTATTACAAAATTTCATACTAATAATCTTTATACAAAATTATAATTACACTTAGGGTCACTCTATTTTGTTGGTATCATTCTACAATTAGTTTCAACAGAACATTTTATCTTTTCTTTCATTTTTAAAAAGGATATTTTTCATGTTGATGATATAAAGTTGTTTGTTTATTTTTAAACAAATCTTTACTTGTTAACTTTACTAACTACCTGAAAATGACACACTCTTTTGAAATCATCTTTGTAGTGATTACACCGACAAAGAAGAGAGTTCTCCTAAGGTTATAATCAAAAAGACTATCTAACAGGATTACAGGAAAGAATATAAGTTACAACATCTTGTATAATATAGTTTTAACTTAAAATACTTTGCAATTTATAATATATTGTATATTAAAGGTTTATAATATATAAAAGAAAAAAGGATTGAATAGTTAAACGTTTTCTTAAACATTCAATACATCAATATTTTAACGAATTATGATATGAAATACGTATCATTGAAAACATATACAAAATATATTTATTTTCATGATAGTAAATATTTATTATTTTCGATTTTAATGTTGATCTATATTTTTTAAATATTTCATTATTTAATATTTATTTTTAGTTATATGTTTGAAAATGTTTAATTAAATATTTCCATATATATATATATATATATATAGTATATATATATATATATATAATATATATATATATATATATATATATATATATATATATATATATATATATATATATATATATATATATATATATATATATATATATATATATATATAATTTATTTAATAATCATTAAACAGCTCTAAAAATTATTCACAGAAATATATTTTTGAATATTATTTTAATAATTGTTACATTGAATATATAAAGTAGCATAAAAAACTGAATAATTTAAGTAAACTTTTTATTGCTTACTATCATTTACTATTTTTTACTATTCTTCAGTTTCATTTAAGCTATCCTATATATGAAATGTTTAGAATATTTTAATATAATTTTCTACAAAAAATTATAGACATAGTATTTAATACTCTTTTTTTATGTTTGTGACTTACTTGTTTTTTTCTCTACTGTAATATTAACATTTTAATTTTATTTTATCAAAAACTGAATTTTTATTTAAATATTAAGATGAGATATTAGTGTATTTGAAATTAATTAACATTTCACGTTTTGATGAGATGTTGTAAAGTAATATATATATATATATATATATATATATATATATATATATATATATATATATATTCATATATACGTACATTGATATTAAAAATTGAAATTTATTGCAATCTACTAAGAATTTTTGTTATTATTTAATGAAAAATATATATCTTGGTATTTATTTTTGCATTATTATGCACTAATAATAATTGAGTTTTTTTAGTAAACACTATAAATTATGTCAAGGTTAAAAAGATTTATCAATGTTTCGAAGTAATCAGCAAGGGTGTTTTATTCGAAACTGGTATTTAACGATTAAAAATTAAATTTGCAACACATTAATCACTAATACAAAAATCGATTAACATGTAAATAAACGTACTTTGGTGCAGGATTTATTCAGGTATATTAACCTTTTTTCGGAGCCTATATAATGTGTTCGAATTCGTATATTTATGTGTATTTATATTCATATGTACGTGTATATATTAGGTTGGCAAGTATCTCCCTTCCGCTTTTTTTTTTTTTTTTTTGTACATAACTGCGAAATTCAAAAGACCAGAAGGCGGAAGGGAGATATTTGCCAACCTAATATATATACATATGTACGTATATATATATATATATAAAATGGTGTGTGTGAGAGAGAGAGGGAGAGAGCGTGTGTGAGTGTTCACTTGCATACAGATACATATAGGAATGTACGAAATTGAAATATATATTTCTAATATAAAAATAAAAAACACAAAAACTTAATACTTTTCAATTGGATTTTATAATATTTTTGAATATAATTCTATGAAAATGATAAAATGGCCAGTGAAATGTGTAACAACTTATAAACTAATAAAGTGGACAATAAGTAATTATTATACTGTTTTGTAAGATCTTGTAATGTTAGGCTGACAAAAATTTTTTGTGAAATGAAATAAAATGTGTAATCATGGTAATGATATTTTACAAAATCGTTAACAGTTATGAAGTATTAGCAGTTTTTTTTTAAAAAAAATAGTATATATATATATATATATATATATATATATATATATTGGTCCAAATGAGACTGAAAGATAATAAAGAATAGTAAATAAATAAATGCAAGTATAAACTCTTTAATCTTATTTTGGTCATCCTATATATAATGTTTTTCAATAATATTTAAATTTTGATTAACTAATATTAAGTTTTAATTAATACATTTTAAAAATACGTATAGGAAAAGTAAAATCACAAAAACAGCCTACGTATATAAATGTCAATCTAATTCAACAAATAAGTTAAAATAAAAGATCATTGTGAGGTTATTCATTGAAAAAATAAAACGGACAGACGTACTTCAAGACAAAACCTATATAATCTATACTTCAAGACAAAATCTAAATAAAACGTAGCTGATTTTCGATTATTAGCATTCAAGTGTGATGTGGATTGAGATTATTTTCCACTTTAAATCGATTTAGGTTAGAGCTATTTATTTTGTTTGTTGTGCGATTTCTTAAAATAAGTGGTATTTAAAACAAATGTAATAAATAAATTCCTAACGAATTATAAAATCTCTGAATATAATCAAATTTAGTTTTTAAACAATGTTTATTAATAAGATAACTTATTTAAATGAAATATATGAAAAATAATTATTACCAAGTAATATGAAAGAATTTAAATTTAATTTTGAATCGATCTTTATTAAATATATGTATATTTATAATTTCCTAAAAATACAATTTAAGATTTTTTAAATTTTATTTGAATCAATCTGTATTTCACACCATATTATAACGAAGAGTTTAAGTTTTTGTAAAAAATAGTTTAGAAATATCATTTGACTTTTTCTTAATTAAACCAATGGACTTTTAATTTTTAAACACATTAAGAACAAAACTAATTTATTTTTTGAATTAAATCTTGAACAGTATCATGAAACAAGTATCAATAAATTGTAGCTAGAACTTTTTCTTTGTTATGCCACGTATTTATCACGTAATACAGAGTTAATTAAAAAGTATCTTTCTTTCAACGAAAACATGTTTGAGTCTCGCTATCAATTCAGTCAATACTTGTCTATATGAAGATAAATAAATACTAATGAATAATATATTATTTGATTTTATTTTACATGAAGCTAAAATATTTGTCATATAATATTATACATATACAATCAATCAATCAATCAATCTATATATATATATATATATATATACATAAATTTTACATCTACACACTTACATAAGTACGTACATATATAAATATATCATTATCATTTTAAAAGTTAGTATTATTCAATTGAAGGGCAAAAGCCTTATAGAATATTACTGACCCTTCTTAAAGGTTTTCCTAAAATTCTTTCATTGTTTTTTTGTCAGCGAATAATCTCATCCTATCTTCAGTTTTACTATACTTCGTATTTTTATGCCTCCATCTTTGATAGAGTTTTTCCTCATTCTCTTTTTTTTCTCTTGGTCGCTACACCCTAATGATTTAATGGTCTATTATTTACTCTTATTGTCGCATGTCCTGTCCATGCCCATTTTATCAATTTTATTTGTTCTATTATAAAATTTACTCTTGTTTACATTTTTATCCATTTACAAGTTTTCTAATCTCGTTTGAAATTTCTTAATATTATCTTTTGCGTACTTTGCTGAGTTGTTAAAAGGGATATGTGTGTACATGTGGAAAGGAAATAAAATTACAGTGATTTAATGAGATTAAATATACAAACATTTATTTTCCCTTCACTCTTTCTTTCTCTCTCTCTCTCTCTCTTTCTATATATATATATATATATATATATATATATATATATATATATAGGGTTTTACAATAACGGCTTCAGAAGTTTAAATAGAAATAAAAAAAATTAACTAATTAGTTATTCACTTTTTATTTTTAAACATATTTTTCTATAGAATATGTTTAAAAATAAAAAATATGGAATTATTGAAACACAATTTCAGTCATATCATCAACATGGCTTTGTTTGACATAGTATATTCGTTTAGTCCAAGTTTTAGTCACTTTTTCACATAATTGTGGTCCAATTTCAAGCGTTACACTTTCAATGTTTATTTCTAATGCTTATGCTGTTTGTGGTTTATCAACATAAACGGATTATTTCACATAATCTCACAAAAAATAAATTAATAGTTTGATCACATGATCTTGGTGGCCAGTTGATGGGTCAATTTCGTGAAATAATAAACTTATTAAACTTTTGTTTCAATAATTCTATTGAAATTTTTATAATGCTTAAGCACTGTTGAAGTGTTAAACGTTCCATGATAATTTGTCAAACTATACTGAGGTGGAATGTCAAAATGAGCTTTAAAAAAATCAAACATGGCTGGCACAAGCTGTTGAAGTACTAACATTCTTATTTAAAAACTCTCTCTATATATATATATATATATATATATACATATATATTTATATATATATTTATATATTATATCACATATGAATGTGAAATCAAACATCGCAAATATCTATCAGTCAATTTGGCAAAATTTATATCCTATCTTTTTCCGTCTGCCACTTATCAATCGTTTGGGAAATGAGCTTCATGAGTATCGGTCATCTAAATTTCTACATATATATTTGTGTGTGTGTATGTATGTATGTTATATATATATAATATATATATATATATATATATATATATAATATATATATATATATAAATATATATATATATATATATATATATATATATATATATATATATATATATATATATATATATATATATATACATTTATACAAAAATAATGCAGCGGTATAGAAAGGTCCAGAAAAATACCCACATAATTCATAGATTGGACAGAGATAGTATATAAGAAAATCCGTCGGAATATATTGGAAGAGAAAGACATTGAATCGGTCAATGGGAAAAAATTTTGACAGACACTTTCATCCAGCAGTGAATAAAAAGAGGTTGATAATATATGTAAAAATAATAAACACATATTATTTACAAACAACAACGTAATTAGATTTTTATTTATGGTAAGAAATAGAAAAAATATTAATACGGATAATTTATGGGATTTATATGTATTAAATTTATAATTATTATATTTACGTGATCAATGACAAAAATTGAATTTATAAATCAAAAAAATATAATATTACAATATTTATTCAAAATAGATAAAGAAAACTTGAAATGAAAGTAGTACTCCAAAAATTTCGTTGTTTAAATATGTACATATTAAAGAAGTTAATTATTGTACAAATATCATTAAATATCAACTCGATGATAAGCAATACTATTTCAAATTGAACCTGTTCCAAATTTTGACTTACAAAAAAATATATAACGATATTTATAAAACAATCTATAATTAGTATAAAATTACATAAAAGTTTCTTCAATATCTGATGTTATTTTGGAATTGTTAAAATAAATATTAACTTAGTCTACTAATACACATTTGAATTATCAAATAACTTTTCAGAATTAAAAAAATAACTCAGTATACATTCCACAGTTTGTCTAATTCAATGATTATTATTGACATCATTTTAATTGTTAGATTTTATATATAAGTTTATGAAATTGTATTTTTTTAATAAAATTCACAAAAATTTTCAATTAAGTATAATAAGAGTGTCTCTATGATATCATTACAATCAATATCAAAATACAAAAATCACAGCATTAAAAAATAGATTTATTGAAAAACTCAAAACTTGAAATAACAGTTATACCAATAAGGATTAGTTTAAAAATAACTATTTGAAATATATGACTTTTCTTTAGTAAACCTTTGTACCAATGTTACACACTCACTCACTCACACACACACACACACACACACACACACACATATATATATATATATATATATATATATATATATATATATATATATATATATATATATATATATATATATATATATATATATATATATATATATATATAAAGAGGTATAAAC
>CP092093.1:26625000-26630000 GCA_029203775.1 Neoneuromus ignobilis
AAAGTTCGCCTCGGCACCGGCATCTAACCCCTGGGAAAGAAATCCACAACCTGCTGCCATTCCAGCAGAATTCCCGCCGCTAACATCGGCAGCGACAACACACACATATAAAAAATCCCCAACAGCCGCCGCAGCCGCACCAGCCACCGCCAACGCAGCAGCCGTCCCGACCACCACCTCCAACAGCGCTCCAGCACCAGCTCTGGCTCTGGCCCTCAGCGAACCTTCATCACCACCAACAGCACAAAACCCACCAACTGCCGGCGAAACAACAAATTACATCGGTATGTTGACAGAATTAACAAACATAATGAAGGAGATAGATCTCGCCGGCCTGCTCAACCAGGCCCGCCAACTCAAGGCTGCGCTTGCTAACTGCGCTAGCCCAATTGAGCGGCTCATCGCCGCTCAAAATATATTATGCCCATAAATGGCTTTAAAAATCCTAAACTACAACGCCTGTGGTGGGCTCACTCAGCAATCTACGGAGCTGCGACTCGTCCTGGTCAAACACGGGATCGACGTCGCAGCCATCACAGAGACACACTTAAAGCCCCACGTCAACCTTCGAGTACCAGGATACACTACGTATCGCAACGACCGCATTGGTCGACCTGGGGGCGGCGTCGCTCTTCTAGTCAACGACCGCCTCCCACATTCTTCAATCCCCAACATGGACAACGAGATCGAGCATATCTCGATCCATGTCCCAGGTGAACGTCCCATAACAATAACCTGCGTTTACTTTCCGAACGGCAACAGACTAGACATGGGTTCGTTTACCCAACTAGCCAACCGTCACCACTGCACACTTACCATTGGCGACTTCAACGCCAAACACCCAAGTTGGCACTGCCCCTACGCAAACCCAAACGGTTCAAAAATCGCGCAGCTCCTCTACAACCCACAATACGATATCCTGCACCCGGATGAGTTCACTCACTTTCCGGATACAGGAAATCAACCCTCAATAATAGACTTCGCGATCACTCGCAACATCAATATTCTAAATTCTAGAGTATCAGTCATACATGCACTAAACTCTGACCATCTCCCCACGGTGACAACCATTCGTCACACTCACAACAGACTCCCCCCCATTACCATATCTGACTACGCCAGGGCGGACTGGGGTGCGTTCAAGACGTACATCAATGATAATGTACACATTCCACCTCCTCTCCTGGCTACGTCGGAAGTAAACGACGCAATAACTGAACTAGCAAATACAATTCAACATGCTGCTATGCAGCATATCCCCGCCAAAAGAATTGCAACTCCAAAACTCGATCTTCCTCCACACATTCTTGATACCATAAAGGCCAAAAACCGTGCTCGCCGGCTCTGGCAGAGAACGGGAGACGTCTCTCACAGAGCTGAAAAGAACCGGCTAACCAAACTCTTACAACAATTAGTCACTACTCACCGTAGTAACAGTTACAACAAACTTCTTACGGATGCAGTCACAGAAGACAAAGATGCGATATGGCGTTTCACTAGATCGCTCCGTCCCCGTGCCCGTAAGAACCTTCCTGCTCTCTACGACGACAGTGACCACGCTGTCACTGAGCCTCAAGAGAAGGTAAACCTCATTGCTAGCACCTTCACCAAGTCCCACAAACTTGGCGAAACAATGAAAAAAACAAAAAACTTCGACCGAATCTCCCTTTTCGGCCGGAATCTACTCTCACTCCCCCCCTCCAACACAGACCTTCCCATAATCGCAGCTTCGGAGATACATCAGATCATCCGCAAACTAAAGCGACGTTCGGCCCCTGGCCCTGATGGTATAACTAACATTCACATAAAACATCTTCCGCGAAAAGCTATCGCGGCGTTGTGCTTCATTTTAAACTCATGCCTTAGACTAAACTATTTTCCAACTATCTGGAAAACCAGTTCAGTCATTCCGATCCCAAAACCTGGTAAACCGCCAACTCGGCCTTCTAGCTACAGGCCCATCAGCCTCCTCCCCACACTCAGCAAGATTTATGAGCGCATTATCCAACGTCGACTCATGGATCACCTAACACGCATGGACATACTCCCCAAGGAGCAGTTCGGCTTCCGAGCCAAACACTCCACAATTCACCAATTGTACAGGATTACAAACCTCATACGAAACAACATGGTGCGCGGCAAAGCCTCGATGGTAGCGTCGCTAGACATAGAGAAGGCCTTCGACTCTGTGTGGCACGACGCCCTTCTGTGTAAGCTGCACACCATCCAGTTCCCCCTTCACCTCGTCAAGCTTATTCAGAGCTATCTCTTAGATCGGCACTTTTATGTTTCACACCTCGGTGTAGCATCACCCACACACAACATCCCGGCAGGGGTTCCCCAGGGCTCGGTCCTGGGACCAATCCTGTACAACATCTTCACACATGATCTCCCTAAACTTCAAAAAGGCGTCGAGCTGGCACTGTATGCAGACGACGCCTGCATAGCCGCCCCTTCGGCTAAAAACACACCAGTGCCACGCAGTTTCACTCGTTCTCTCTCTGATCTCAACAAATACTATGCTGAGAACAGAATCAAAATCAACCATGCGAAAACCGCCACCTGCCGCTTTTCCACTAGGAGACAACCATCCTCACTCTCTGTTCCCTTCGACGGCTCCGTTGTCGAAATGGAACCATCAATAACATACCTAGGACTGGTACTCGATCGTAAACTTTCTTTCAAAAGAGCAATCCAAGACCGCCTGAAAAAGGCTCAGGCGGCCTTCATGGCACTTCGCCCACTGCTAAGCTCCGAACTCCCCACTAAAGTCAAAGTGCATATATACAAGGCATGCATCAGACCTGTCCTCACCTACGGTGTGCAGGTCTGGTGCACTGCCTCGGCAGAATATATGAAAAAACTTCAAACTTTCCAGAATAAAGTTCTTCGACTTATTCTCTATCTTCCAAGGTACACCCCTGTCTCTGTGCTCCACGCTCGAGCTAGCCTCGAGATGATGGAAGAGCTTGTTGCGAGGCTCACCACAAACTTCCTAACAAATATCAAAAAGCATCCCAACCCTCTCGTCCGGGAAGCTACACCCCACACCAAGATGATCACCAAAAGATCCAAGAAAATAAAATACCCACACCAAACAACATATCACCGACCGCCAACCAATCTTCCACCCATTCCGCCTTCCTCACGACATAATATACTGAAGGCGGCGACCCGGCCTGCAAGAGCAAGACCGCCACCAGAGCCGGAACCACCACCTACACCACCAGCTGCACACATCAGGATCATCGAAGTTAACCAAGTACTATACTCCATCTTCACGAGGAATATTTATGACCAAGTGTTGTGAAGTGTAATACAGTGTAGCTATTAGTGCAACCTCTCGGATACAACTAGTGATGATGACATTCCACAAGTGTTGTTCAAACAAAACTCTGAACCATGCTTCAACATCCCCGATGTTAAACCACAGACATCAAACTTGCTCCCGAGCAAGCACCCTAGTCTAGTTTTTTTTTTTTATTTTTTTTTTCTTCCCTAGCCTATAAGTTAGATAAGATTAGTTAAGTTAGTTAAGTTAACTAAGTTAGTTAAGTTAGATTAGTTAGCGTAAGTTAGACTAAGTAAAAATTATAAAATTATATAAACCAGGTTTTTTTGTAAATTTTTCCTTGACTACCACAGACATTTTTTCAAAACACATACGATAATCAAAATCCATGTAGTAATTAGTAAATTAGCTTAAGCTAGGACACTATAAACTGTAAAACAAACAACCGTACCAATGTACATGTATTTAACTACCGATAATAAAATTTTTCTGATTCTGATTCTGATATATATACATATATATTCGACTGATGATTTATATTTGTTAATTAAAAGTTAATGAATGATGCTAAAAACTATTATTAATAAATAAGACTATATAAAAAGAATATAATCAAAAGATTTGTTTGTCGTAGCTAGTACTTTTTTCACATTAAACATATAATATTTTTATATAAAACATTTATAACGTGTTAATAAATATGAATTCTATACGTATAATTACAAAATCGTTTATATTTCCATCAATTTACTTCTAATTCACACATCAAAGTATTAAATACAAATGATGTCAATTTTCAAAGTTCACAGTCATTTATATTGCGTAAATTTCATCTACATGCCATTTACAATAACGTAGTGACATAAGACTTTTTATTATTGTAAATGAGCTTATGAGTATTCGTAAATATACATAGTCATTATATCAAAGTTACCGTTTTTGGTTATAATTTTTTATGACAGCATAAAATATTATTCTGACAATAATAAATAGCGATTGTAATTTTATCAAACAAACTACTGACTTTATCACTTTTGCCATTATTCTATGTTATATATAAAATTGTTGATAATAAATATATAGATCAAAATGTATATATATATATATCAATAACATTATTCCAAAAAAATTTTACAAGTCTATATAATAAACTTCTTCCTACGGCTCAATTTTTTTAAAACTTTGTATACTTTTCGTGAATTCTTCCACTTGATAAAGCTTTTTTACAAGCTTCATTCAACATTTGAAGGTATTCATAAATATTTTCTATAAGCCTGCTCTTTGTTTTTTTATATTGATTTTTTGACAAGTGTAAAAAAGTTGTCATCACATTTAATATTATAACTAATGTTACATACATCGAATTAAACAAACTGAACATAATTGTAAATGAAGTGTTAGCGAAAAAAAACATTAATTCAAAAGATATTGTTACTAATTTTGTCTGTATAATATATAAATTCGGATATTTTCGGAACAAGGGAATAATATGTACACATATATACGAGGGTCGTTTGATAAGTACGGTATAAAAGTGAGGAAAACTAATTTGAAAAATTTAGTTTAATTAATTAATAAACTAAATTAAACAATAAATAAATTTACCATACTTATCAAACGACCTTCGTGTATATATATATATATACACACACACACATATTTATATATCATCAGCAGCAGCAGCAGCCCCTTTTAATACACTGCTGAA
>CP092093.1:26635000-26645000 GCA_029203775.1 Neoneuromus ignobilis
ATTATTTTTTGGACAAACCTAGATAAACTGAAAGTGGAATAAAAGTATTTGATAAAAAAATCAAAAAATAAGTCCCATAGTATACCTTCCCAAAACAAAATTAATATTCAATAAATTTTTAGATCAAAGAAGAATTGAACTAAAATAGACCAATCAATAGGGCAAAAAAACACCTGTTTTTGACTAAAATTCCGGAATGGATGAGGCCGTTTTTTTTTTGTTGGGGGCGATGTTACAAGTAACAATATGTGTTTTGCAACTGAAAAAACCGCAGCATAAAGGTACTAGGAAGGTGCAAAGTTGGCGAAATTATGTTTTTCGTTCTTCAAGCATAGAAAATGCATTTTAGAGAAAAAAGTTTTAGATAAAAGTTGTAAATAATGAAAAAACCTTTAATTTGAGCCATTACTTGATAAATTACGTTGATTGATTATTGCAAAAAAAGCGAAAAACCATAAAAAATGGCCATTATTTACAAATCAATTATTTATTGCATTTTTCACTTTTTGAAACTATTTCGGCATGCGTGGTGAAGCTTATACGAATTTAAACAAAATACCGTGTTGAAAATTCGAATTCGTTCATTAGTTGCTAACTTACTGTACATTGTTTATCCCGAGATGCCCAATGTACGAGGCTATAACTTTCTAATGGCCGAAAGTTTCCAGTTTGAAAAAGGCTCAAACTCTTTAGCAAAATATATATTTTTATGTTATATTAGCGGCGTATAAAAATTTTTGTATTTTATTGCATAAAAAGTCATTAGAAAAAGTAGTTCCTTATTTGCTAATAAACATTTAAATTTTCAGCGATCCTATACATTGTGGCAATTTATAAAATAGAAAATCTGAAAGCTTATTGCAAGACGCAGATTTTTTTTAAAAAAAATCTGCCCAATAGAAAGCCAGATACGATTTTTTTTAAAAAAAAAATCGTAGCCCTTTTGTTTACAACATTGAAGAAACAAATTTAGCGGCAATGGGTACTGTAAACCCTATATTTTTAATATTTTTATGTAATTTCAAAAGCTAACGTTTATTTATCATCAAAATTGAAGGGAAACTTGACTATTTGAAAAGTAACGGGCCGGTCAAGGTGGTGGGGGGACGTCTGCCAACGAACTCTAGCGCGGCCGAAACAAATTGACTCTTACCTTTGAATTAGAATCGCTCGGTCGCTCGGCGAATTTCTTGATAATTTATTATTTAAAAAAATCGTATCTGGCTTTCTATTGGGCAGATTTTTTTTTTTAAAAATCTGCGTCTTGCAATAAGCTTTCAGATTTTCTATTTTATAAATTGCCACAATGTATAGGATCGCTGAAAATTTAAATGTTTATTAGCAAATAAGGAACTACTTTTTCTAATGACTTTTTATGCAATAAAATACAAAAATTTTTATACGCCGCTAATATAACATAAAAATATATATTTTGCTAAAGAGTTTGAGCCTTTTTCAAACTGGAAACTTTCGGCCATTAGAAAGTTATAGCCTCGTACATTGGGCATCTCGGGATAAACAATGTACAGTAAGTTAGCAACTAATGAACGAATTCGAATTTTCAACACGGTATTTTGTTTAAATTCGTATAAGCTTCACCACGCATGCCGAAATAGTTTCAAAAAGTGAAAAATGCAATAAATAATTGATTTGTAAATAATGGCCATTTTTTATGGTTTTTCGCTTTTTTTGCAATAATCAATCAACGTAATTTATCAAGTAATGGCTCAAATTAAAGGTTTTTTCATTATTTACAACTTTTATCTAAAACTTTTTTCTCTAAAATACATTTTCTATGCAAGAAGAACGAAAAACATAATTTCGCCAACTTTGCACCTTCCTAGTACCTTTATGCTGCGGTTTTTTCAGTTGCAAAACACATATTGTTCTTGTAACATCGCCCCCAACAAAAAAAAACGGCCTCATCCATTCCGGATTAATTTCCTTGTTTTTGCCCTATTGATTGGTCTAAAAGGAAACTACTCGTATTTAAACATACATGTTGAAAACTATATATATATATATATATATATATATATATATAAATATATATATATATATATATACGAGAATCATTTGATAAGTATGGTAAATTTATTTATTGTTAAATTTAATTAAATTTTTCAATTTAGTTTTTCTTACTTTTTTACCATACTTATCAAATGACCCTCGTATATATATACTTATATATCTTGGACAAATTTTTAATACTCAAGAAACATTTATAGATGATCAGGGGAGTAAAAATGGGATGGTGTCAGTTTGGAAAAAAGTTACACACTATGAAGTCAAATGTTCAAATCCCAAAAAAAGTTTTTGTTCAATACTTTCTACCTGTTCTTATCTATGGTAGTGAAACACAGACCTTACATGTCAATAATTCAACAGTTCCGAACGACACATGGGATAATAGAAAGATTTATGTTAAAAATAACAAAAAAGATAGAAAAAGAACAAAGGCCTGGGAAGAAATTTATGGATAGATGGAGAAGAAAATAAAAAAAAATGGTTGGAATTGACGAGAAAGAGAAGGCATTGAATCGGTCGAGGTGGATAACTTTGTGAGGCCTTCATCAGCAGTGAATAGAAAGGAGATGATGTTATATATTGTGAAATATATATATATATATATATATATATATATATATATATATATATATATATAATCCCCTTTCAATACACTGCTAAATGAAAGTCTTTTCTACAACTTTCCACTTTAACCAATCCAATGCATACCTTTTTCAGTCCACACCAACACACATTTCCTTATTTCTCTGCTTGATTTAACCATGAATATCTATCTGGGATTTTTTATACATCTAGGTTCCCCATCAATAACTTCCTTTGTCCATCATCGATTCTTTCTTCTCAATATACGATTTTCTTATTTCCATTTCAAACTTTTCATTTTTTTCATAACAACCGTAACTTTTGTTTTCTCTCTGATTCATTCAATATTTTTTTATCTTTTCGTGTAATTTCCAGCATATATATATCTATATTTCCCTATGTAGTTTTGAGTAGTTGATTGCTTCTTTTATTAATGGTATTCAGTAATAATTGAAATAATTGCTATGAGTAGTAAAAGATTTAAAGATTTCTTTTAAAAAGGGAACTCAAAGAGCCAAAATGGAGTATGACAAAAAAACAAAACACCTTAACGTAGAGATTAACTTTATTAACAGATAAGTGAACTGTTGTACAGAATTAGTTGTCATTTAACTTCATAGAAATAAAAAATGTGGTTTCTTACAGTTCTCTAAGAAATTTTATATAACGAAAAAAATTTGTTTAATATCGCAAAATCATCTATAGAAATACTAATGAATTGACATAATGTTATGTCATTAGTAATTCTCTAGAAACTTTAATGTTTTTGTAATATTTTGTTAATTTGATGAAATATTTACTATTAAATATTTTTCTAAATTGTGGATATAATACAACCGTAAAATATAATTTTTTAATTAGCTAATAGAATATATTACAATTTTCAAACAATAAGCTCAATAAATTACTATACTATTTTGTTATGAATTTTATGTTATTTACACACTCATATTTGTCTTTTGAGGAATATATATGTATATATATATATATATATATATATATATATATATATATATAAGTTATATGTAACACATAGTAACAAATAAAAATATGTGAAGGTAGCAACGGTTGTTGTTTATACGATATGAAAAATCAGTGTAAATAAAAAAAGTGTTGCACTGCTGATTGATAATTAAAGAACATGATTTTAAACGTTGTTGCAGCTGACTGATTGATAAATAAAAAATATGTATTTTAAAAATTGTACTTTCAATTATTTAAAATAAAACATATATATATATATATATATATATATATATATATATATATATATATATATATATATATATATATATATTATTTAGGTGTATTGGCTTGCATCATCTTCTGTTATTCGGGAGAGTAATTCAATATTCAATAGAAAAAATACGATAAGTGGGGCTCTTTAGCAGAGGAAAACACAACCTAAGGGAGTAAACCCCGAATGAAAAATTATCACCAACCTAAATGGTTAATGTGGTGTTCAGTATATATATATACACAAACATATATATATATATATATATATATATATATATATATATATATATATATATATATATGTATGTATGTATATATAAACATATATCAATCAAAATATATTTTATATAAAATTTTATAATTTAAATTCAATTTGGTTGGAAATTTTTGAACTTTAGAATCAGAATCATTTATTACAAGCTCAAATAAGATACGAGTTGTAATACTGATTTTGTGACATTGAAAATAAATATATTGTAAGTTTTGAAATATTGTGGTAATTATCTATCGAAGCGACCGTGAATTTTTATAAGATGTTTATTTTTATGGAAATGTTAGTGATATATTGACATGTACGATGTGAAAAGATAATATATTTTATATTTATTTACAATTTCAAGAAAATAACTCTGAAGTTCAAATATTTCACAATAATATGCTTATGCAAAATATTCAATTTTTTATTAATCACTTGTATTTTTACTACTTTTAATATATATACACACACACACACACACACACATATATATATATATATATATATATATATATATATTTATTTATTAAAATTTCTCAAAACGTTCAATATTTATCATGTTTCTAAAAGTAAATATATTTATTTTTAATGATTACATTTTTTCTATAGATAGCTCATAAACAAATAAATCAAAACACTCAAAATAATGAACTTACAAATTTACATTTGTGTAAATATCTAATATTTACATTAGAATTCAAAATAAATGTTATAACATAATCTTTTTCAAAATAAAATAAAAATTAATTTCACTTACCAGTCCAAAATGGTGATGCATAAGCATACGGATCCCATGAAGCCCACAATTGTGCACTGATAAACGGCGTCGAACATGCGATATACATTGCAATTACTGCGATCGTTTGTTTCACGGTGTTGATTTTTGCTCGCGATATAAGCGGTGCTTCAGAACGAAAACGAAAACATAGTTGACGATTATTTTGTTGAGTAGTAATTTGTTTATTTTGCATCCGTTGTGGAGTTCGTTGTGTCGGCGTTGGTGAACCAGGAGGTGATATTACAGCTCGTAAGCCACTACTACATCGACCTGCGTTGCGCCAAATTTCATGACATATGCACGAGTAGGTCAATACAAGTACGCACAATGGAACGATGAATACAGATATACTGTACCTGAAAAAAGATATAAAAATAATAATAGAAGCAACAGATATTCATTTAAAATCGTAATCATTTAAAATAATAATAATAAAAGTAATAATATAGTATTATATAGTAACAATTTTCTTTTAAAAAATATTTGATTAATAAATTATATTTATTATTGATTACACTAACAAAATTTATTGTATGTAGTTATTATGCATTAACAATTGTAGGTATTGCAATAAATTAAATGAAATTAAACTTTATATGATTATTTTCGACAACTTCTCACAATCATTCATTGTATTTATATATGCATATGTATTTGTGTATGTATGTATGTATGTATGTGTATATATATATATATATATATATATATATATATATATATATATATATATATACATAATTTGATTATTAAAATACATTTTCATTTCCAATTATACTAAGATATTTATTATTTTATAATATTCATATTTTGTGATACTGTATTTTTTTAATTTTATGTAGAATATGATTATAAGAAGAAATGTTCATTTTACATAACTATTTTTAAACTTTTATTGTTTGAAATTAGTATTTGTTATCAGACTAGAATTGATATACTCAATTTTTTTTATTTTCTCAAATATATAATGCATTCTCAAATATTTAACACAAATCAAATATTTAACACATTTTTATAATTAGATTCATTTTATTTCTAAGTATAGTTTTGCATTTATTATTCCTTAACATTTTACTTTACTACAATTAAGTAATTTTTTATTTTATTTAACATATACGAGGGTCGTTCGATAAGTATGGTAAATTTATTTATTAATTTAATTAATTAATTTATTTAATTAAATTTTTCAATTTAGTTTTTCTTATTTTTTTACCATACTTATCATCCGACCCTCGTATAAAATTTTAGATAAAAGAAGATAATTTTTACTTTTTTGTAAAAAAATTTATTTTTATGTGTACGAGATGCTTTTATAGTATTGTATGCTATAAGTATTTATCATCAGACTGAAGTTTATAATCATTTTACTTTGTTCTTATATTTGATACATACATACATACGTACACACACACACACACAATATATATATATATATATATATATATATATATATACATATAAATATATATACATATAATCATTATCATCATCAACAGCTTCTCTCAATCCACTACTGGATAAAAGTTTCTGCCGAAACTTTCCATTTCAATCGATCCGATATCTTCCTCTTCCAGTCCATTCTAATGAATTTCCTAATTTTTCTGTCTCATCTGTTAATCTTTTTTTGAGTATTTTTATATATATCTTTGTTTCTAATTAACAACTTCCCTTATCCATCAATGGTCCTCTTTTCTTAATATATGACTAATCCATTTCCATTTTAAACTTTTTACTTTTTCCACAACATCCTAATTTATTTTTTTTCCGACCCATTCAGTTCTGTTCTTATCATTTTATATTATTCTCTCTCTCTCTCTCTCTCTAAATATATATATATATATATATATATATATATATATATATATATATAAAGAAAGTAAGAAGTATTGAAATTATATTATTGAAAAATACATTTTTTCTTAATAATAAAATCAACTCAAACATTTATTTAACTATGTTGAAAAGAATTTTTCAGTGAAATATACTTCAACTCATATGACGGAACTGAGTTTAAAACCAATAATTTAGTATCAAGCAGAGAACGTCTATGCGATATTGAGCTTTATTACAAACTTTTACAAGTGTATCTAATGATTGATAACTCGACGTCAATAACGAAGTTTAAATTCAGCGTCGTAGCAATGATTATATATATATATATATATATAAATATAGGCGTGTGGGTATGTACGTAGCAGTATCTTTTATTTAACTTTATAGTTAGAAACGTGCAATGGTTTGATTAACAGTTTTGTGTAGGCACTATATGTATGTTCATGTTTTACATTTTGTATATTATAATAACAAAATGTCAATGACATCTCTGTATGGAATTTTTATTTTGTTATTACAATTTTGAAACGTTTTTAATTTTTTATATGTATATTTTAAATTCATAAGAGCTTGTATTAATTAAAATTAATTTTTTAAAACGATTATTATGTATAATAAATATTACGTTCATTGATAAAAATATCTAATATTGAGAACTTTGTATATTTTTAGGAATTGTTTTATTTTTATATTCTTATTATTTATTTATGATCTTTATTAGGACTAAGGTTTAATTTTGTTTTACTACATCTATGTAATATTCAAAAAAAATGTGATAATACAAATTATATATAGTTAAAATTTGAGATAATATATACACTCGATACTTAATTATAATTAATATTGTATTTATAGAGGTATAAAGGATTAGATTTTTCCAAATTATTCATGTTTTTACCTTCTTTACTAAAGAGTTTTAAATTAAAATTAATAAAGGAACAATAATAAAAATCGTTTCTTATTGAAATTTGTGCCATCGATTTTTCTCTCTTAAGTTAATGTTTATTATATAATTGATATTATATAGGGTGGCCTAAATGAGTCTAAAGAATAGTAAATATAAATGTATGTCTTAACTCTTTTGTCTCATTTGGTTCACTCTATATATTTAAAATAAATTCAATGCATTCTTTTATTTTCATTTTAATGGAATTTTGTATATATTCAGAAATTATTATAATAGTAATCATTATTAACAAGTAATTGCCTAAATTTTGAACCTTGAGAAAGAGGTTAATTATTTTTAATTTCAAAAATACTATAAAAATATTTTAAATAAACTAATATTCAAATAAATGTAAGAATGTTTAAGAATATAATATTGACATTTTTAAAAAATGTCAATGTTTTATTTTAAAGGACGTTCGTTCCATGTATGGAAATTTTCAGTTACATCAAATTAATATATCAAAGAAAACTATAGCTAACTAACTACTACGCTAAAAATGTTAGAACAAATTGTTAAAAGAACTCTGTCTATTGTTAGTTTAGGAGCTTAATTTTTGTTATTATTAATAACAATCATGTTATTAAAATTGTTTACAGAGTAAGAGTTTGGAATATCTGATTTATCATTCCTAATAGAAATAAATATTATACTTTCTGTAAGTCGTAAATATAATGATGGTCTTTATACAACTTGAAAACAAATTATTCGTATATAGCAACTACTGTCGTAGCTCAACCATATAAAACGAACATTTTTGTTCTGAGTATTTCGTAATCAAAGATTACATATTTATAATAAATTAATATTTAAATAGATATGAATCTTTTTTTGAAAAAAATACTAAATCCATTATTTGTTCTGAAACTGGAGGAAATTCACTTTTACTTACACAAATGAACTATGAATTAAATGTGTATAGAAAATCTAGATTTTACAATACAACGCTCTGATGATAATGGTATCACTATCGAAATGCTCATCAGTTTATAAATAAATAAGTTTAACAATGAATAATTATTGAACACTTCTTTAACATCTTGTGATGTTGGGGTGATTATTCATTTGTGATATTAAATATATTTTAAAGTATTTTAAAATTATTATAAGTTAAAATCATTACCTAAATATTATTTAAAAAAAAAATATCAACAAACTAATTACGAGTATGTGTAAGAGTATGTGTTTTGTTCTTTATGCTCTTAATGAAAAAAATATTTGTTTTTAAAAAATATAATTAATTTATTAAAGTTAAGATAAAAAGGTTTTAGATAAAATATTGAAAAATTAATTACATATAAAAAATTTGAACATATGTCACTATGAATTGAAAAGGATAATTCTTAATACTTAGATTGGAAACAATCTTTATGAGGAAAATATAATACATGTACACATATAAAAAGTTTGGCGAAGCATTAATTTCAATTTATTCAAATATTAGGTTGGCAAGTATCTCCCTTCCGCTTTTTTTTTGTACATAGCTGCGAAATTCAAAAGACCAGAAGGCGGAAGGGAGATATTTGCCAACCTAATATATCAAACTGTCACATAAAATTAATACTTACAGAAGTTGACATAAGTGTAAAAAAATGATAGAAAGATGTTGCCAGTTTTTTAATCGAAAATAAATTTAACTATAATACTTCGTAATAATATAGCATGTAGTAATATAGCATGCAGTTCCAGACTTAAACAATGTTATATAAATTAATTACCACCTTTTTCGACTACATGATAGAGGATTATTAGAAAATATTTTATAAATAATGTGATGGTTATAAAAAATATGATTATTTCATTTATAACAAATGGGATTTTTTGTAAATAAATCAAAAAATTGATCATTAAATCAGAATAAGTGTTTAAAAATAACAGTAATTTCAAATTAAAAAAAAATCAAGTGTTAATTTTTATGCGAAAATAGAAATATAATCAAAAATGTGTTGTGACTCAATATAAACAAAATAAAAATAGTATAAAAAAATAAGATGTTGTAAAATTCTTTTTAAATAAACATAACAATTAATTTCAAATAAACTAATAACTTTATATTATAAATTGTTTTTAGTATTAAAGAAAATGTCTATTTTTAAGTATATGAAGATTTAAATGAGTTTTCTAATAAAATAATAAAACAAAGAATTTACTACTTTAATTACTATTATTGAAATATAACTTATATTTTTTTCCAGTTTAAAATAAATGTTTAATGGACACTGGCATCAACACTAACGTTAGACTCTTATTTATAATATTTTGATTAATGAAACTTATTTTACTATTAGTAATAACAATAATTAATCATATAATGATTGGTAGAAGGAACTTTGATGAAAAC
>CP092093.1:26650000-26692500 GCA_029203775.1 Neoneuromus ignobilis
AGAAAATAGTCATTTATTATATGGAATTCTAATTGGTAATTATAAATAGGTATTTTATGGTAATTTAATGTAAAAACAATATTTTACCTAATATAAATTCTCATTCAAATTTCTATACAAATACTTGCTTTAAAAACGTTTTTAACAATTTGTTTTAATCATATAAAATTACCCGGAAAGTTTATCACCAACTGTTGGAAAAGCTAAATCAAAATATGTCAAAAAAAATTCGGAGTGGAATCGATAAAAAAGTAATAATTCATCATGACAATGCGTGACTTCTAATACCAAGAAGGCGGGAAAAAAATTAAAAATTATATAGGGAGGCTGTACTTTATCCATTCTCTGTATTCACCAGATATCATTCTTATATTATATAGCTCCTTGTAATATTTTTTTAGAAGATATATTGTTTTATAATGTGGTTGAAATAACAAATATCAAGTATTTAGATTTAAAAATTAAAAACTTATTTAAAAATGTATAAAAAATTGATCAAAACAAAATTAATAAAAGTATTATAATCATAATACATATATATATATATATATATATATATATATATATATATATATGATAAAAATATCTCCTTCCGCCTTCTATTTGAATTTCGGAGCTATTACAAAAAAATCAAAAAAAAAACGGAATAGATACTTGCCAACCTAATATATATAATTATTATATATATGTGTGTGTGTATGTATGTATGTATGTATATATATATATATATATATATATATATATATATATATATATATATATATATAAAGGTATGATAAAAGATGTTTTTTAGGTCAGATAGAACTTTCGATAGAAATTAAATACAAAGTTCTATCACGCTTAAAAACACGCTGTACATACATTAAACATATTTATTAATCCATAAATTTATACACAACTTTTTTCAGAAATATGTTTTTAAGTTTTGCAAAATTTCTCTATTAAGTTTTGAAAAATTATAAATATATTAAAATATTCATTAATAATTCATAACTAAAACATTAAAAAGCTACTTTAATAGTTTATAAATAATTATGAATCGTTATCTAAAATGAACAAAATTTAATTACAAACATAAATATGGAAAATTATATTTGTTTATATAATTGTTAATTCACAACAAGAAGTTTATTTAAAATTCTATTTCATTTAATGTTTTTAATCTAATCCTTTTTTGTTATTTCTTTCGTAGTTATTAAATGAAACATTTCAAGCTTTATTACATGTTTAATTTGCTTCATTAATAACACTCATTAACCGTTACTGTACTTTTAAATACCTTTAGGTATGTAATAACTAGAAAGAAACATGTTTTATATGAGTAAATTAAATTATTTGCATAAATAAATATTTTATATATAATTTAAATTAAATTTTACAATTAATAAATAAAATCATTTTCATACACAATCATATGTGTATATATATATATATATATATATATATATATACACATATATATATATATATATATATATTAGGTTGGCAAGTATCTCCCTTCCGCTTTTTTTTTTTTTTTGTACATAGCTGCGAAATTCAAAAGACCAGAAGGCGGAAGGGAGATATTTGCCAACCTAATATAAGGTCATCCAAATGTGACGCCTAGATTTGTGTTTTATTAAAAAGAAACATGTGTATAGGGTGGTGTATAGGAAAACATGTGTATCGTTTCATTTGTTTCTTTACAAAAACAAATTTAAATAATTCATTATTAAAAAAAAAGAAACTTTATACATGTTTCTCTATACACCACCCTATACATATGTTTTTTTTTAATAAAACGCAAATGTAAGTCTTATATTGGATTGATCCTATATATTTATATATATAAAATTGTTAAAAATATTTCTGTTATAATTTTAAAAAAAAATGTTTTAAATGCTTTCTTTTTTCTAAAATGAATGTATATTTCTTTCTTTATTGGATTGAATACCTTATCAGATATTGATAATAAAAGTGAAAATATGAATATAATAAAACTTATTATATAAAAATAAAATTATCTGATGATAAAGTTAATTGTTGTTAATATATTAAGTTAGTATTCTATTCACATACATAAATACAAATCCAAATACCATTATTACCATATTCAATCAACCAACAAAATATGTTATATGCCACTTTATAGTAGATTGACGAATAATATTTATTCAGATAATGGAGAAAGTTTAATGTAGATATTCTAGATATAACGTTATAAGTGTGTAAACGGAACAATACAATTTGCAATGGTGATTAGACTGGTGATTCAGGACTAGGTCAACAAAGTTCGTAACAATTGAATATGAATCATTGGAAAAAACTATAAAATATATATGCTGAAGTGAATTTCTAACAAATTCATTTTACTACATTTAATATAATTATATTTTATTACATATTATATTTGTAGTATAAACAGAATGAAATTACATTCTCAATAATATTATAATTATTATTATTATCAATATTAATAGTTATTTTTAAAGAACCATTCAATTACAATACAATTATAATAACAATTATGCTGTATATAAGAACAAAACGATATATACTTTATTAAGTTAGATTCCAGTAAATTAAAATTGGTTACTTTTTTAAGATGAAAAAACATTACAAACAATATTTGTGAATTAGCTGTTAATATATACATAACTCTAATATAAATTAAACACATACATTTATATTGCTTAACTAAAAAAATATAATAAAGCATATTAAGTAATTTGTGTATGAATGGAAATTAAAAAAAATATAAATAAGTAATATAATAGAAATGAGAAATATTTTTGCAATAATCTACTATCGTTGAGAACTTTATTATTAGAAATTAGGAACTGTATTAGATATAACAAATATTTTTTTTAAAAATATAGAATGACCTAAATGAGACTAAAGGGTTTACCCATACATTACTTACTTACTATCATTAAATATTCTTTATTATCTTTTAGTCTCATTTGAACCATCCTATATTTAATAATTTAATGTTATTACTTGAATTTCTTCAGGATTTTTTTATAAAAAAGATTAAAGTATAAATATAACACACACACACATACATGTGTATGTGTATGTATATATATAAACACGTGTATATGTGTGTTAAATGGATAAAAGTAAAGGAGAAGATACTGTTAACGAGATAAGTGCTTTTTCAACTAACCCAAATGAACTCAAAAATAATCGGAGAATTAAACAAAATTGATACAAAAAATCGATATTATGATAAACTAAACAAATTAAAGATTAATATATAATGAATTTGCAGATATAAATAAAATCTAATTAAAAATTAAACATAGAAGAAATTAAAAATTGTGCACTTAAGATAAACTCATTAATATAGAATAAACATCTAACAATAAAATGAATAGGAATAATCAATAATTTTCTTGTTCATCAGCAATCCTCTCTTTTTGCTATATGAATAGCCTATTTATATTTCATACTTCTCATTTTTACTATAACATCTGCAACTTTTGTTTTCATTTTGATCCATTCGGGTTTCTTGTTATTCTTAGTAAACATATTCCCATGCTTCTTTTTGTTATCTAGAGTCGCTGAATTAATTTAATATTCAAATCCCATGTTTCACAGTCATACGTAAAAACACGTAGAATGCATTGATCAACTCTTTTAAGATACGAGGGAATATTCGACTTCATAATTTCTTTCAATCTGATAACATCTTATTTTTTCTCTTGTGTTTACTTTATTTATAAATGCTCCTTTAGGATTAATAAGTTATCCAGATATACATACTTTTCAACTTCCATTTCTCTTCCTTTCAGTTTTATTCTTTTTTAATATGAAAATTCATTGAATATTACCTTTGTCTTATTAATGTTTATTATATCATAATATTTATCTTTTTATATCATAATCCTTTGTCTTATTATATCATAATGCATATGTTTTGACTGCACCAAATTTTTTTATTCTGTTTTAGAGGTTATCTGGGCTTGTCGAGAAAATAATAATGTCATCTGCAAATCTTAAATAACTAAGCATCTTTCCACTTATTTTTTATTTCTCAAGATTTGTATGTGTGTGTATTTTATAAATGTATGTATATATATATATATATATATATATATATATATATATATATATATATATATATATATATATATATATATATATATATATATATATATAAACATATAAGATTAAATATTAATTAAAAATAATATAAAAATGAAAATTTTTAATAAAGATTAATATTAATATTAGTATCCTTATCTAAAAATTGTTGGGAATATTTAATT
Source organism: Neoneuromus ignobilis (assembly GCA_029203775.1). Taxonomy (NCBI): domain Eukaryota; kingdom Metazoa; phylum Arthropoda; class Insecta; order Megaloptera; family Corydalidae; genus Neoneuromus; species Neoneuromus ignobilis. Next base: position 26,654,254 of record CP092093.1, read on the forward strand.
GATTATATATATATATATATATATATATATATATATATGTATATATATATATATATATATATAAATATAAATATATATGCGTACAAATGTATATACAAACACGTATTCTGTCAACTAAGTTTGAGATTTTAATTTATTTACAAAAACCTTTACGTAAATATATAGAAAATAATATTTTTACATAAAAAATTACTTTCTATTCACACAAATACTAAAAATAACTCTTTAAAATTACATGAAACTTATTTCATTAAGTTTATTTTTAATTATGATTTTTAATTCTCTTTTACAATTATTAATTAGGGTTCCATTAATTCTTCTTCTACAAAAGTAATAATTTACTAGATACGCTTAATTTAAAACGTTTTTTTCTCATCATTATTATTCTATATCAAAAGTATGCCAGCATCGTTTACATTTCAAAATATAATTAAAATAAGACAGGCAGTGAATTCCGAAATGGAAATTAAATTTACCAAATAAACTTCAGAGATCAATTTCTTCATTAAGAAAATAATTTTGTAATCAACCCATTTTCAATTAACGCTACGCCAATGATATTTAATTGAAATAAATTTATTTACATTTATTGTTTAATTTTGTATATGTAGAGAGAAAAAATAATTTCAAAACATATATAATATAATTTTATGAACAATAAATTGTTTCTAAAATAACATTATATATAAGTATAAAATTATACATACATTATATATGTATCTAAAATTATTACATTATATATGTACCTAAAATTATATTATATATAAGTTGTAATGTGCTGATGAGTTCATCTGCTTTAATTTACTAAATTAAAGCAAATTAATTCATCAGTATTCAACATTAAATTCTAAAAAATGTGTGAAATTAATTTTATAAAATATTTCTTATATCAAATGTAAAATGATTTAATGTGAATTATTTAAAATTTAAATAATATATATACAAAATTTGACAGTTAAACTCTAATTAAAGTAATGACTAAATATATAAGAAAAAATATGTGCGTTATTATAAAAGAAAATATATTCTTATTTACATAAAAATTTAATACATTACTTAAATATTTTCGATTACATCTGTGCAATCAGAAATTTCTCTTTTACAAATGAAAACAGTGCAATTAAAAATAATTGATTTATTATTTTCGTCCACATTAAAAATTATTTTTTTATCTTAAAGAATTTTATTTTTTTAACATTGAAAAAATTGTAGTAACTTTTTTTACTCAGGTATATCCGAGACGTATGTAACTGACTCAAAAAATAAGAAAAAATTAAAAAAACAATAAATTAAAAATTAAGTATATGGAAAAAATCAGCAAGAAAATATTTAATTTTAATTAATTTCTCTTAAACAGAATAATCCTTATTTTACAATTTTATCATCTATCAAGTGGTGTATATATATATATATATATATATATATATATATATATATATATATATATATATATATATAAATAGTTTTCAATGTATTTGATGTTATTTCTGATAAATGAGTAATCAATAATATAATATTATGATTGATTGTTATAGTCATTTTTCAGGAATGTGACAAGTACAAATGATTGCAACGATGCTGACAAGCTCATTTGCTCAATCATCTTGACTAGTATTCAACGGAGTAGCAAAAACAAGAGTTATAATTTGTGTCATTTTTGATACACAACATTATTGTAAGTAGAGTAAGTTTTAAAATTATAAAATATCAATTAATCTATAACAATTGAATAATTTAAGTAAAGTAATAATAAAAATAATGATCTTCAACTGAAAATTATAACATTATTAATACATATATAAAAATAATTAATATTTTACGAGCTTAAAATTATTTATATTAAAATAATTGTTTTTAAAAATCAATTTCTTAAGGATTGAAAGTCGAATTGCTTTAATAAAGAAATTACATTGTTTTTACTAAAATATTTGTAATTAAATTTAATGTCTAGCATTAAAGCATTAATTAATTATCACTCTTGATATTACATTTGATATCACAAATCCAACATCGTTAAGAGTCTGTGGAATGCCAGATTAATAAGTTTGCCGGACCACCGGTAATTAAATTAGCATATATAGTTTACTCCACAGTAAACCCCAAATTTTCAAAAATAATCATGTGAAATAAACTCAAACAATGACTCAATGACTTCAAGTTTGTTCAGTTTTTTGCATTATCGAAAATAATATTTTAAAAAATGCAATTATAAAACATATGTAGGACATTAGTTTATAGAGAAAGAAGTATAAAATCAAAGTATACTACTCCAACATAGAAAAATGGAAAATAAAATGATAATACATAAAAATATTTAATCTATTTCATACAGGCCTTATAAACTGCTAAAATTTCAAATATAATACAATCCAATATACGAAATGTGTTTTTTAAAAAATAACATCTCTACTTAAAAGTGACAGAATTCTTAGATATAGACAACCACATACAAATGCGCATTGCAGTATATTCGAGATAAGTATTAGGTCGTGTAATATGAAATGTCGGATTATTATATACGAAATAAAATAAAAATCCGACATTTTATATTACAATATCTAATATATTTGAAATAGCACCGGAATAGAAATATTACTGATGGTCTGATTAATAACGGTTAAGTGTTAAGTGATTATTTTTCTAATTCTTAAAATCACAATTTAAACTGTATTTTGTTAATTAAAGGATCCTTTGAATTATTTTAATACATTAAGAATAATCTAAAATTAGTTTTTTGAATAGACTTTTTATTTTGCGAAATATTTTTTTATATATTAGTAAGTGTATAATACAGAAGTACAATAATACTAAATGATTTATAGCCATCTTGTTCAATACTATATGACTTACAACCACCTTTATATAACAATTTGCTGACTTGCAAATTTACATATTTGAATCTGACCTTTTGTATTTTGTTAAATCTAACACTCATTTTATTTTGTACAAATGAATAACACACCCCAACACCACAAGATATTACAAAAGTGTTCAATAATCAGTTATTGATTACTTTATTTTCGCTGATGCGCATTTCGATAGTTTTATTACCATCGTTAAAGTTTTATATTGTAACATCTGGCTTATCTACAGAAATTCAAATTTACGAGTAAACTAAACAATAATTAATAATTAATGATTAAAGGCTTTTAAAACTTTTATTGTATTGTAGCGAGTAATTTATTTACATAAATTAATTTTTTCAAAATACACAAACGAATAATAATGGTTTTATTATTATTTTATGTATTTAATGAAATTTAAAATAAAAGGTAGGTTTTTTATAATAATTATAATATTTTTTGATTGGAATCATTTCAAGGCCTTTCAGTTATATATTAAACAATTTTATGACCTTCGTAATAAATATATCTTGCATAATATTGTCAAAAAATATCTTGCACTGATCTTTTTAATATCTACTTATGTACTTCTGCTACTCTTAACTAATTCTTTGATTCCATCGTAAAAAAAATGTGAACGTTTCAGTCAATAAATCATCAATTTATTTTTTCGTATCTTCCATGATTCTGAAAGATGTATTGCAAAAATAATACTGCAGATACTAAAATAAATAAAAATTGAAATATTAAATTTTGGTGATTATGCTGGGTGTAACAGAATTGCTTAGCGTAAATTAAAAATGAGATTTTTCTTAGTCTTTTCAACATTAGGCTGAACGTTGTCGTGAAACAATATCACCTTTTATATTCCCTTATGAGTGTTTGACCTTTTTTCTTCAAACTCCTCCATTAAATTGGTGATCTTATGTGATTGTTTCACTTAGTTTAAAATCATTATATCAGTCTCATAGTATAAAATGACTTTTATTTCCCACCGAATACAAAATAAAACTTTCTTGACATGAATGATCTATTTTCCTGTTTGTTGTTAATGCTTATATCGTGTCCACTCATGATTTCTACCATTTTAAATTATCTTATAGGATCAATTATTCATCTCCTGTAATTCTTTGGAACAAAAATTTTTTTTCTGTTCCTCAAAAATAAAGACATAATTATATCGTATAAGGTGTTCTTTGTTATTGACCATAAGAACATGCGAAACCATTTCTTTTCCTTTTGTTTTTTCAACCAGGCTTATTTGTTCATAAGTTTTTTTTAAGTTTACGTTTAATTCACATTCAGCAACTGCTACAATTCTTGATCTTGAAACTTTTTTAGCTGGCCAGGTTGTAGATAATCACTCATCTCGTAATTTCCTTCTGAAAATCATTGATGTATTTTTTGCATCTTTCGTAGAGTACAGATTCTTTTTCAAAAGTCGAATAAATCATTCTGGTTACTTTAGCAGCATTTTTAACTCAAATATAATACAGTCAATACTTTATATATGTTTTATTAGCTGTCATTGTGTACATAAATGATTATATAAAAAACTAAGTTAAAATTAATTTTAGACTGATTTTTAGGGTTATTATATATTACTAATTTGAAAGTTGTTTTGAAAATATTGATATCATTACTTCAATAAACCAATAGGGTGAGGGAAATCTTAATTAAAAATAATCATTAATAATGAGTAAAGTTGAAAGCACTAAATTAATTTACATATCTAGTGATTATAAATATTTCGTAATAAGTACATAAAATGTATTTGAAAAACTGTTTAAAAATAAATATTTTTGAGAATCTAAACAATTTTAGCACTACTGTATAATCAATAACTACAGACAACTATATTAGAAAATTATACTTTTTTAATAAATATATTCACTCAAATATATTTGAAATAATCAAAAATTCAAAAAAATTAATTTTAATATGCAAAATAAAAACAAGAAATCATATTTTAAAAATTAAAAACCACCAATTGAAAGTTTATTTTTTAATTTTCTGTTATTTAAAAAAATATAGTCTTCTAATATCTGATAAACTAATATTAAGATAATATTAATTAATTAAAATAATTATTTCGAAGATAATTATTCTAAAATAAAATATAAAATTACATAATTAACATTCTTTTTAATAAAGATTAAATTCTCATAAAAGATTTTAAAACTGTTTAACAAAAACTTTGTTTTTTTCTAAAAACAATTTTGTTACTTTATGACTTAAATACTACATTATCTTACACCCACAAGTGTTTATTATAAAACAATTATTTAATTAAAACTTTTGTATTTTAAATACAGATTTTGTTTTAAATTTAAAATAATACTTAATGTTAATCACATTTATCTCAATTACGAGGTACATTAGTTGATTTATAATAATATTGATCGTCGTTTCATCGGTTTTTTATTAATTTTTTCTCATTGAATTGCAAATATTTAAATAAGACGTTGCAAGTATTCATTAACTTGTCATTTAAATAACTAGTTTGTTTTTTTCTCTCTCGTATATTTAACATTCATAAAGTAATTTTTAACTAGTAGTATAGACGTAATTACACAAGTATCTGACACAGAAATTATTTTTCTTTTTCTTTCAGTGTCCTTCATGTAACTGCAGTATTTTCTTTGTATCAAGGGACTTTTTTAAAAATAAAACCCTGATTCATATGCTCTGTGATGTATCAGAATTGTTTATTTACAACATTTATTTATATTCTTTGTATTTGTTTTTATTTATCAAAAGATATTTACTTAACCTTTTCGCTGAGAAATGTTGGAAGATAAAATGACTCGAACAAAAAATAACACTCTTGTATTTTATATTTTTTGTGGCGAGAACTATGTTTGTATATTTTTAAAAAAATGAAAGATAATTCGTAATTACTTATAATTAATATTAAAAAAATTTGTAAACAAAGTATACATCTTTCATTGTATAAATATAATATTTTTAATAAGTTTTATAACCTAAAGCAGTTTATGTGGAAAACAAAGTAATAATAAATGCTTATATGATATGCTTCAAAACATACACAATTAATTTTATATATTAATTTAATTTTATAAAATCTGTATGTTCAATAAAAATTCGTTGAATAATAAGCACGTATTTTTTAATATGCAAATGATTTCGTATTTAGATATGAAGACTTTTAAAAAGAATACTAAATAGTCTTTAATTGGCAATGTTAATTGTTTTAATGCACAATAATGATATTTATATTATTATGTTGTTACATATGAAATGGTAAATTTTCTGAGATAACTTCACACATTCTTTAAAAATATTTAAATTCACAGCTTCTTTAAAAATATATTTTTTTAATCAAAATCAGTATCATCCGACTCAAAATACTTTTAACTAACGAAATATTTTGTAACTTTTCTATGATGTCGATATTTCTTATTCTACTTCTTTTAATATATTAGGTTGGCAAGTATCTCCCTTCCGCTTTTTTTTTGTACATAGCTGCGAAATTCAAAAGACCAGAAGGCGGAAGGGAGATATTTGCCAACCTAATATTATTTAACAGATCTTTAAAATTTCATTCTTGTTGTTTAATTTGATTTTTCATTTTTTTAGTTGCTTTATTTATTACCTATATCTCACTTCCACATCATCCTCATCAGCCCTTTCCTGTTTGATCAAACTCTCTCCCAAATGTTCAATGCCTTATTACAGTCCCATCTATTCATAGATCTCTATCTAAGCCTTCTCATATATCTAAATTCCGAATCAATGATTTTTCTTATCCATCGGTAATCTCCTATTCTTGTTGGTTTATTTCTATTTCAATCCTTTCGCTTTTGGCATACCATTTGTAACTTTTGTTTTTTTCTTATTCCATTAATTTTTTTCCTGTCTTTTTGTGTTCTCTTAACATACATTAGTATCATCTATTTTAGATATCTTTTAATACCACTAGACGAGGTTCTTAGCTAAAAAACGTAATCTGCTTAAGATAAATGAAAAATCCTCATCAATAAGTTTAGCGTGGTTAGTTTAACTAGTTAACAATAAATGGTAACATTGTATAATGTTTTTATCCAGCAGTTGGTTTATATATATATATATATATATATATATATATATATATATCACATCACATCATTAAGCCAATATCAATCCACTTCTGGACGAAAGACTCAATGAATGATACCATTCACTGGTATTTGGTCATATTCACCACGCTGACCAGGCGAACTGGTGAAGTTTTTTTATTCGGGGTTTACTCCCTATATATATATATATATATATATATATATATATATATATATATATATATATATATATATATAATATGAGTGTGTGTATGTATGTATATTTACACATACATATACATAAGGAATGATTAAATTATAAAATATAGCAGAAGTGAGAGTTAAATGAGATTAACCACGGATGAGTAACTGTAGAAGGGCTGTTAATCTTAGGAAAATATTTAAGAAAATTTAATGTTATGAGTTAAGATTTTCGCTTAACAATGGACTAGTAGAGATTTTTATGACGACGATAAATATGAAATATATATATATATATATATATATATATATATGTTATGTTTGTGTCTCTATATGTGTATGTATGTACATGTATATATGTGTGTGTGTATGTACATGTATATTATATGTGTGTGTGTGTATATATAGAGTTTGTGCTTTTCAATTTTATGTAATATTTAATTAATTAATACTTTAATTAAACCATTATATTAAAAATCTTTACAGAAATATTTTCCACGGATGTAAGTTTATTCAAATAATTATTTATTAAATACATATAATTATTAAAATGTTACTTTAAATTTTATAATTCACAGAAAAAATTGAATGTTATTTTAATAACTTAGTATTCAATATATGTATACATACATATTTACATAACAGTCATATTTATTTTGTACAATACACACTATAGCACGTTCATCAGATTATTATATGTTACTACATAACTAATATTATTTTCCGTGGATGTTTTCTTTACGACTTAAGTAAGTCAAATAAAAGGTGAAAACCGTCAAATAAAATGTGAATATTAAATTTTTCTTAAATCTCGAAAAGCGAAATACAGAGACTATATACTCGTTCAAAAAGCTTACTGTAAAGCAGTTTTATTACTTTTTGGCGTTTTTCGGTGTACGTGCATTACTATAATAGCAAGAAAACCTTGATGATAATTTTAGATGAAGCTGTTCTTTTACTGGACATTCACATGAGTAATTTTTCGTGTAGTCAGTATAAATGACTAGTCATTTATATTTATACTTATCACATAAAACTGGTAATTTAAATAGTTTCATTTAAGTTAGTTTATATATCAAAGTTTTATATGATATTAAATATATTTGTTAATAAATAATTTTTGATTAAAGAAAATCTATTAGACCATTTTAAAATTTTTTGATACTAAGAATTGATAGATTAAATACTGTATTTTTTTACTTTATAATAAGAAACTTTAAAACTATAAATTTCCTAAAAATTAAATCAAAAATTAGTAAGAAAAGTTATATACTTTTAAATACAATTTTTAATTAATGTTATTGTATAAAGTCCAATATATTTTTAGAATAATAGAATTTTAAAATGTTGTTAGATTTCATTAATATTAAAATAAAATTTACAAAATCTTATGACTTAATAGATTTTTTATTATTTTAAAATATATTATTTTTAAAAAAATAGTGCATACTTAAACTACTAACCATTATTCTATAAATTATTTAAGGTTTAATTTTTATTACTTTCATCTTTATTATTATATATTTTATATTTTTTCATATAATTATCGATGTTATATTATTGTTTTTGAATATCACTAACTTTTTATTTTAATTAATTAACTTTTAGGACTGTCAGTAGTTCCTATTTGAAATTTTAATTTACATCGAAGATTAAAATATATTTTGAATAAAAAATTATATAAATATTTATTTTCTTATATTAGTGAATTAAATTATATATATATATATATATATATATATATATATATATATATATATATAAAGAGAGAAAGAAAAAGAGAGATAATAAAACTTGTCTAAATATTTTGCATTAGGTTTTTTTGTTATAGTATATAAAAAATTCTGTATGAATTGTATTGTTTATGTTTAGTCACAAATTTATAACAGAATTTACATAACCCACAAATACTTTGAACATGCCTCATTAATAAATGATGAAGGGAAATTTAAAATTCTGTTTGAATCAATTAAACCTATTATCGTTACTGTCATCGTTTATCATATGTAATAAATTGTTAGCATTCTATTTACTTCACGATTTTGATGATAAATCATCAAAAGTTGAACAAAATAAAATTGTGATAACAAATATTCCTACACAGATGTATTCTTGGGAATAATTTAAAACAATGCCACAATATTACATCTCTGCGAATACGATTAAATTCTTCAATTTTTTATAATATTGTAAAGTAAATGCTGAAAAATAATTTTACTGTTATAGTTACAATAACTATTTTTACAAAATTATGGTTTTTATATATATATATTAGTGATGTGCCGGATCATCGAAAATCAAGATCCGCAGATAAGGATACGGTTTTTTTGTATTAAGATCCGTGGGTACAGATCTTTTAATTTGTTTGAGTTCTAAGCATATCGTGCTTAGCGTAAACAAAAGCATATTGCTACTTGCACAGCTTACATGTTTTTGTTTTTATTTTAGTGTAGCAAACGATAGCTTGGGAAACGATAGTATTTTTAATAATAGGATAAATTGATAATAATGTCGACGAAAAAGTTTAGTAGAGCAATATGGAACTATTTTACGATAGTCAATGACGAATGTGCAAAGTGTAAAGTTTCCTATCAAAATTATTTTTGGAAAAGGAAAGGTACAACTTGCTTGAAAAATCATCTTAAAAAAAAAGTTCAACACGAATATGAATTATTTTGGAGTGAAGATAGTGAAAAGAAGACCCTGTCGAAAATATTCAGCCAGGAACCAGTTTACGAACACGAAAAAAGGAGTATAAACAAACAAATTTCAATGATCATGTGAGACAATACAAATCCAAAGCCCATTAAATTTGACTACTTAATTGCAGAAATGCTAGCTTTATATGATTTTTCTTTTAAACATGTTGAAGAATTAGGTTTTCATGGGTTGATGGATTGCATTGCTCCAAATTATGTTTTGAAAAGCAAAAAATATTTTACTGGCCTAATTTGTTAATAGATGTACGATAGAATTTCGACAAAAATAAAAGATACTTTGAAGGATTTTGAGAAAGTTTCCTTCACTGCAGATATTTAGTCAGATTCTACATCGGGAAATTCTTTACTACTCTTAACCTGTCATGGTATAACAAAAGATTTTGTAAGAAAAATCATAGTTTTGCATGCGGATGTTCTTGAAGATCGTCACATAGGAGATTACATTTCGGGAAGATTTGAGTCCATGCTTCAAGAGTGTAAAATATTAAAAGAGAACGTGCGAATGCATTGTAAGAGATGGTGGGACAAACATGAAGTGAGCGTGCAATTTATGTGGTTTTAATAATACTGATTGCGCAGCACGTAAGTTACACCTAATAGTAGCGCGTCATTTTGACGATTTTCAAATTTCGTGCTTAAAAATTTCGATATGGTTTATGTATTATTCTAGAATTTTATGACGACTTTTAATGAAATATAAGAATAGTTAAATATAATCTCTTAAGAGAATTGAGATAATTTCGACATTACTAACAAAATGTAAAAAAAATTGTAGGTCACTTTAACCATTCAACAATGGCAATGCAAAATTTAAAAAATATACAAATTCGTCTCAATCAAAATATTTTAATACTGTTGCGAGATTCCGAAACGCGCTAGAATAGTACCTTCTATACAGCAGAGAGTTGTTTGCATTGTATTAGAGGTTTGTTACTAAAACCATAAATGCTATATAGTATATATGTTTTTATTTTTTGTGATTGTTACAATGTTGATTTAGAAATAAAAGATATTTTATTGGTAATAACATTGGTTTCCTTTTCTTTATTACTGTCGTTTTTAAACCTAATAATGAGTTTAAAAGATCCGTTTTAGATCCGCTGAAAAGAAACGAATCACGGATATGAATACAGACCTTTTTTTATGCGGAGCTCCGCGAATACGGATACAGATATCCGGCATATCACTAATACATACGTACATATATATATACCGGACAAATTTGGAATTAAGTTTTTTATTAGCTGTAGATATATATATATATATATATATATATATATATATATATATATTTTGTATATATATATATATATATATATATATATATATATATTGTGTATATATATATATATATATATATATATATATATATATATATTGTGTATATATATATATATATATTTTGTATATATATATATATATATATATATATATATATATATATTGTGTATATATATATATATATATATATATATATATATATATATATATATATATATAGAAAAAGAGATAAAGAGAACGAGGGAGTATTGGATTAGTTCATTTCGAAATAATATCCAATTTTAGAAGATGATAATACTAATATACATTTATATACCACTTTTAAATCAAATGCATTTTTCATAAGATTTATTTCAAAATTCAATTTTATTTGCAGTTTTTTTTATTAACGTAAATATAATTTTCAGTCTATAATACATATATATATATATATATATATATATATATATATATATATATATATATATATATATATATATATATTTATTAGGTCTACTGGAAAGTTCTATCTGTTTTGAAATGAAAAAAATAATACATTTTTAATATATTTATTAATATTTACTGAACAATATAATTTTTCCTTCGTTACTAATGATCTCTTCTCAGCGTGATAGGAATTTGTAAATTCCATTTCTGTAAAATGACTCATTTTTGAAACTTTAAATGACATTATCGGACAGAACTTTCCGGTAGACCTAATATATGCGTGTGTGTGTGTGTATGTAAGTATGTATGTAGACAAATATATATATATATATATATATATATATATATATATATATATATATATAGACAGATAACACAATACATACATAACAGAAAATAAAATTTTAATATCTGTATAAACCGTTAAAGAAATAAATGTAGTGAAAATTTTTAACATCAAAAGTATATTATTTAATTACCCCATCAATTTTATATTGCCTGTCTTTTTATAGCATGTTAATTCAGTGTTCGAATTCGACAATGATATGATAACAGCATTTTTTCTGAATACTAACGATACTTTTTCGATCAATATGTAGGTCACTATTGATCATAAAAAATATATGTATTTTTTTGTTAGATTTATTTATTATGTATTTTTCACAAGCATCTTATAAACTGATGCAATAATTTTAAGTGTGAAATTTAGGAATATATACATATTTTTAAAAAAATCCTTGAGATAATAATTTTAGCATGATTTATATTTGAAAATAATTAAATTAAATTAATATTTATGGGTAACATGATAATCTTTAATTATTGTAGAAAGTATATACTATGAAATATTTAATTAATTTAAGTAACTTTAATTATTCGAAATACTGAAATGTTATTGTGAGATTATATTTTAATCATATTATATTATTGTTTTTATTAAACTATAAAGTACAATATTAAAAAATGAAAATTGTCCATGATTATAAAAATGCGTAAAAAATTTGGATTAATCTCCAAATACGTTTTATTAATGAATTTTACACACATACACACACACACACACACACGCACGCATCACGCACATATATATATATATATATATATATATATATATAAAACTTAATTGCAAAAAAAAATGAAAACAAAGTTTATAAATAATGAACATAAAATTTATTTCTCTTAATCACTTGAACGAAACAAACGTTTTTGTAGTTTATGTTATTCTTATAAATTATTTTTTTTAAAAAAAAATACATATTTACATAAAGTCCACTAAAATGTTTTATTCTTAAGTAAAAAGTAGTATAATTATTTGTTTGAAAACTATGCCAATTTACTTTCACACAAATGAACTATCACCTCCTACACCACAAAATATAAAATGTTCAATAATCATTTATTGTTCACTTTACTGTTTATAACAACAATCAGCTATTATATATTTAGATGATGATTCCATCATCGTCAAAGAATTGTGTTTAATTTTATAACACAATATTCTGACGATAATGGCATCGTTATCGAAATGTACACTAAGCCTATTGTTATAAACAATAAATGATTATTGAACACTTACTAATATCTTGTAGTGTTGGAGGTGATAATTAATTTGTGTGAAAATAAATAATAACATTTGAATTGAAAATCTTCAATTATGAAACTTATTCTTTTTAAAACAATATAAAAAATATCATTTGAAATAAATTTAATTCTCATACCTATACTTTAATTAAGTGAAAAAGTAATAATTTAGTAAAATAAGATGAATCATATCTTAACATGATAAAAGTTAACATCAATAAAATGTGAAATAAAAAATGTATTTGGTTAGACAATGGTTAATATAATATCAAAAACTTTGAAACAAATACTATTTTATCAATGGCTACAATTACCGTTTAATATTCACACCACATCAAGCTCTACTATAAATAGATAGCTCACAGCATACAGATGCTTTTGAAATTGAAGAATTAAAACATTTAACACATTTACTGCAATGTAAATGGAATATTGTTAGTAAATAAAAATTTAAAGCCACTTGTAATATATATAAAATAAAATGATTGTATAATTTTATTTTTTAAAAATTTTTAACATTGTAGCATTTTATAACAATAATTATTAAACGCTTTTATTCATTTTTCAGCTAAATCGTATAGTTTGTTCTTATATTACCATTACGAACGTCATTATAAAATCATTTTCAAAATATAACTTTCAGCAGCCATAGTACTGAACATATTGGACGTATAATACAACAGAATACGAAAAAAATTGTACTTCTAATGTGTTAAAGTCTAATTTTAAATGTAATTTGAAAATGTTTGAAATGAAATATTAGTATGCATGTTTACATTTTAATTATTCATAGCACAATTTATCTGTCACGTAAATTCCATGTTTTCGAGTTCGCGTTGTAGGAATATTTTGAATAAAGTTACTGTCAAGAATTTAATTTTATAACATTGTTTTCTTTAAAACAATACACGTATACATATAAACATTATACATACACACATACACACACACACACATATATATATATGTATGTGTGTATATATATATATATATATATATATATATATATATATATATATATATATATATATGTATGTGTGTATATATATATATATATATATATATATATATATATATTACACATTATCATCATATCAGCCTATTGCAAGAAGAGTCTCATTGAATATTACAAATTTTTAGTACTTGGTCATAATACACACCTCACCGACTAGGCGGGTTGGTGAGAATTTTTTATTCAAGAGTTACTTCCTTAAATAGATTGCCTTCCCCTCGACTGAAAAGCCCCAGATGCCCTACATCTTCGACCGAGAATCAAACACATTTTTCTCGCATGATAGGTGGTGATATTAGTTACTATATCAACTTTCAGTTATATATATATATATATATATATATATATATATATATATATATAACACAGTTGAGAAAATAAATAGTTATAATATAAGTATCATAAAAATAATAATTACACTAGATTATTAAAGCAATACAAGCACGTGTCATAATTTCAAATTACATTTATATTCAAGCACTCAACTCCAAAGTTCTGGTTATCAATATTTATCTTTTGTTCTCATATGCAATACTTTCTTGGAAACAAAACGAAAAGAGAAATTTCATTTTATAAGGTATAGGTAATTGAAATGTTGATTTCACTAATTATTATAACAACAATTATATGTTTTAAGGAGAATATTATTCTAAATTTCATAAAATAATCACCTGTATTCAATACAATAAAACTAATATAATAATACTCATTTTATGAATATATTTATATATGTATATATGCACTTTTATAATGACTGAATAGTGACTGATTTATATATATTTTGCTCTTTATATATAAGTAACATTTTGTTCTGTTTGGGTTATATTGTATAAACTTTCAGATTTTTCTTAAAATGTAAAACGCTATATACAGGATTATACACTACTTTAAAATTAAAATGTTATCAATTTGTTTATATTATATAACTTTGTTTGAATTCTAAGGCAAATGTATTTTTGATGAATAAATTTTGTTTTTTGTTGGAATGAACTTTTCAAAAATAACACAATAGTGGATAGATTAGAATGGAAATATAATTGTTAAATAGTAAAGAAAATATTATCGATGGATGGGAGAAATTATTAATTGAAAATCCGAAAATTCAGAAGGGTCTAAGAAAACATATGCAGAGAAATGGGATAGAAATAAAAGACAATTTATCGATGTGTAATGGCGAAAAATACAGTAGATACTTAGAATGAGATAGATTAGAATGAGATAGATTTGAAAGAGAGCTTTATCTAGTAATGGATGTAAAGTTGCTACAATATAAGTTATGTGTAAATATATATATATATATATATATATATATATATATATATATATATATATACATTGCGTTTTTCAGTATATTAAAAGACATTTACTTATATTTAATGTAAGCTTATTTTTTTAATTTATTTTAATTGTGAATTTTTATTAAAGCTTATTTAAATCTAATATAAATGTATATATCCTAGAATATTATATAATATATTATAACATTTTAGAAAATATATATCAGAGATATATATGCCTTAATATTTGTAAATACTAAAATACCTTTTAATAAATGTTTAAAATGTGAAAACTAGACATTTTCATATATCTTTTATGAGCATTCTCTAAAAAAATAAAACACGTGTATGAATACATTAATATTTATAACAAAAATAAAACACTTCCACTTTGTGGCACATTTTCCTCGATAACTTGTAGCATTCATTTCCTTTAAACTTGACATTCTTTCATACGTTTTTTTCCAACAATGAACGCAACACAAACTCATGTACGTTTACATTCGTTACCTAAAATGTGTTCATTTCCATTTAAGTTTTCCCTATCGTGTTTCCATTATCAACGCAGTCCTTTGATAAAAATTAATATGTCAAACAACCAGTTTTACGACAAGGTTTTAACTTTTATGTCAGTATTTAATATTTGTTCACGGACTTTTATTTTAGTCGGAATTTTCATTCTCACAATTATTTTCGTAAATTGTTACGCACAATACTTATTTATTTGCATATTATTCAACTCGAATTTTATTTTTATTCATAGAATTGTAATGTATAAAGTTTTTGTGAATATATATATATATATATATATATATATTCACAAAAACTTTATTATATATAAACTATATTATATATATATATATTAGGTTGGCAAGTATCTCCCTTCCGCTTTTTTTTTTTTTTTGGTACATAGCTGCGAAATTCAAAAGACCAGAAGGCGGAAGGGAGATACTTGCCAACCTCAATATATATATATATAGGATTATCCAAATGTGACGCCTAGATTTTTGTTTTATTAAAAAGAAACTATGCACATGTTTCTCTATAAACCACCCTATACACATGTTTTTTTTTAATAAAACACAAATCTAGTTTAATTTCATGTACTACATTTTTATATATATACGTTGGTACATACATAAAAATGTATGTATACACCCGTTGTATGTATATACACCCGTCCCTCAATTTACGCGGGACCTTTTTACGCGGCAAATTATACCTCTATTTATGCGGGACTTTTTTATGCGATATTGATTTACGCGGCACTTTTTATACGCGGTCAGATAAATTTCATTTTATATAATTTTTCATGGAATTTATTACATATCAGAGTGACGTAAATTCTTACTTGAACGTATAAAAGCACGATATAAATATATAAAAGGTTGATTGTTTTGAATTACAGTAGTGAAAGTGACACCGAATAACATTTATCTATTTTTGTTTTCTAAAACATCATTATTTTTTTGTTAAGCTATATGAAATAAATATGTGTTTCTACAACTTTACTAGCTTTTATTTCCAATATTTTTTCTATTGTACTGACAGACTCAATTTACTCGATTTTCATTCGCGTAAAACAAATCCACGTGGAACGGATGCTTCGCGTAAATAGAGGTACGAGCATATATATATATATATATATATATATATATATATATATATATACTGTTATGATACTTCTGAATAAAGAATAAAATAGATAACAATAATGTTAGTTGTCAGAAATAAAAGTTGACAAAGATAATTTTGGGTATAGTAAATGATCTTCTAGTAGACAGCTAACAACAAAAACCATCTAATTCTGAACTTATTTCTTACAGTTGTTTGTCAAAGTTGCTCTTCAAGTTTTGATATACTTCAGTTTATAAAACGTTAAAATATTCTTAATGAAAATACAAAAGTAATAAAAACACATATAATGTTCATAAAAAGTTTGTTGAAACTATTTTATATGAAGAAGTTTATCCAAAGAATATTTTTTTAAACAGGTGTGTTTTAATTAATCATTTAGACAATTTAATTCAATTAATAAAGGGGAATTTGTAGAGATAGAAAAAATAAACGAAAATAATATTTGTCGATTAAATTAATTTTAGATAAAACAACAGATATTATTGTTTTTAATATTTGATTTTATTTTATATTTTATGGAGTTATTCTATTTAATTACATATTAAATAAAAGTTTATTATCAAACACAATATCTGGTTTAAATTAAATAATTAATATATTAATTAAGAATCATAAATGTAGATTTATTTTGATAAATATCATTTGCCTTCACTGAAATAAATTATCACCCTAAACAATAAGACATATTCTAAAATATTCAATCATTATTATTTACGTTATTGTTTATAACAACAACAGGTTAACATGCATTTTGATGACGATGCTCAGACAATCAGAGCATTGTATTATAATATCAAAGTTTTGCAATTAAAAAATATGAAATGTGAAATAATTCATTTAAATTACTGAAATAATTAAACTAATTTTGTAAATTATTTAGATCAAATTTGTACAGTAATTATTTTTTGTAAGTAAAACTATATTTCAAATCTTTAAACATATTTGTAAAGTAAAAATGGTTATTTTTTTACGAAATATTAAATACGATAAAGTTTTAAATATACGCAACATTTTTCTATTCCACTTCTTTAAATCTATCATAAAATGTGCGAATTCCGATATTGTTTCTCATCTGTCGTCTTGCAGCTGCTTTTGAATATAAGCTGACAGGAAACATCTCGTGTGGTTATAATGATGACATATCTATCCTGCTGACGTACAGTATAACGTTTGGATCATTCTTGTAGCTTTTTTAAAAAAAGAAATGAATTTAGTTTTACAAAATAATAGAAGCTTACCAGTGTAAAATATTTCAGAAGTGACAATATTTCCTGATTCCTTTTGTTTACCCAGGATTCTTTCAATCACTGTTTTATTTTTTTTAAAAGCATTTTTTATCAGACTTAAAAAGCAATTCTGTTATATAAAATATTTTATATATATATATATATATATATATATATATATATATTTTACTTTTGAGTAAAAAAATAGATATAACAATAAAAATAAAATATTTGAAACAATAAAAATAATAATTTAACAATAAAAATCAAATATATACATATAAAATATTATTTCATAAACCATTCATTTCATAAAAAAATGGTGCACTAAATTAATAGAAATCATAGTTAATTAAATTTATGATTTACTTCAAAATTAAATTATTTTAATAATGCAGAGTGACTTTAATAAACATCATAATGAACATAAACAAACAAAATAATACACAAATTAAAGGATTTTAAAATTTAAAGGACATTCTTTTCTGAAAGAAAAAAAAACAATATTATACTTGAGATAACATAATAAAAAAAAATAAATAACAAAAATATGTTTATTAATGAAGCTGTTTAAAAATCAATTTTCTGCTTGAAATATCTTTACCGAACTGTATATTCATAAAATCAATTTTCTTCACAAAAAATAAATAACTAATAAGGTATCATTAAACTGAATGGTATAATAAATATTCAATTGAAAGAAAAAATATCAACATGAATAAATAAATATGATCGACTAAATCTGTTAAGATATTCAATATTTTATTTGGTCAATTAGTTACAAAATTCTATTATATATTTTATATAAATATATATATATATATATATATAAAAATGTATATATATGTAGCGGTATATATATATATATGAATATATATATATATATATATATATATATATATATATATATATATTTACATATATGTATAAATATGCATATATGTATTATTTCTAATAGTGAAAAAATTGTTATTTTTTGAAAAAAAATTATTTAAGTTTTTCAAATTGTGTTTTATAAAGTTCTCAAGTAGCAACAAGAAAAAAAAATTATGATTGCTTTTAATATTATCGTTACTCTATACTACACAATTACTAATATTTATATTTCTAGACTTTTGGTGAATATGAAAGTATATTTTTAGATACGAGAAACTACAAAATAAATAAAAAATTCCTTTGCGAACAGAATATACAATTTACGTATGTACATATATGTATATATATATATATATATATATATATATATATATATATATATATATATATACACACACACATATAAACGTATAGAAATGTTATATTTTGATTTGAAAATTATTTAAATACGATGAATGAATTATTACAATCATCTTTATAAAAT
Source organism: Neoneuromus ignobilis (assembly GCA_029203775.1). NCBI lineage: Eukaryota > Metazoa > Arthropoda > Insecta > Megaloptera > Corydalidae > Neoneuromus > Neoneuromus ignobilis. The sequence continues at coordinate 26,673,877 of CP092093.1, forward strand.
ACAATTAAATTACTTTTAAAAATGACTATGTTTACCTTATTTAAATATTTCAGTGAAAAATTATATGCTTATTTAATATGCCTAGCATACATTTATATTTTTAAATACATCTAAATATTTTGTTAACTGTAAATTAAGGTTTGTAATTTATTGTTTTTGAACAAAATACTTATTAAAATTACATTTTTTTTAAGAAACTTATTCTCCTTTAATCTTTTGTCGGAAAACAATATTTTTCAAAATTTATTACTTATAAATATTATGTCTTTAGTATGAATTTTTTATTGATACTTTAAGATTATATACTTTTATTTTTTTTTAAATGTATAGATTATTTTTGCAATATTTAAAAAAATATTTAATGAAAATTTCTTTTTTTTGTTATTTATTCTAGCATATTTAACAAACATTCTAACTATACTAATTATATTTTTAAAGTAGTAATACTTTTTATAGAAATACAAAGACAATTTTAATAATTTTTAAAAAAATACAATAGATTTTTTTCTTATTATTTTTTTTAAAAAACTTACATAACAAATATTCTAACTGTATGAAAATATAGTAGAAAGTATTAAGAATTGTACTCAATTACAAAATTATAAAAAGGAAATAAGGAAATTTAATTAATAAAAATAGAATTACAAAATAAAATTAAAAATCGTTTTTATATATATGATTCATAAGACAAGAAAAAAATTATTAATGTAATAAATATATATATATATATATTTATTCATATATATATATATATATATATATATTTATTTATATATGTATATATATATATATATATATTTATATATATATATCTATATATATATATATATATATATTTATTATTATATATATATATATATATATATATATATATATATATATATATTTATTTATATATATATATACACCCGTTCCTTAATTTACGCGGTGTATCCGTTCCATGTGAATTTGTTAAAATCGCGTAAACTGAGTCTGTCAGTACAATAAAAAAATATTGGAAATAAAAGCTAGTAAGGTTGTAGAAACACATTTATTTCATATAGCTTAACAAAAAAATAATGATGTTTTAGAAAACAAAAATAGATAAATGTTATTCGGTGTCACTTTCGTTACTGTAATTCAAAACAATCAACCTTTCATATATTTATATCGTGATTTTATACGTTCAAGTAAGAATTTGCGTCACTCTGATATATAATAAATTCCATGAAAAATTATATAAAATATCTATCTGATCGCGTATAAAAAGTGCCGCGTAAATCAATACCGCGTAAAAATAGTCTCGCGTAAGTAGAGATATAATTTGCCGCGTAAAAAAGTCCCGCGTAAATTGAGGGATAGGTATATATATATATACATATAAATGGGTGTATAATATATATATATATATATATATACATATATATATATATATATATGTACACACACACACACACTCATCCCTCAATGTACGCGGGCCTTTTTTACGCGAGTTTTTTTTACTAGGCAAACTATTTTTTTGTTAAGCTATGTGAAATAAATATTTGTTTCTACAACTTTACTAGCTTTTATTTCCAATATTTTTTCTATTGTACTGACAGACTCAATTTACGCGATTTTCATTCGCGTAAAACAAATCCAAGTGGAACGGATACTCCGTTTAAATTGAGGGATGGGTGTGTGTGTGTGTATGTGTGTGTATATATATATATATATATATATATATACATACATATAAATATACATATAAATATATACATACATACACATACATACATAACGGCTACCTTACAAATATCCAAACATTTGTTATTCAGTCATTATTAATAGCAATTAATTTTAATTTTTTTTTTCTATAACATCTCATTTATAAATATGTTTAGTTTGGCTTAAATTCGTGCTTATTTTTTATGATGCTAAAAGTATGACAGTATAAAACAGAAAATTAATTTATGAAAACGCTTTAATCGTTGAATAAATTTTGCGAAAAATATTTATCGCATAAAACTAATCACTAGTGGTATACAAAATTTTTATAGAAGAGTTTTGCAATCTTTCCAAAGGATGAAACTGTAAAAAAATCTATAAACTTGTTGAAAATGTTCGTTGCATTTATTTAAGATTAAGGATATCGTCAGTAAATAGCATTTTGGTCAAAGATTTGCATCAAAAAATGTCTGTGAGTGATTTGTTATGAACCGTCATTATAAGCATATTGTTAGTATCAAAGGGTGTCATAATAATTAACCATCTACTCTATTCATTTTATTTGCGATTCTGAGATAATTTCTTCTTTTTAACACTTAACAAGGAGTTAAAAGAAAAGTATTTTAATAGGATTCAGAATCCAATAAGTTTTGACCGATACCATTACAGTCATTAGTAAAGAATGGTATCAGATATATTTTCAAAAGTGGAATTATCGTTACCAAAATTATATTTCTTTAGAACGAATGAATTTTAAATAATCAATAATAAAAATGAATTATGTCATATCAAAAATTTATTTTATAATTAAAGTTCGAATTATTTTAGGACATATATTGTGTGTTTGTGTTTGTGTGTGTGTGTGTGTGTATGTATATATATATATATATATATATATATATATATATATATATATATATATATATATAGAATATAATAAATAATCGAAACACTAGGCTAGAACTCCGACATTGACAAAGTTCTGTGATAATTTTGATTTTTATAAAATGAGTTTGTAGTATAACTTGCAATTTAAAGATAGGGTCAGTGCTTTATGTGGAAAATTGTTCATGATGTTTGAAATTGTATTTATTCTTTCAAGTATAACAGACATCACAAGTTGTGAGTTTGTAATTAAGAAGTTTATAGTTAGCTTATCTGTTACGAGGAAACCGCCTATGGTCATTGTTCTTGTTTGAAACCATCTAAACAATCGATTTATAGAAAACGATTCTTATATTTTTACTTTCAAAATTACCGAATTGTTTTCAAAGTAATAAATGATATTAATTACTTGTTAGATATAATATGTTTAAATAGTCAATCAATCGATAGCGATAGTTGAAATATTAACGAATTTTACTTAATAAATTATATGTGAAATGTTTGTATTTATAAAATTAAAATATAGAACTATCATTTAAGCAAACATTATAATAACACGTTCGCGGACAGTAAAAATTTCAGTGAGCTGCAAAAAACAGGCGATTTTTTTTAAATTAATTGATATTCAAAATTTGATTAGACATATTTTGTAAGAGTAGTCAGAATATTACATTTTAATAGTTATATACAATTAATTAAAAAATTTAAATTAAAATTTAAAACTTAAGGTTATATAAAATTAAATGAATAATAATTGGCTTCAAAATTTGAATTCTATGGCATTCATGTCATTCTACATCACAATGAAAATGAATGCTATAGCATTCACGTCCGCGAACGTGTTAAACATAACAGTGAATTGAATTACAAATTTTTTATTCCATAAGATATCTAGAATTAATACTTAAACTGTTTAGAATTAATCCTAATTTAACCTACAATGCACATTTTTTTCAGTTCAAAAATAAATTAGGTGCATTGTTTTAATATAAAACACTTGACTTAAAAATGGGAAAAAAAACTTTTTAGTTTTTCATTTATTTTTATTTTTTAAAAAAACAAAGCTCTATGGCATTTTTCACAAACTATATATGTTTGGGCTATGCAATTAAGATTTTCAAATTGCAATCAAATACAATTCCATACTGGAAAACTGTTTTCATTACCTAATCCTACATCTTGCGGAAGGAATAGAATCACATTTGATTTTTTCTTTTTAAATTATTTCAGGGCAAAACAAGACTATATCATTTCTCACACTTGATCGACGAAATGTCAATGCGCGTTGTTAAATTTGTAAATTTTGACAAAAGGTAGCATCTTATTCTGTCAAATAGATATTTCATATACGAACCGTCATACATTTCATCTCTTTGAAATGTTTAATACAAAGTTACTACTAACCAAAAATATCAATAATTCATATATGAATCAATTGCTCACTGTAGTGTTAATATACAAAACAATTGTTTTAATTGATTTAAAATATTAAACTAATAATTTATTATACATCACCATTATCAGATATTAATTATATTAATAATTAACATTATTTGTGAACTAAGAAAATGCATATTAATATTTAATATAGTCAAGAAATGCAATGAACTAAGAACAAATGAATATTAAATAAATTAAGTGCTTTATCTGTTCTTAATCCGTTTTAATTAACTGTAAAAGGACAACATACTATAAAATGTGAGATCGAGAGAATTTATTTTGTGTGTGTGTATGTATGTATGTGTGTGTGTATGTATGTGTGTGTGTATGTGTGTGTGTGTATGTGTGTTTATGTGTGTGCGTGTGTTTATGTATGTATGTATGTGTGTGTATGTGTGTGTGTGTGTATGTGTGTATGTGTATGTGTGTGTATGTGTATGTGTGTGTATGTGTGTGTATGTGTATGTGTGTGTATGTGTGTGTATGTATGTGTGTGTGTATGTATGTGTGTGTGTATGTATGTGTGTGTGTATGTGTGTGTATGTGTGTGCGTGTGTTTATGTATGTATGTATATATTCATATACATGTTCAAGAGATAGATGTTTTTGAGTATTATAATAGCAAATGTTCATTAGGAAAGTAATTTAAAATTTATATGATATCTTATGTAATTGAAACGCTTTAGCATTGACTGACATCTTTATTTAATTAAAATGGTTATATATGCTTATGTGTTAATACAAACTTACTCTTCATGTTTTATTATAATGGTATTGTAAAACTATGTTAAACGCTAAGTGATTGGTATATAAACACTATATATATATATATATATATATATATATATATATATATATATATATATATATATGTATCTATGTATGTATAAAATTATCATTATCACACTTTTTTTATATACTGATGGATAAAGGTATTTTTTGTAAAACTACACTTCCTACGATTCAATGTCTTCGTCTTCTTCCACTTCACATCGATACATTTTCTCATGTGTCTATTCATTTGTTCATATATTTCAAACGGTTAATACAAACTTACTCTTCATGTTTTATTATAATTGTATTGTAAAACTAAGGTCTTGATCTTTTTTTATATTTTTGTTTTTTCAATGAAATATATTTATGCATGTATATATATATATATATTTATACACACACACACGTACGTACAAGATATACGCATATATATCTTCTTCAAGTAATGTTTTTTTTTATTTATTGACGAATTTTAAACCTAACTAATTTATAATTTTATTAACAGAGATCTTTGTTTGTAATTATTTAATAATATTTTCTCTTTTCACTTAATCAGTACAATGAGACTTACGTAACATACACAATGGAAAAAATCGCCAAGTTTTTAATACCATTTGATATTAATATTTTATTTCCAGTAAAAATTTGAAATTTATTTCACTTTCAATTAGACAAATTTATACTGATAGATTTTAACAATATAAAAATAAAAATATCTATATAAATATTATATTGTAATGTGACATTTTTTCAAACAATTATAATTCATATAAAAGTGAAAATATCAACATGTTTCAGTTTTTTTTTTTTGTATTATTTATTGAAATGGTTTAGTAGTAATGAAAAAAATTCCATTGTCAACTGTATTGTGTTATAAATTGATATTCTCCTATACAATAGCAAAATATTTTAACAGTATATTTTATACTAAACAGAACAATTTATTGCTACATAAATTTTATGTGAAATGTAAATATAGAGTATTTTTTAATCTAAGTGTTAATTTATATTGCACACATAAAATACTGTTACACAAACAGTAATTATAAGTATAGTAATTTGCTACTAGAAAACTTAATTTTATTTGTATAGTTATTGATGACTGTGGTGTGATTTTTTTTATAAATAATGATTTAATTGGATTAAATACAGCGATATAAATCACACCCATGTTTTTTATATGTTTTTTCATTGTATTTGTTTGTAAAAACACAGACACCAGTAAAAAATTTATAATATTAGCTTAAATAATTTTTATTTTTAATCTTTTTGAAACTTTCTTTAACAAATTAATTTAACATTACTGACCTTCGCAAGAAAAACTGGATTTGACAAAATGTTTTTCCTTGTTGTACAGTCATATAAAACAATGTTTAAATTATGTTTCTATCATTTCCATAATTATGGTTTTTAAAAACATCATAAAAGACAGATGTTCTTTGAAGACGGAGATAATGTGAATTGTATACGTTTACATATTTCACTACTAAAGAAAATTTTGAAATATAAATTATTTGTGAAAATTTCTATATAGTGTAAATTGTATTATTTATATGTTTGTACAATTTTCATTGTTTGAAACTGAAAAATAATAAAATGAAACATGTTAAAAAATTAATTAATAAAAATAAGAAACAAACTGTTTTCTTAAATATATATATACACCGGTCCCTCAATTTACGCGGAGTCTCCGTTCCACGTGGATTTGTTTTACGCGAATGAAAATCGCGTAAATTGAGTCTGTCAGTACAATAGAAAAATTTTTGGAAATAAAAGCTAGTAAAATTGTACAAACAAATATTTTTTTAACATAGCTTAACAAAAAAATAATGACGTTTTAGAAAAAAAAAGTAGATAAATTTTATTCGGTGTAACTATCGCTACTGTAATTCAAAACAATCAACCTTTTATATATTTATATCGTGCTTTTATACGTTCAAGTAAGAATTTGCGTCACTCTGATATACTCGTATAATAAATACCATTAAAAATTATATAAAATGAAATCTATCTGACCGCGAATAAAAAGTGCCGCGTAAATCAATACCGCGTAAATAAAGGGACGGGTGTGTATATATGTGTGTGTATATATACTGTATATAAAATAATATGGATCTCGATACGCAGAAATAAAGTTAAATCTTGAAATTAAATTATATATTTTCATATCTACATCTTCAATGAGTTTATAGAACTTTCATATATATATATATATATATATATATATATATATATATATATATATATATATATATATATATATATCAGTGCGTAAATTCGATACATACAACACTACTGGAAAGTTAAATTTTGTGCACGTATTCAATTTTGTTCGAGGACATTATGTTTTATCATTCGAATTTTTAAAACAGTATCGTTTTATCTGAATGTTTATTGATTTAACATAAGCTTATCTTGCTGCCATTTTTTAGAAATAAATAACTTTTTTATTGCTCTTAACGAGATAATACTAATCAATATATTATTTGCAATAAATCTATTGAACGATTTGTTTTTAAAAAACTGAAAATTAAATTTAATATTTACAGTCAATTTTTATTTTATTCATAATCTCTTAGTTATATGAATTTCATCAAATATGTAATTTTAAGGTTTTAAAAAATAAATTAATCACAATATTTGATGATTTCTGTATTTAATTTTAAATTTATATAATTTGTATTTTAAAGAATGTATATTAAGTCACTTATATAAATAAAATATAAAATTTAATTCCCAAGTTAATCCACAACTGTATTTCCTATATCAAAAACTGTTTAATAATGTATTGTAATTAGGACGTTTCATTATTCCCTCATATTCGTAGAACACAAATACACATACCGCATATATCGATGTATAAGGCGACCTTCAATTTTAGGGTAATTACTTGTTATCAATTATAATGTATTAACATTTAAAAAATGAAATTAGGGTAATTCCCTATTTACGATTATAATTTTATTCACAACAATAACACGAAAATCGATTCACGAGAGTTGGACGTTGATTCGTATGATGAGAATTTAAAGAATGATATGGTTGATGAACTTTTTGTATCTGATAACAACGAAAATTAGGAACACATCTACTTGTATAATGTATATTTTAAAATAAATTGTATATTTTTAATATTATAGAAAATCTGAATGTAATTTAATATTTTTGAAATAAAAACTGATATACTACTGAATAAAGATGTAAGTATATAAACAAATATTCATCCGAGAAACTAATTTCGTTATTTTATATCTGGCATATAAGACCACCCACGATTTTTAAATGAATTTTAAGGGTTGTATTATATGCCGGTATATATTATGTGTGAATTGTATGTGTGAATTGTATGTGTGTATTGTATGTGTGTATTGTATGTGTGTATTGTATGTGTGTATTGTATGTGTGTATGTGTATGTGTGTGTATGTGTGTATGTATGTAAGTATGTATGTGTATGTATATATATATATATACACACATACACACACACATATATATATATATATATATATATATTATCATCATTAGAAAACTTAAATCAGTCCACTCTAGACGAAAATCTTATCGAATGTATCATAATTAATCGTCTTAAATATTTTTCTAAGATTTTTCCATTGTTACATACATATGTGTGTATATATGTACGTACGTAAGTATACATACATACACATGTGACTTAAATGAGTACGAATGATAGTAAAGAATAGATAATGATAGTAGAAAATAAATGTATATCTAAATTCTTCACTCTCATGTGAACCACCCTATATACTGTATTAAATATTTAGAGATATATGTATATACTGTATATATATATATATATATATATATATATATATATATAATAATAATAATAATTAAAATTTTGATCTGACTACTACACAGTTATTAATTTAATCAAATAATGTTCAATCAGAACAATCAAAATTTTTAATTTTGACTAATATTTGTAAAATAATTTTTTTATGGCGGTTAATTTTAATAGTTACCTAATTTTTTTTATAAAAATGAGCGAAAAACGATCTCAAACATTCTTCTACATATCAAATTGAAATTTAAAATGTTATTCGGTAATTGAGTAATTCTCATAATGGAACTATGTCAACGAATGATTTGTAATAAATAAATAGTTAAATATAAATAATTTATAACAAACCTGTCCAAAAATTTGCAAAAAAATTAATAAATCTCAAGATATGCGAGAATAATATTTATTGGGAACATTTTGTTCATTGTATTTTGTGATTTTTTCCGGAACGTTTAAAAGAGAATGGAGATCATGAACTATTAATAAACAACAAACAAGTAAATGTTTATGACGAGAGTGTAATTTAAATATGAGATGTAATAATTTATGCTATTGGCTTATGATGGAACATTGTGGAAAGATTCGTTGCTTCAATTAACTGTTCAATCTGATGATTTAATGAATTGGTTTTTAATCGTTGTTTTTGGTAAGCAACATGGCTTACGAGGGTCGTTCGATAAGTATGGTAAAAAAGTAAGAAAAACTAAATTAAATTAAAAAATAAATAAATTTACTTATACTTATCAAACGACCTTCGTATATATACTATTTCAATAAATACATTACTTTTTCAATAATTGTTTTTTAAATTTTTTAAATAAATATATTGATATCAAAAAATGGTTTATTATAAAAACATTAGTGTACATAGTAAAAAAACAGATATTTTAAGGGAGTTTAACATTAGAATAATCATTAAAAAAATTAAATATCTCTTACATTCGCTAAAAAATAAATTACAATCAATAATAAAAATATTGACAGTACAAAAAGAAGATAACAAAATATATATATATATATATATATATATATATATATATATATATATATATATATATATATATATATATATATATATATATATATATATATATATATATATATATATATATATATATATATATATATATATATATAACATAATTGTGTTCGTAACGTACATATATAACACCCCACACAGATTTTTTATTACAATCATTTAATTACACTTGCTATTATATAAAAGAACATTTATATAAAATACTACAAACTTTAACTTCATAATTAAATATATATAAGAAAATATAAAAAAGATGAAATTAAAATTATCTTTATTTATAAAAATTATATTTGATCTTTATGATCGCATAATAAATAACAGAATTATAAATGTTTCCTCGTAAAACTGAATTTTAGTAATAGACTTTTCATTTTTCCGTAAAAATATCCATATATATTTCTAACATTGAAACATTGAACATAAAATAACAATTTGTGTTAAAATATAAAGGTATGGTTGAGTTACGAATATAAATTTATTATTACATCTATCGTGGGCAGTTAAATCATATTTGACAACTTTAGTGTCAATAAATATTTAAGTATTTCAAGTAATTCAGTTTTATTGATATCACATATTATACATGATATGTAGGTTAATGTATGAAATAAATTTACAGTGAATGTGAATGTGTATGTGTATATATATATATATATATATATATATATATATATATATATATATATATATATATACATATATGTGTATATATATATATATATATATATATATATATATATATATATATATATATATATATATATATATATATATATATATATATATATATATATATATATATATATATATATATATATATAATTTGTTTGTATTTGATTCGTAATTGAGGTATATACTTTTATATATCAATCTATTTAATTTCTGATTTAATAGAGTGTAAATAAAATTGTAATAAAATAATATTTAAGTAATTTATCAATAGAAAAATTACCTAATATAATGAAAACATAAATCTTAATATGAAGACGTTCAAAAATCATTATTATTTACTATTTTCTAATGTACAATCATCATGAAAATATGGAATTATAAAAATATTTTTCTTGAAATTCTATTTTACTAATGTGATTGGTTTATGAAAAAATTAATCAATGCTAATTGCACTGATTTTATACCAAATATATTTAAATACATTACTGAATCTATATACACTTTTTATTTATTTTTTTTAAAAAAATATTTTTTACATTAAATTTTAAAATAAAAGATATTATTTATAGTTACTGATATTCAATAATAATTATTTATAGCCAATTAGTAAAGGAAATATTCACTAAGATATTTATGTAATTTTATTTGTTAAAAAAGTATTATATATAATAAATAAAATAGTAAAAATACTTTTAATCAATTTTCAATTTATATATATAAACATATATACATATATACATATATATATATATATATATATATATATATATATATATATATATATATATATATATATATATATATATATATATATATATACATATATATATATATATATATATATATATATATATATATATATATATATATACATATATATACATATATATATATATATATATATATATATATATATATATATTTATTTATATATACATATATATATATATATATATATATATTTATTTATATACATATATATATATATATATATATATATATATACATATATATATATATATATATATACATATATATATATATATATATATATATTTATATATATATATATATATATATATATACATATATATATATATATATATATATATATATATATATATATATATATATATATATATATAGACAATAACGTATAGAAGAAGTATTGATTTTACAATTTTTTTTGTAAAGAAAATAATGAGTACAATAAACGAAAGATGTTAAGCCCTTGTTTATTCACAACTAACTTCATAATAAATTAAGTTAATATATTTATTTAAAACAGACTAGATGATGAATTTTATGAAAATAAACCAAAGTGTATTCTAACAATTATTCTTTATATAAATAATAAAAAATAAATATAGGTAAAAAGAATACAAGCGATATTTTTTAAATTAGAAATAAAGTAAATTATATAAAGCATTATTTGTTATCTTTACTGATGGATTAAATAGTAATTGATAAACATAATGAGTAACATATTAACATAATCATAAAAGACAAGGGTACATTTAAACATCCTATATTAATAAACTTAATGATCAATGACACAGAACTTAACTTCATTGACAATAAAAAGTATGATATAATGTTCTAATGTCATGGATTTGATGATTATTCAAATAGTAATGTTATTGTACTTTACGATTAAACTTACAATCTGAGACGAAGTATTAATCGATAATTTGATGAAATGATACAGTCAAGTATCTTATTTTTAGTTTTTTTGTTCAATTATATTTATGTATCTTATAAACTAACAGGATAAAAAAAATTATAGAAACAATATTATTTCATTAGTTTTATTTATAGAATTGATATTTAATAATTCAATATTATTACATTATATTAATATTGCATTTTCATGTTAATTAAGGAATACTTGCAACAAGGTTTAATATTTAAAATAAGAAATTGAGTTCGACGTAAAACTATTAATATAGATTTAAAAATATAGTTTATTATATATTCATTTACATATATATATATATATATATATATATATATATATATATATATATATATATAAATATTAGTTCAAACACAAAAAACAAATTTCCTACAGTAACTTTATTGTTAAATATACGAATTTTGTAATTTGTATCAAATAATTCATCTCCTTAAAGTCAAATGTATGAGAAAATTTTAACTATGTAAAGAATTTAAGAGTATTTCTTTTTTAAATTCTTATTAAACTTCATCTTCTCAAAAGTTTTCAAGTAAGGTAACTTCAAATATTTATTATTTCATAAAATAAATAAAAATAAAAAGTATTTGAGAGCAAAGATTATAATTAGTGATAATACTTTGTTTCCTGAATAATATGTGTTATAGAAACAAATTATCGTTCAATAAATCTTAGTGTGTATTTTCAAAAATTTTATTACAGAAATTGCTATTATTTGATGAGTACCTTCATTTTAAATCTTTTAAAAGATTTTATATATTTTTGTTGTATTTTCATTTACTTATAGCACAGATTCTCAATTTAAGGTGTATTATCATCTATGCTTTCTTTATCTTTAATATTTTTATTAAAATCAGATAAACATACTCTGTATAAAATAGACAAAAATCCTAATTAGCCAATTTATCAATACTAAGTAATCGTTTACTATACAAATATATATAACAATTTAAAGTAATTTTTAAAATGTTAAAAATGCATTTAGCGAATATATATATATATATATATATATATATATATATATAGAGAGAGAGAGAGAGAGAGAGAGAGAGATAAAAAGAGAGAGAGAGACGGATACAGAGGTTATGTAATCAAATCATAATTTCGTAATTAATCTTATCACATTAATTAAAACAAGTCAACCAGATGAAACAATACATTTTCAAACTGCTCACAAACCGATACGTACATATGTACATGCATATTAAACTAATATTCGATTATTTGATAATTAGTAAACCAAATATTACTATGAATAATAATCACTAACTCAAAGGCTTAACAAAATCTCATTAGAAGATATAAAATAAAAAAGAGAGTAAATATAAATAATAAACAAAGAATATCAAAAATCCTTAATGTTTCCCTTAAAATAAATATTTGCAACTTATATACTGTTATATACTTATATAAATAAATAGATGTTTTATGCATGAGGTATATGTATATGTATATATATATATATATATATATATATATATATATATATAGAGAGAGAGAGAGAGAGAGAGAGAGAGAGGAGAGAGAGAGGAGAGAGAGAGAGGAGAGAGAGAGAAGATTTTCCAAATAAAACTGAAGGATTTACACATATATTCATTAAAAATAAATAATTTTATACTACTGAAATATTTTCAAAAAAGAATTAAAATAATAAATTTCAAAATATTTTTCCATTTGTTAACACTAATTTTAATATAAAACGTGTAAAGTTTTATTAAATAATTCTAAATATAGGGTCATCCAAATGTGACACCTAAATTTGTGTTTTATTAAAAAGAAACATGTGTACAGTTTCTTTTTAATAAAACATAAATCTAGGTATCACATTTGAATGACCATATAATTCAAAAAAGATTATTTCTATAAATAACTAAAATGTAAACGGTAATAACACATTCTCACTTAAACGGTTGTTACTACGTAATAACATTCATGAATTTAAATCTATTCATGAATTTAAAAAAAAACGTGCAAAATGATTCAGTCACAGGTAAAAAAAAAGTTAACATAAAATAATATCTTTTTCAATTTAAACGGAATAAATTTAATTTAGTGTGGTGAAGATTTATAGTTTGTTGATGAATAAATGTATTCACTTTTCAGAAACTATCATTAATATATTGTTAATATTTTTTTCTTACTTGATAAAACTTGAACTATTAAAATATATATACGATGGCCCAAGTAATACTGAAATATAGTATATTATAGTATGGAAGTAAATTGATGTCTAAATCTTCTACTCTCATTTGGGCAACCCTATATTTCAATTTTTTATTTTTTAAAAAACTTAACATTTTACAATAAATTGATTTGAAAATGTTTAAGAATAAAAAAATATTTGTCATTTTTATTTTATTTACTATTATTTATTCATATAAAAATATCAAAATTAACACAAATCCACTTTCATTTCTATTAAATCGAACATATTTGTTTTAGTAAAAAATAGTACTATTTAAATATATATATAAGGGAAAGTATTAACTAGGAGTCAAGATAAATAGAAAGATCCAAAAAAAAGATCCATAGATAGATTGGACCGAACATGGGGAAATTTGTTGAAATGGAGTAGAAGATGAAAACATTGGATCGGTCAAAGTGGAAAACTTTGAGAGATATCTTCATCCACAAGTGAATTGATAGGAGCTGTTAGTGATAATGATACATATATGATTCACAAATGTTCGTTAAATGTTAAAAATTAATATTATGATAAATTAAAATTTATAAAGAAAAAAATATATAACTACTGTACAATCATTGTAAATAATACGAGGACGTTTGATAAGTCCGTGTAAATTCCGAAAGATGGCACCACTGGTGCATATATCGAGGTTATTTTTAATTAGTAGCACCTCTTGGAAGAACACACATCAAGTTTCAGCCATATCGGTCTATTCCTTTGTGTTTGACAATCGTTGGAATCAAGGAAATCGAGTGATTGTCAAATAATGGACGAAAAAGAATTTCTGTGAACGAAAAAGAAAAGCTGTTTCAGCGAAATCCGCAGGACTTTAAGCGTCGTTTCATCACTGTAGATGAAACATGGATACATCACTACACTCCTGAAACCAAAGAGCAGTCTAAACAATGGGTTATCAAGGGGGAATCTGCTCCGAAAAAGGCGAAGACAATTCCTTCGGCCGGGAAGGTTATGGCGACTGTCTTTTGGGATTCGCAAGGAATAATCTTTATCGACTATTTGGAAAAGGGTAAAACCATTACAAGTGCATATTATTCATTGTTATTGGATCGTCTGAAAACCGAGTTGCAAGAAAAACGTCCCCGATTAGCCCACAAAAAAGTCCTCTTTTATCACGACAACGCACCAGCTCACACCTCAGCAGTTGTGGCTGCAAAACTAATGGAAATAGGGTTCCAAATCGTTTCACATCCCCCCTATTCTCCTGACTTGGCTCCATCGGACTATTATTTGTTCCCTAATATGAAGAAATGGCTCGCGGGAAAAAGATTTTATTCGAACGAGGAGGTGATTGCAGGAACGAATGACATTTTACAGACTTGGACAAATCCTATTATTCGGAAGGGATCAACAAACTAGAGAAGCGTTGGATGAAGTGTATAAGCCTAAAAGGAGACTATGTTGAAAAATAAAAACGATTTATTCAAAAAATGAAGCAGTTTTTATTTTTACACGGACTTATCAAACAACCTCGTATAATGCCAATTTAATGACACAAAAGTAAATTATGATTTTTTCATTAAGAATAAATATGGTTTGGATAATTAAAATTCTTGTTAATCGAAACGTTTTTCAAACTTATTTAAAGATTGTAATTATTTTATAATTTTGATATTAAATTCATATATAAACCATGTTCACTAAAATAAAAATGAGAAAAAATAATAACCGATTTTTAACACATTAAAATTTTGTAATTTTTACATATTATTTATTCACACCAACACTACAAGATATTAAAAATATGTTATAACGCTTCACTCTGAAGATGATTGTATTTCCATCGAAATTCGCTTTAGTTTACTGTTGTTATAAACAAACAAAATGAAATAAAATAAGTAATTACTGAACACTAATATTAATAACTTGTGGTATTGGGGTGACAATTCATTTGTGTGAAAGTAAATCTACCACAGCTATAGCACGAATAGTATTTTTTTTTGTTAAAAATTAATTAAATAAAGCAATGACCAAATTATCATATTTTAAACTATTTTATATTTCTATAAATATTATACGGAAACTCAACATTTTCATTTAATTTAATTAACCTAAATGCAAAAACTAAATACTCAAATTACGTGGAAATATTTCTAAGTGTTTGTAAGTATAAAAAAACCTTGTACACAGATACACATAGATGCAAATTTCTTGAGAACGTTATTTTATTTTGGTAGAATATACCAACAACTCGTTTTTAAATATTTATATACATTTGTACACAATCTCTACTCAATGGATACAAACCTTAAAGTACTTTTATACAACCTAAATGAAAAAAATATTCTACAATATAAGAAAATGTTTTTCTATGAAATATACTTTGTTTAGATATAAAAATAAATAGGAAAAATCCAAAGTAATTTACGAAAAAACAGAAACTGTGGTTTCAGTCTAATAATATTTATATTAAAAAAATAAATTTCGTATCGTATCATTTTTTTGAAAAAATGATTATTATCTGTTTTAGAGAATGAAATGTTTCTCAAATGTTTTTATATAAATTTAAAATAAGTAATTAAAATTGATATTTTTTCACAAACTTATATATATATATATATATATATATATATATATATATATATATATATATATATATATATATATATATATATATATATATATATATATATATATATATATATATATATATATATATATATATATATATACATATATATATAAAGACACGCACATTCTTCTATGTTAAAAAAAGAGTTTTTGCTTAATTTATCCTAATTATTCTTATTTATAATAATGAAACAAGAATCTTAAATGCCAGACTAATGCAGCGACTTCGGACAACAAATGTGGAAAATCACCAATTAGGAATAATATAACAATAACACACACAAGCGCGCGCGCGCGTGCGTGCAAAAAGGAACAAATATATCAAAAAGAAAATACAAATTATGGACCTTACTGTAAAAATTGGAAGATTAATATGGAAATTGATTAGTATTATAGAAAAAAGAGTAGAATAGCGACAAACATTAGATATTGATTGGAAACATAGAGATATAAAAAGGGTAGAAGATGTTCAAGAATAGATGAAACAGATACATAAAAAATCAGGGAATAGGAGAGAAAAGCATTGAATCGGTTGAAATGGAAAGTTTTGAAAAAGATCTTCATACAATGCATACAGATACTAACTATTTATATAATATATAAAAATTTCTATTTAATATACATAGATATACATATATATATATATATATATATATATATATATATATATATATATATATATACCATTTAATACACATCCATAAATATACCATTTAAGTAAATAAATTATTGCCGCATAATTGAAATAAAAAAAACTATTTAAAAAAATTTTTTGTTTTTAAATAAGTAACAACAATGTATATAATATATATATACACGAGGGTCGTTTGATAAATATGGTAAATTTATTTATTGTTTAATTTAATTAATTAATTTAATTTTACAATTTAGTTTTTCTTATTTATTTACCATACTTATCAAACGACCCTCGTGTGTATATATTATATATATATATATATACATATAATTCAGTGCACATAAAAACTTTCGCATAATTTATTGATATCTGTTCAAAATATGTGTGTGGGTTAATAATATATATACAACAAATATATTTGTTTCTTTTAAATTCTCTTTTATAAAACATATTATATTATATATTAACCTGTATTTATTTATTAACTTTTTGGTATAGAATTTTATTAAATATATATTTACATTACTTTAAAGTAAAATAAATTATTATATATTTGAGAAACGATCAAGAATAATATATATATATATATATAATATTAGGAGTGTTTTATAATATAATTGTAATGTAAAAATATATTATAATATATAAGGTATATTTATATATTATTTCAATTATGTGATTTGAATTATCTCAATTAAATTAAAAATATATTATAATATATAAGGTAATAAATAATAATTTCATAAATACATATATATATATATATATATATATATATATATATATATATATATATATATATATATATATATATATATACATACATATATATATATATATATATATATATATATATATATATATATATATATAAATATACATATATATATATATATATATATATACATAAATATATACATATATATATATATATATATATATATATATATATATATATATATACATATATATATATATATATATATACATATATATATATATATATATACATACATATATATATATATATATATATATATATATATATATATATATATATATACATATAAATATATATACATACATATATATATATATACATATAAATATATATATATATATATATATATATATATATATATATATATATATATATATATATATATATATATATATATATATATATATATATATATATATATACATATATATATA
>CP092093.1:26697500-26705000 GCA_029203775.1 Neoneuromus ignobilis
TTTTAATATATTTTTTACTTGTTGCTTTTTTAAAAATATATTAGTAGATATGCACCTATTAATTTACATAAATATTATATATATATATATATATATATATATATATATATATATATATATGTGTGTGTGTGTGTGTGTGTGTGTGTGTGTATGTATATATATACATATATATATATATATATATATATATATATATATATATATATAAATAGAGAGAGAGACAGAGAGAGAGACAGACAGACAGACAGAGAGGTGTACCAAAATTCAAGTCCCATGGATAATTTATTACTCTTTAAAAATTTTTCATTTCTTTACATCATTTTGAATGTCGATTTAATCTCTATCCATTTCCAAGTCTCTTTTTATTCTTACGAGGATCGTTTGATAAGTCCGTGTAAATTCCGAAAGATGGCACCACTGGTGCATATCGAGGTTATTTTTAATTAGTAGCACCTCTTGGAAGAACACACATCAAGTTTCAGCCATATCGGTCTATTCCTATGTGTTTGACAATCGTTGGAATCAAGGAAATCGAGTGATTGTCAAATAATGGACGAAAAAGAATTTCGCGTGTTGATTAAACACTACTTCATTAAAGGCAAAACGCCTCAGGAGACTAAACAGAAGCTTGATAAACATTATAGTGACTCTGTACCTTCGATTAGTGCGGTTTATAAGAGGTTTCAACATTTTCGGAGTGGCCATATGAGCACAAGAGACGCTGAACGTTCTGGACGCCCTGTTGAGGTCACCACTCCAGAAATCATTGATAAAATCCATGATATGGTGATGGATGACAGAAGAGTGAAAGTGCGTGAGATTACTAGTGCTGTAGGCATCTCGTGTGAACGGGTACATAATATTTTGCACCAACATTTGGACATGAAAAAGCTATCCGCCAGGTGGGTGCCGCGATTGCTCACGATCGACCAAAAACGAGGTCGTGTGAAGTGTTGCAAGAACGGTTTGCAGTTGTTTCAGCAAAATCCGCAGGACTTTAAGCGTCGTTTCATCACTGTAGATGAAACAGGGATACATCACTGTAGATGAAACAGGGATACATCACTACATTCCTGGGACAAAGAGCAGTCTAAACAATGGGTTATCAAGGGGGAATCTGCTCCGAAAAAGGCGAAGACAATTCCTTCGGCCGGGAAGGTTATGGCGACTGTCTTTTGGGATTCGTAAGTAATAATCTTTATCGACTATTTGGAAAAGGGTAAAACCATTACAGGTGCATATTATTCATTATTATTGGATCGTTTGAAAACCGAGTTGCAAGAAAAACGTCCCCGATTAGCCCACAAAAATGTCCTCTTTCATCACGACAACGCACCAGCTCACACCTCAGCAGTTGTGGCCGCAAAACTAATGGACATAGGGTTCCAAATCGTTTCACATCCCCCCTATTCTCCAGACTTGGCTCCATCGGACTATTATTTGTTCTCTAATATGAAGAAATGGCTCGCGGGAAAAAGATTTTATTCGAACAAGGAGTTGATTGCAGGAACGAATGACTATTTTACAGACTTGGACAAATCCTATTATTCGGAAGGTATCAACAAACTACAGCAGCGTTGGATGAAGTGTATAAGCCTAAAAGGAGACTATGTTGAAAAATAAAAACGATTTATTCAAAAAAATGAAGCAGTTTTTATTTTTACACGGACTTATCAAACAACTCGTATAAATCGATAAATATACCATCAGACAAGTGATAAGCCTAGCGCTAATAAATGTTTTCTGCTAGGGTTCACTCCCATATTAAAGAAATTCTATTTAAAGGCACTGAACACTCGTCTTTACCCCTTGTTACAGAATAACAGCATTACACCTGGTCCTCACTACATGGTCGATCTACTGCTATAATAGCATTTTCCAGGATTTATAAACTAAATATGCTGGCATGAGTGAGCCACTATCTTTCTTTAATCGAGAAATTTAATATATTTCTATAATTATATATATATATATATATATATATATATATATATATATATATTAGGTTGTCAAATATCTCCCTTCCGTCTTCTTGTCTTATGAATTTCATGGCTATGTACAAGAAAAAAAAAAAAAAAAAAAAAGCGGAAGGGAGATACTTGACAACATAATATATATATATATATATATATATATATATATATATATATATATATATATATATATATATATACATATATTAAATTGGCTAATGTTGACTGAAGAGTCAATGAACTCAAATTCTATAGATTATCTATTATGAGATTACATCAAATTAATTGTTTGTGTCAACAGATTCTGAATTAGATGATATAAGAGAGATCGTTACATTGAAATTTGTAAAATATTAGAGAAAATAGTACTTAACTTGAGAATACTCAAACATCAACGTTCTCCGAGTAAAACATTATACAGAAGACAATTGAAGTCGATTTGAACATTTATTTAATTAATAAAATAAATACTTTGTCTTTGTGAGATATAATTGTTGGCACATTCGACATATATATATATATATATATATATATATATATATATATATATATTATTTTTATATTGTTTTACAATGTTATTTTTTTTAAATTAATTTGAAGTTTAAGCTATTCATACTAAAATGAAAGTTACATTGTTATAATGATGGCTTTAGAAGTAAAATAATTTTGTTTACTTTAACCATAAAAACAATTTCTCTGAAAACTTTAGTTAAAAGCCAGTAACATAAAAAATATAAGTAATGAAAATGTACAAACGACTTTACAAATTGATTAAATTAAAAAATAAAATAAACTGTTGAGATTGTTAATAGTTTTGTTCTATCTATTTGCTCATTAAAGAGAAAATAAACAAAAGGTAATGAATTGATTTATTTTTTAAATAAATTACTTATATTAATTATCATAATTAAAAAAACGCATAAATATTACAATGAATATTTTTTAATATACTAAAAATAACGCTTAGTTGTTTACGGTCTAAATAAGATGAACATGAAGATTTAATTTCAATTAATTTAATCTTATTTACACGTCTGAAATACAGCCTCAAAGAACTTTTTCAAGCTTTGGAAACAATCCACTTTTAATAAAACTTTACAAAGACTTCAAACTCGGATTTAAAATGGTGACACATTGATCAATAGCTTGTAGGGACTAGTACAATAGAAAATGTCCTTATTTCTTATTTTTGTATTGAAACAAAGTGTGTTAAATAAATGACATTTATAAAATTATAGTATAAAACAAACTGAATAAAATATAACTATATAAAATTATATTCGTTTTAATTTTTGTAATTCAGAAATATAAATTTTTAGTTACTATAGAAAAAGTGATGTAACAGCATATATAAATACTTTATAATAGTAATCATTAAGAAGTAATAATAATGATTTTAAAAACATTTTAATATTACCAGGTTCGAAATTGCTTAAAGTAATATAATACTTAATTTCTGGTAGTCCTATTGAAATTTTGTTGAAATTTCATTTCACCATAATAGTATTCTACGATATTTTGCAGCTGCTGTCTACTCAAAATTGGATAATGCGTTCAATGTTAAAACGAACTTTACTAAAAATGAAAGTTAACATAGCCACCTCATCTCATTTCACTGCAATTTTTCTTTTAGTTAGTCATTAAATATTCAGTTTAAACCACAAAACCAACATTGTTTGATGAACAGAAAGGTTTTATAAAATACATTTTGAAACAAAAATTAATAAGGGTATGAACGTTTACTAAAAAAAAAATTTAAACATTTTATAAAAAGTTTGATAATGTTATCAATATGAAAAGTAAATGCTATGATAAATTTATTTCATAAAAGTTGAACTAAATTAACTAATGACTTTTTGTTTAAACTTTCTAAATGACTTATTGAATATATATTCTCATAAATCTTTCTAAAATAACACAAAATGAGTTATTTTTAATAAATAGAAAAAATATTTTTTTAAAATAAACAATATGAAATAGTTTCAAACTAGTATTTTGTTTGGTGTATTATTATTTTAGTAGTACATACATACACATACACACACACACACACACACACACATATATATATATATATATATATATATATATAGTGTGTAAGAGGATGGAGATTACAATTTGAAAACAAATATTTTTAACATTTTCTTAACACATTAAGGATTTTTGTTCATTCAACCAAAACATTTTAAATAATAGATAAAATTTTTCATAAACAATTAATATTTACCCGTAAATGTTAGTTTTTTTTTTACTAGAATAATTTATTTTAATTATTTTGGTATATAAATTATCGTTTTTTAAAAAATAATGTTTCATGGAAATTGAAATGTTTAGAAATGTCAAAACTGATTCTTAAATATTTTATAAACTTTTGTTATATCGAAAAACAGATAAAGTTTTTTTTCTATAAAAGTTTTATTATAAAATAAACGTTTGTGAAATAATTAAATATACAAAACTTCTAAAATATAACAATATTTTCTACGAAATTAAATTTTAAGGATATAATATTGATAATGTTATAAAATATTTATGAATATATATATATATATATATATATATATATAAAGGAAAACATCCCTAGCTTTTTATATATATAAAGAATTTTATAATACACTACATATTATACACTGCAATGAAATGAGTGAAAAACTTTTAATAAATAATTTTATTACATGCTTCCATATAGCTAACTACTGAAAGAAAACAAGTAGGTTTTCGTCTTAAAATTTAATTATAGTTGATAATTAACATAAATTCCTAAAAATAGATGTTTAATGTTCATCCGTACATTTCCTAATACATCTACCCTACATTGAAAAAGCAGTTTCGAAAATAAAACTTATACTTATATTTTTGCGTATTATTGAATATTAAACTTGATATTAGGTTGGCAAGTATCTCCCTTCCGCTTTTTTTTTTTTTTGTACATAGCTGCGAAATTCAAAAGACCAGAAGGCGAAAGAGAGATACTTGCCAACCTAATATATAATTATTGAAAATAGTTTAAAAATTAAATTAAATAATCTTATAATATAATTATAGCAATGAAATACACATTTTGTTCATTTATATTTGTAGCTAAAATTTTAATTAACAGTATTTATCGATAAAATTCTATACGTAGGATATAATAAATATATATATATATATATATATATATATATATATATATATATATATATATATATATGGTTGTATATATAACCAATTCAATAAAATCTTTTACAAAAAATTGTTTTTCTAAGAAATCATATATTTTATAACTAATTTAATATCAATATAAATAATATTATATTTCGTACGATTCGATACACAATAATAGACTGAAATATATTATTTTATTAAATTTCTAAAATAAAATTAACGAAATTAGTTTGAAAATTAAATTTAAAGAAACTTTGATATAATCATAAACGAAGACATAGAATTTTTATTTTGTTATGTTTTTTAACAAAATCTTATTCAATAATATTTTGTGTATAAACAAATTTCATAAGTTAATGTAATTATTTTTTACTTGAAAGTATTATAAACGAACGTAAATTTTTGTGTTCCTAGTATATAAATAATAATACATGTAAGTATATATATATATATATATATATATATATATATATATAAATACACATACATTATGAAAATAAAAAAAACTTTTAGAAAAAACATTGTTCTATTTTTATAAAAGAACAAATATTTGAATATATAATATTAGTTTAGTTGCTATAACTCCTTACTTTCTATATATAATATTTCCTTTATGTAATTACGTTTTATTTTTATTTAAATAACGTTTAATAATTATTATAAGAAACGTTTTATTTTTATTTAAATCTAAAGAAATATAAAGAGAGTAGTCAATAGAAAAATAATGTAATTCTGATTTTTTTTCTATTTAAACATGCATAAATAATAAAATGATAGACTGATTTTAAAAATCTGACATGAACATATATATATATATATATATATATATACACTATAATATATATATATATATATATATATTATAGTGTATATATTTATATATATATATATACTACTACTACTACTACTACTGACAGCCCACATCAGCCCACTGCTGGGCGAAAGCCTCGTCGAATGTCATAATTTAAATAAGAAGAGTCTTCCAAGCCTCTTCCATTCTTTCCTGTCTCTGGCCAATCCCATCCAACCTTGGCCTCCACAATACTTCACAATTTCATCTCTCCATCTTTGATGTGGCCTTCCTTTAGGTCTCTTTTTATCTCTTGGTCTCCATTCCGTAACAATCTTCGTCCATCTGTTGTCCTCTCTTCTCGCTATATGTCCTGCCCATGTCCATTTCAACGATTTAACTTGCTCTATTATATCAATTACTTTTGTTTGTTCCCTTATCCATTTATTTGTTTTTCGGTCCAGTTTAGTAATTCCTAACATTATTCTTTCCATACTTCTCTGGGCAGTTAACAGTTTCTGTTTCATTCTTATGTTTAGAGTCCAAGTCTCTGCTATATATATATATATATATATATATATATATATATATATATATATATATATACACTATAAATAATTCCAGATGATAATAATAAATGGTTTTGATTTATTGCAAACAATAACTTAAACATGGTATGTAGTTATTTGTAAAAAAAATACATTTTTGAGTAATGTAAAAAAATTAAAACAATGTAATAAATAAAAATTAAAACAATTTTACTATTATTCTTTAATAGGAGAATTTTTTAACACATTTAATACAATATAATAATCATTTAAAATAAATAGTAATTTAACATCATGAATACATATTATTTGTGCATTATTAAAAAAGGAACCATATTGAATGAAAATAAGTTTTCTAGAATATTTTTAATAAAAAAGTATTCTATGAGTTATATAGAATATATATATATATATATATATATATATATATAAACATAGTGGCCTAAACGAGACTAAAGGGTTCAGTTATACATTTACTTCTTATCATTTATTATCCTGTACTATCTGTCATTCTCAATTAAATTATCCTATATAAACGTATATTTATAATTGAAAAAAAAATTCTACATTTATTATTTATAAGTCAAAAAATTCTTTGTTTGTTTAATTTATTCATTAAAATACTTTCCTTCAAATATTTTTTTCATAATTGAAAAACTCAGGTTTCCAAAATATATGATACATTTAATATTTAAAACAACTCTATTTGTTTCGAAATGTTATCAAATAATTAGTACTGTTAATGATAAATGTAACTATTTACATATGAGTTTTACTTGAATTTCTCAACTCGTGTTAGTGATTTACTCAAATACTGAGTAAATATAAACGGAAACGCTCGAAGCAACGATATCAAGTGCAAACATTTCTACCTTACAGTAGAAAATAACATTGATGATGAGAATTTATTCGTTATATTACTGTGTTAATTTAATCTACATTCATATTAACTTTCGTTTTTATACAAGAATGATAGTAATTATAACAAATAGAAAATCTATTCATTAAATGAAAATGTTATAATACAATAAAGATAACAATA
>CP092093.1:26707500-26775000 GCA_029203775.1 Neoneuromus ignobilis
TTGAACTGCTTTTAGAACATTTATTGATTTTATATCAACTCGTTTATACATGATTTACATTTTTTTAAATTTTCGTTTGATTTATTCATTTTTATTCTAAGTAAATTACTAATTAAGATTTATTTTTTTGAATATTATTTTTTAGTTTATGTAAAATTCATACACGCTCACTTAAAACATACATTTATATAAATAATCATTTCCATATTTCAGAATTTATCATTTTATACACAATTTATTTTGTTAAATCAAAATTTCACAGATTAGATCAAATCAGTGACAAGGTAATGGTTTAAATTCATTTTATGAAAAAATTTACTACAAACATACAAATATATTCACAAAATAAATTTTATTTAGTTTCAAATCAAGCGATAAGATTATTTTCGTGATCTATACTCACAAATAAAGTTATCATATATATATATATATATATATATATATATATATATATATATATATATATATATATATATATATATATATATATATATCATCATTTAATATTTGTACTCTATTGGTTTGTATATATTTTTGAATTACAGTAAGTAAATATTTTCTTCATATTTACAAACATAATATTTAACAAGATACTCTTTGATAAAAACTAGGTCGTTAATTAGAAGAAAAATGAATCTCAAGAATTAATACCTGAGAAGTCTAAAGACATTTTATTGTTTATAAAGATTTCATACATTAATTTTAAAATTAAATTTACTATTGAATATAAAATATAATATTCGAATATTATATATAGTCATTAGATTGGTCGAAGTGGAAAATTTTGAGAAAGGCTTTCATCCATCAATATAAAGATTGTCTGATGGTACGTAGATACGTACATACATACGTACGTACATACATATATATATATATATATATATATATATATATATATATATATATATAAGGTAGCTCAAATGAGACTGAATGCTAATAAATATAGTAAACATGTAAATGTATGTCTCAACTATTTAGTATTATTTGGGACACCTTATAAATATATATACAGATACATTTACACACACACACACACACACACATATATATATATATATATATATTTATATATATATATATATATATATATATATATATATAAATTCAAATTATTCGCGTTTTCCCATATAGTAAAATATTCAAATAACTTAAAAAAGTTACGAAATGCTATATATAAACAATAAAATAAAATAACCGTATTTTCATGTTGTATTTAGAGAGAAATGAAAACAAATATAAACCAAATAAAACGAAATTTATTTGAAATTAAATATAAATATAATCAATTGGAAAAAGCTGTTCTGTCTTTTAACGAAAAAAGTCGTATAATCGACAAGGGAGAACGTTTTGGGGAATAATTGACGCAAAACAATTTTATGTCTTTATTAATGGTTTCTTGTGGGGTTAAAAAACTCGAATGAAGTATACGAGAATGAAACAATTAATAATAAAAGGGTGATACTCGTAAAAATATCTACTCGTATTTTTATATAAATGCATGTATGGTCAAATTGTTTACTAATAATGAAAAAAACACTTAAAAAAGATAACAGTTACTTAATATATCTTTTTAATTTTATTGGGGAGAATTGAAGAAAAAAATTATGAAAATATGGAATTCAAATAACAATAATTAAATATAACAAAGTTTTCGTAATGAACATCTTTTTTATTATAATAAAATTCCAAATATAATTTTACATCAAACAAAATAATAAATAAAAGCATAAAAAACGTAGTAAAAAATCGTTATACAGTATATAAATTATAATATATTATTTATAAAATAATTCCAGAAAGAAAAATATAAAAAATATATTTTATTTGAAATTAAAAAAATAACTTCAATAGTTTTAGTACTATTTTCGTATATGAGAAAATGATTAAAAAATAGCGAATATTTTTAATTCTTCTTGAATATCTATATATATATATATATATATATATATATATATATATATATATATATATATATATATACACAATACATAGTACTTCTTTGCCTGATTCCAATTATAATTTATATATTTTTTTAAGTAATTACTTTTGAATTTATAATCATAAAAAAGAATCTCTAATAAAAATAAATATAAATGAGTATCATTTTTAACATACAATTTTGAAAAAAAGATAAGGGAATAATTACTTTTTATATCCATGAGATGGAATAAGTTTATAACCTTTGCATCGTCTCTAGCCACGAACATTTGTATAAAACTGTTTAGAGTTAATTACAGTCAACATATATACACATATTCTTTCTCTTTCCTACGCACACACACACACACACACATAGGGTGGGGGGGGGAGAAGAGAGAGAGAAAGTCTCAACAATATTCGAACTTTAATTACAAAGATGTTAGTAGTAACGATGTCTTGAAATAAAGTGTGTTTTTTTCATTAACACTTCATTTACAATGATGTTCATTTAGGTTGAAATTCCATCCATATGTCATCAGCTATGTTGCTAAATTCAACAGCTATTTTTGACGCATATCGAAAAAGAAGTACAGAACATTTGTTTATTTATAGAAACGCTTTGAATGTTGAATGAAATATAGAAAGAAGAAGTTTTATCACATATACAAATTCAGGAGTGATACAAAAAGTTTCAAAGTGGTAGAGAATGTTTTAACTAATAATAAAGAAAGTGGAAAAAGTGTATGAATTAATTAGGAAATGATAGGTACATTGTCATACAATTAACTAAGAATATTACTCGAATTACTAAATTGTATTATGATCAAAGATTTTGCAAAGGAAAATGTCTGTGTGGAATTTGTTTTATACAGATCCATGATTATAAACAACATTTTAGCAACAAAAAGTGTCGTTATGTTAATTTATATATTTAATTCACTTGATTTAACATTCTTTGATTATTTTCTACTTTCAATACAACATAAAACTAAAAGAAAAAAATTAACAGATTTTCAGGATCCACCAACTCGATTCGACTGATACCTTTACAAACATTAAAAAAAATGCTAGACGTGTTTTCAAAAGTTACATAGCAATTACGAAGATTTTATTTCTTCAGAAGGAATGTATTTTTAATAATCAATAATAAAAATCATAAATATGAAATTAGAAATTAGTTTTTTAATAAAAAACATAATACTTTATCAATAGACCATTTATATATATATATATATATATATATATATATATATATATATATATACTAACATTTTAAAATTCTGCAACAAATGGTAAAAAAATAAACGAAATGGCATAAAAACTGGTTGAAAAGATGCGGATAATTCTTATATGTCGCAAAGGATGAATCTAAAGGGAAGTAGAAAATGAGTTTAATGTCAGATATCCTGAAAAAATCTAATATCACATAACAAATCTACGTAATTAAATCTCTTTCGAAGTGTTCCACATTAAATTTATCCACTTATTTTCTCTCCGTTTATCTCCAACAATTACTAAACAAATATCTATCTCATTTTCTAATATGAATGTTATTTTCTACTTACAAAAAAAAAAACATATTTTACTATTGGAACAGAATTTTTAGGCATGCATACATACACACACATGCATCCATTCATCCATATATACAAACACAAACATATTCACATACATACACACACATACATGTATATTTATATATATATATATATATATATATATATATATATATATATTACAAAATTCAATATGCTATGTTTAAAGAACACATTTTTGTGTTATATTTGTGTGTGTGATGAATAACGTTCAATACTATTTCGATGAGTCATAAAAAAATAAAACGTTATTTCAATAAAAATGTCAACCCTTTCAATATACACAATGGCATTTTATACTGCAGTAGAATAAAAAAAAGTAAAGATGTGATGAAAGGAATAAAATCGATTTATATAATGTTTCATTACAACAATGACTAGAGTAAGAAAAACGGGAATGATATACAGGTATTATTGAAGTGAAACTTCTCTTGTGGCGTTTTTCGGATGCGTGCAAAAGACCATTGCCGCGTTTTTTGAAAATTTTTGCTTGGTCTATATCAAAACACAAACACCTACCTTCACTGGATACTGGTAAAATATCTTAACAGATAAGAGACCACATCGACTCATTACCTCATTTACTGTAAAATTTATGTATATATATATATATATATATATATATATAATTTAGATTAAAATTTTATTTGAATTTAAATTTGTATTGAATGCTTACAGTAGAGAGAGAAAAATGTGCACTCTTTTAACATGTGATTAGCTAGCTATTTTGATGCAAGCAATACACTGTATTTTTACTATTTAAATGATGTCATTATTCTGTTTATAATTTTGATATACAATTATTTATTGTTAATTGTGTTTAAATAAGAGTGTTATTTGATTTTGCATAGGAATGCATTTACATAGACGATAGAAAGAGACATAATAAAGCCGCATGCGCGTTGGTTTATATCATAGGCAGCGACGCGCTAAGTAACATCACTTGACAACCAATCTGTGAATTGTGTTTAAATAAGAGTGTTTTTTAATGTAATAACATTGATATTTTTGGTAAGTATATTAATTTATATAATCTCATATTATAATAATAAGCTTAATAAGATTACAATACATCCACATGGTATTTAAAAATTCATCAAATCAACGTGAAATTGAGGTTATGTACATGTATACCAACACATAGATATAGTATTTTATAACATTATGTATATACATTTAATCTATTTATCAAATAAAAGAAATACTATTGAAAATATATGGTATTTAAAAATTATCGAAACCTATAACGGTATTTGAAACAAATTCTCACAATAATTATGAATTTTTTGTTCTCAGGTGTCATTTTGAAGATTTATAGAATTTTATGTGGTGTTATAAAATTATCAATTATCTATAAATAGTATCTAAATAGATGTTGTTCATTGCAGTTATATATTATTTGTGAGTATTTCCTTTAATTGTTTAATTTTTAAAACATTGATCTAATTGTATATTATATATTATACAATAGTAATATAATAGTAATTAAAAAAAAATTTTTTTACAGGTTTTAAGATGGTAATGTCTATTGTGCAAAAATTTTTCTTATCAAAAACCAATTGTATCGTTTATACCTACTCAGTCACTACTGGAGAAAGCAATGAAAATCGAAGAAATTCCAAACGAAATCGAATAAATTTTCATAATTCATAATTTTATAAAAGTTTTAATTTGAAAATAATTATTAATCTTACTTAATACATTGTATGCGGACAACATCTCGACGACATACTATTACTACAGTGCGAAAGATCATCATCGAGACGCGTTGTCTGCATACGATGTGTTAATATGAAATAATTGTAAAAATTTAATTTAATTAAAACATTGATCATTTTCTACTTAAATTTTTATCCCGTGTATTTACCGCTTCTCTTCCTACTACATTTCTTCATTTTGTTACTTGCTTTATTCTGAAGAATTTGTTCATCTACGAGTTTTAGGCATACGCTTGTCTGTGTACCTTTTGATTACTTTATTGAAAAGAAGTTTCACTTCTGGCATGTGTATATGAGTACACATATCCTTTTTTATCTTTTAAATAACGGTCGATAATTTTATTTTAGCTAGTTTACTTTATTGTTTTTTTAAAGCAACTTGAAAATAAAAATAACGGCATTGAATAAGTGTGAAATTTGTTTGTAATAAAACTCCGTAAGTACTAATGGAAAAAGAAAGATTATAAAAAATATTTATAAAACATAAATATTATAAAACATAGATTATAAAACATATTATAAAAAATATTTTTTTCTAAATAATACGAGTACAATAGTCAAGAAAATAGTTCATGTCGTTTATTACAATACATAAATTCACAATAACAGTCAAATAATACTCGTACGAAATTATTGTGTAAAACGTTTATTGTTTGAAATATGTATTTACGCATCTTGTTTGTTCCAAACATTCTTGTTAGAATTTGACATCACAACTATAATACACAGCTGTTGACGGCGTTCAAATATACGTATTGCACACAGAATTCGCCTTATTACAGAGTGGATATCGGTATAGTTGGAAGTATTTGTTTAATGTGTCTTCGTTAGAGTAACGAAAGCCTTTAAGATTCAATGGTTAGTTATGTTGACGTTAATGGATTTGCTTCATATTTGACTTAGAATGAAATATATACACCTGCACTAATTCTCATATATATATATATATATATATATATATATATATATATATATATATATATATATATATATATATCAAAGCGAAAATAATGAGATTATATTTAAAAAAAGAAGAATAATAAAAAATATAAATAATTAAATATATATAGTGTTATTCATTAAAAAAATCATTCATTATTATTTTCATTTTAGTAATATTAAATGTAATAGATATATTAATTTATAAATAAATGGAAAAATAAATTGTATAAAAAAATTAGAGTACTGAAATAACTAATATTAATTTCAGCTAAATAGTAGAAATTGTATCTCCGCAAAATATAACTATTATGCAAAATTAATTTGAAAAAATTAAGTGTGTAAAGATGGAATACAAAAGTGAGAAAATTTTATTAGTACAGAATTAAAAAAATTGTTAGAACTTTGCAATTGGAAAGATTGTGGAAGAAGTCATCACCGAGTAATACATAGAGAGAGGCTTATATTGATAATATATGAATAAATGGGCCACCTTATACATAAATCTATGTATCTATCTATTTATATATATATATATATATATATATATATATATATATATATGTAAGCAAAGTTTGCATTGAGACATAAAGTAAATAATAAATTTTTCAAGTATATAATTTATATAAAATAGGACAAATATAGCTCTTGACCTAAAAATGATGAAATTTCTACATTAAATAAATATATCCACATTAAATTAATGTCAAAGATTAAAAACATTTGTTGAGACAGTCATTTATTTTTGTACAAAAACTATACTGAATACTAAGATTTCACAACTCAATTTGTAAGCCTGAATTACTGCCATTAATTTAATAGCTTTCAATATTAACTTCTAAACCCACATTTACAGTTCGTTTAATGAGTTTTTTTATATATTTTATAAGTATAATATATTATAAACGTTAATTATTGATAATTCAATATCTGAGTAGTTATATTTTTTAATAATTTCAATTAATTTGTTTTCATGTCATATAATACGAATTATTTTGTTCTCTTCTAAATTCATCCATCTTGTATATATAGGATCATCCAAATGTAACACCCAGATTAGTGTTTTATTACAAATAAACATGTATATATGGAAACATGTATAATTTCTTTTGCTTATTTTCAATAAAACACAAATCTAGGTGTCACATTTGGATGACCCAATATAATGTATCCTACAATATGATAAACAATAATCTATTTTATATAAGTCATATTACACTCTACTCACTTATAGGATGGCTCAAATAAGTTAAAGGATAGAGAATTCATTCCCGGTAATATCTTTCAGTCTCATTTGGGCCATCCAGTATAATTATTTTCAAATTTTATCTATCATACTTTTTTACAACACAAGAAATATCTTTTAGAATATATACAACTATCATGCTTCTAATTGCACTATTTGTGCTTAATTCGAAGAAAAATCCTCCTCATGCTTCATACCGATAATACAAAATATTTTTCAACAGAGATTCAGTCAAAATAATTGGAAATTCTAAAGAATTAACTTTTATATTATTTGTATTTTTATTTCGATTATTATCTATATTTTTCAAATTTCACTCATTTGTGATTATATCTCTTTTCTTTTTCTATCTATTAAATAAAATTAGAGGATAAAATGAATTATCATTATTGTGACCAAGAACTATATAAACATCGATTTTCACATGATATGAAGCCAGAGAACTTTTATTTATATAGCTACAAGTACAACCGACATTGTTTTTCATGAGGGATTAAAAAGCTTATGTACCAATGTAATGAATTTTTACACGAAAAGAAAAATATGTAAAAGAATTTATAAACATATTTTTTCTTTTAGAATATTTTTAAATAAATACCTTAAATGTTTTATTTTTCCATATATGCTTATATTTTATAGCAAACTAGAAATTAAAAATATTGATAAGAATATATTATACAAAGAAACAAGTACTTTATTGATAAACTCCAGTTTGAGTAACATGCTAGAATAAATATCTGATTAAAACTAACTTTCATGATCAAACGTTATATTTTTTAAATTGATAAATATAATAAGCGAAAATAAAGAAAGGACTGTTTAAAAAGTTTATATTTTAAATAAATTTCTAATCGCATTCTGACATACAATTGTGATGTTTAGATGAATTTGATTCAAAACGAGCTATTTTTGAATTCCGTACATAAAAGTTAAAGCAAGATAAAAAGGTGATTAATTTAAATCAATAAAAACATTTATTCATATAAGCATAAAAATATAATCTTGAATATAATCTTCATGTTTTTTCAAAGTGCTAAATCCCACACGTATTTTTCTATTTATGTACATATGTCACTTGAAAAAGTTTTAATGCATATATATATATATATATATATATATATATATATATATATATATATATATATATATATATATATATATATATATATATATATATATATATATATATATATATATATATATATATATATATATATATATATATATATATATATATATATATATATATATATATATATATATATATATATATATATATATATATATATATATATATATATATATATATGTATGTATGTATGTATGTCGTAAGTAGACATGAAAAACTGCTGTAATTTTTCAATAGTTAAAACTTTGGTATTTTTACTTAGAAAAAAATATTAACTTTATATATTATGTTGTCAAGTATCTCCCTTCCGCTTTTTTTTTGTACATAGCCGCGAAATTCAAAAGACAAAAAGGCGGAAGGGAGATATTTGACAACCGAATATAACGATATAATCTTATTTAAAATTTTGCTACTAAGGAGTTATACATAAACAAGTATTTATTTTCTAATATCAAAAGCAAGGAGAAATTAATTACTAACACTTTTATTCTAAATACAATTTTAGTGTTCAAAATTAATATTAATAAAAGAAATAACAAATGATAAATACTTTTAATCAGAATTTATATTAAAATGTTTATAAAATTGTAATTTTAATACAATATTTTGTATTTATTAATTATGTATGTATTCACTCATTATTTAATCAAAATTAATTATTCACTAATTAGTTTTGATTAAACAAATTATTGTATTTATCTGTTTATAAAAAAACAAGTAAAAAATTTAATAAATGTACTAAATATATTATTATATAAAAATTCAAACTAATATATAGTTGAAAATGATTATATTCAATATTTTCTGAAATAAATTTGAAACAAATTCTATAAATTGTTATTGTATTATCAGAGATTTTTTAAAAATAAAATCTTATTAATTTAGATACTGTTTCTCAATATGAAAATATTTTTATTTTTGTATTTTAATAATATTTTATACCATTCTTATTAGAATTATCGTGCTTTCTAATTCAGTTTTTATCTTATTACTTAATTAATTTTAAATCATATTTTATATCAAACAACTCTTAAGGAGTTCAAAAGAAATATTGTACTAAATATTTATAAACTCTTTATTTAATTAAGTAATTTTAATAATAAAAATTAATATATAGATCATTTAAAAAATAATCTCTTTAGGTAAAAAATAATTAAAATAATAAATTTGCATTTCAACATTTCTTAGTTTTGTATAGATTCACCTTTTAATATGACATTCATTTATAACGATTTTATTGTATCAAATATTTTTTTTCAATTTTTATCGCTTTATATAAATCTTTGATTAGTTAATAAGGAGAAATCAAGTACTTTCAATAAAATAAATCACAACATAAATCATTAAAAAAATAATCTTTTTATGTAAAAAATAATTATGCATTTAAACACTTCTTAGTTTTGTATGAATTTATCTATTAATATCAATTTTTTTATAAGGCTTTTGCTGTATTAAAATATTTTTTCGATTTTTACTTTATTATATAAAATTTTGATCAGTTAGCAGAAATTATATTTTCTCCACTATATGATAGCTCAAGGAAGATTGATATATTAAATATTTTTTGATTACAACAAATAAACCTAATCTTGTATAAGTAAATTTTGAGCAATAAACTCGAAAATTAAATATATCTCACATTATTTCTTCAGTAATTCTAAAGTTTATTACTATTATGTGGTTCAGAGCTGTACTAAAGTCATAAAAAATTCACAAACATTTTTCATTTGGAATTTTGTGATATGTGTTTTTATCGTGTTTCTTTAATTGTTAGTTTTTCATTACTTCTTTAGATTCTTTATATATAAAAATATAATTATAGTATGCTTTCTTTAGTCGAAATGATGTTGTCGCATCGTTTCTATAAATAATATAATATATTCTAAAACGATTGGTAAAGCAATAAGAAAAACAAAAATTGTTTGAAAAAAGTTATGTTATCAACATTTACAAACTACTGAAGCAAATGTACTGGACATGGACATATTGAATAGGACGATAAGCATCATGCACAACTTTATGAACGATGTATTCGAATATTTCGTTGTTCAAGCTTCAAGCCCTCTACAACAAACGGTCGACATTCACGAGTCATGAAATTCAAACGTCCATCAAGCTGTTATTGTTTGGTGTCTGGTAAAACACGTCGTCAATAAAAGTACCAAAACCGTCAATATACGACACTCGAGTAAAATAAATTACGTTGATGTAACGAAACAACGTAGAAAAAATACGTAAGAAAAACCATAATACATTATATATTATATAATACGTGTAACTGGTAGGTACGCAAACAAATGTTAATACATTGTGGAGAAAATCTGTATCCAATTTTCGCACAAAACGTGTATCTCATGCATTCTAAACGACCGAGATTAATATTTTTATTTATAATAAACACCTTATATTATACGATTACAAAAACTATTATAATTAATAAAAAGGTATAACATCGAAAATAAACTACAAAACAAAGCAAAACATTTCAATTCTTATCAAATTATCATACTTTTAAAATTATTAAAACAAAAAGATCTTGTATTTATAGAGTTTAATAAAAAAAATGTGTTGTATTTCATATTAAGTATTATATTTTATTTACAATGTTTAAATAAACAAAAAATACTTCATTAATTTAAATAAAAAAACTATTCAGATAGAGTCATCCAAATATGATGCTAAGATTTGTGTTTTATTATAAAGAAATATGTGTATAGATTGGTGTATAGAGAAACATTTGTATAGTTTCTTTTTAATAAAACACAAATCTAGGCATCACATTTGAATGACCCTATATTATTGTTTTTATACTTTGTTTGAAATATATAAAATTACATGATAATAGCATATTATGATATATATATATATATATATATATAATAATTATTATTACATAATTATTAAAATTTTAAATTATTCCAAAATATAAAAAAAAAAAATACTTTCAATTTTCTATGTACTAATATTAAATTATTAATTATTAAAATATCAAATATCACAATAGAAGATAAATTTAAATAATTTGGAAATTTACCCTTACAAATAGTAAACTGAGAACAATGTTCATGATTATTTTCTATAATTCAACATAGTTTATAAGCTTGTATAATGACGTTGTTTCTATTAATAAGAATTACAAATATGAGGAAGTCGTTCAAAATTTATATGTCACTGAAAGAGTTGATTGAAGGTAACAAACATATGTCATCAAATCAAACTCATAATATTGTAGTATCAATTACACCATAAAATCCACATAAAAAAATTGGTGGATTTTTATATTGGAGCATTTTGTAACTTTTGTAATTTATAATAATTTCTAAATATAATCATACAATCTACATCAAGAAACATTATAATTATTATTTTTTATTAAAATATTGATTATTTACATATACAATATTATATATATATATATATATATATATATATTTCCTCACCATCCCACCTGATCTGCGTGATGAGTGTAATTAAATATCAGTGAACTATAACTTTTATTGAAGCTTCTGCCCAACAGTGAGCTGATATAAACTGATATGATTATATATAAATATAATATATATATATATATATATATATATATATATATATATATATATATATATATATTAGGTTGGCAAATATCTCCCTTCCGCCTTCTGGTCTTTTGAATTTCGCGGCTCTGTACAAAAAAAAAAAAAAAAAAAAAAAAAGCGGAAGGGAGATACTTGCCAACCTAATATATATATGTAAATATAATTTTTTTATATAAAATGTTATTCAAATATATTTTCAATTATAAATTGTCAAATAATTTCATAATAATAATTAAATATTAGGATACGTGTAAAATATACTAAATGTGTTTCAGCTATCGGTATTATATTTCAAAAAATTATTTTCTAAAAAATCGATAGTTTGTAAACAAAATATGAAAAATACGCAGTTTGAAAATTTAAATCACAAAGATTTTTTTCAGCAAATATCAATTTATCTACATCAAATCAGGCATTGTCTGTATAAACAATAAACCAATCGATAAGTGTTTGAAAACTGGGATGTATTGTGGAATTTATACAGATTTTTGATTAGTTGAAGCTATGCATATTGTCAATAGTTAATATAATTATTTTAAAAATAAATAAATAAATGTATTTTTTATGTAAATAATTATAAAAGTTTTTTAATTATTTTTTACCAATATACATGTAAACATGGCAATTGATATTATTATTTTAAAATCGTAAATGTATAGACACATTTACAAAATAATATAATATATATATATATATATATATATATATATATATATATATATATATATATATATATATATATATATATATATATATATATATATATATATATATATATATATATATATATATATATATATATATATATATATATATATATATCACCGCGTGTCATGCGGGAGATTGCGTTCGATTCCCAGTCGGAGAGTCCCTCGTTTTCAAGTCGAGGGTTGAGCATGAAGGCCGACAACCTCATCTTGTAAAAAATAACTGTCGAGAAGGGAGTAAACCCCGAATAAAAAAATCTTCACCAATCCGCCTGGTCAGCGTGGTGAATATGACCAAATACCAATGAATGTTAGCATTCATTGTGGCTTTCGTCCAGTAGTGGACTGATGTGGGCGTTATGATGATGATGATGATGATATATATATATATATATATATATATATATATCAACCTCTTTCTTTCCATAAGTAAATAAAAATTTCTCCAAAAACTTACCACTTACAACGATCTATCTACATTTTTTCCATTCTATACCTAAATATTTTTGATGTGCTTATAGCATGTATTCTTATATGTCAACTTGGACATTTTTTTATATTTCTGTATTCTCAATATTTAGTTACTATTATTCATTAGTGATTTTTTGATACATGGCCCATTTATATTTTCATTTTTCCACTCTCGTTATAATATCCATACCTTATCTATATTATTCCTAACTTGTATCTTTCTGCGAGTCTTTGTTATTTGGAATCAATAAATTATTTTGTCTTTTAAATCCCACCGTTTATTACTATAAGTAATTACAGATAAAATATATTAATAAAAAAAATTAAACACTTGAATATTTGATTTCATAGCTATTACCAAATTTGCAGCGTCCAATTTTTATTTTTTTATTTATTTCAAAAATAAATGTTTATTTTGTGTTAATGAATTGTACTAAATACACATCTTGAACGTTTTCTATTTTTATTCTTTTCACATCGATTTATTTCATATCTGTCAATTCATTGTACATTACTCTTATTTTTCTGTGATTAATCAAAAGATCAATCATTTGACTTTTTCGTTTAATTCCTGAATTATTTTTTCGAATTCATTCATTATCTATCTATATATCTATATCTATCTATCTATCTATCTATCTATCTATCTATCTATCTATCTATCTATCTATCTATCTATCTATATCTATCTATATCTATATATATATATATCTATCTATATATCTATATCTATCTATATATCTATATCTATATCTATATCCATATCTACTATCTATCTATCTATCTATCTATCTATCTATCTATCTATCTATCTATCTATCTATCTATCTATATATATATATATATATATATATATATATATATATATATATATATATATATATATATATATATATATATATATATATGTGTAAAGAACACAGACGTCTACTAATAGTGTCGCCGTTTCCTTAGTTATAAGTTCAATTTTAAATTCGCCGCTCTTTCCCAAATTATGTCGATAAAGATAATCTCTACATAGATTGTCAACTCTTGATTGTTAATCTCTATATAGTTTAAGTGACGGCACGATTGTAGTAGTTAATAAACTTAAAATGTCGTTTCTTTAATTTACAGAGAAACACAATACAGTTTATTAATTTGGGCTAATTATTGTAACTAACATACTAACATAAATCAATCATTATAAAACGACATTTTTTGAAGACAATTGAAGTGTCACGATGAAAAATAATGAAATAATGAAAATGTGAAAATAATGAAGTAGTGAAATAGTGAATAATAAAATAATGAAATAGTGAAAAAATGAAAATAATAATAATAATAATGAAAAATAATTAAATAATGAAAATGTGAAAATAATGAAATAGTAATAATGAAATAATAAAATAAATAAATAATAAATGATGAAATAAATGTAATAATGAAATAGTAATAATAAAATAATAAAATGATGAAATAAATGTAATAATGAAATAGTAATAATGAAATAATAAAATGATGAAATAAATGTAATAATGAAAAAAGAAATAGTTAAAAAAAATATGTATTCACGATGGAAAAGTTATTATTTGAATTAAATAATAAGGATCCAAAAAAACTAAAAATTCCACCATTAATCAAAATAAAAGTATTGCTTAACAGAACACTGGAAGTATGAGGTATTTACGACTCTGGTGCAAATGTTTCAGTAATAAATTCAAAATTAGTAAATATACATAACACAACAAATAAGGATAAACAAAACGCAACTTTGAAAACGATTAATGGTGTGAAAAAGATAGAAGGAATGATAACAATAATAGCAAAAATTTTTGATATAGAAGAAGAAATTGGTATTTTTATAGTAAATAACGAAAATTTTAACAATGATCTCATTATTGGCTTAGATTTAATAGAAAAATTCAAACTAAGACAAGATGAAAGATTACAAGTTACAAAGAAAATTCCTGATTTAGCAGGTAAAAAAATTCTTGATTTAGCAGGTAAAAAAATTCCTGATTTATCAGGTAAAGAAATTCCTGATTTAGCAGGTAAAAAAATTCCTGATTTAGCAGGTAAAAAAATTCCTGATTTAGCAGGTAAAAAAATTCCTGATTTAGTAGGTAAAAAAATTCCTGATTTAGCAGGTAAAAATAATTCCTGATTTAGCAGGTAAAAAAAATCCTGATTTAGCAGGTAAAAAAATTCCTGACTTAGCAGGTAAAAAAAAATTCCTGACTCTACAGGTAAAACAATTAAAAATATAGATTCTAATAATAATACTAAATTAGAACAGAAAATTCCTGATTTAGCAGGTAACAAAATTCCTGATTCCAAAGGTAAAACAATTAAAAATATAGATTCTAATAATAATACTAAATTAGAATTTAAAATAAATTTTAACGAGCATATAAATGAGAAAAATTTTGAAATTTCAATAAATCATTTAAATTTACACGAAAGATCTGAAATAGATAAAATTCTAGATAAATATAGATCAATTTACGCCAAAGATAAATATGATGTAGGTACAGTAAAGGACTACGAAGCACATATTGATTTAATTATTGAAGAATATTGTAGTAAGAGACCATATAGGTGCTCGGCTGAAGATAGAAAGGAAATAGAAGAGCAAGTCTTGAAACTACTAGAAAAAAAGAAAATAGAAGAGTCATACAGCCCTTTTGCTGCCCCAGTAACTCTAGCCTATAAAAAAGATCAAGAACAAAATAGAGAATTAGAAATCATAACAGATAAAATAAAAGTAAAAAACAACATATACTATAGGAAAACAAGGAAAGAAGATAAGATTATATTATCAGAAACTTTCAGTAAGAAATTTATAAAAAAGCTAAAAATTTATCACAAAATATAAAAATAATCTGCAAAAGTTGTGAAATCTGCATCAAAAATAAACACAGGTCACAAAAAATCACAATCACACTTCTATCATATTACAAAACTTCTACCAGTTCCTGAATATGTTACTCCAGAAGAAGAGGATTCTATTAAATATTTGTTTTGGCAGACACTATGTGCTGGTTCTTTCCCGAAGGGGAGGGGGGAGATGTAAAGAAAACAGACGTCTACTAATAGTGTCGCCGTTTCCTTAGTTATAAGTTCAATTTTAAATTCGCCGCTCTTTCGCAAATTATGTCGATAAAGATAATCTCTACATAGATTGTCAACTCTTGATTGTTAATCTCTATATAGTTTAAGTGACGGCACGATTGTAGTAGTTAATAAACAAAATGTCGTTTCTTTAATTTACAGAGAAACACAATACAGTTTATTAATTTGGGCTAATTATTGTAACTAACATACTAACATAAATCAATCATTATATATATATATATATATATATATATATATATATATATACATATATAAAGAGAGAGAGCAAACATAAAATACTCGAAGATAGAAGTTTTCATAAAAAAATAATAATCACTTATTGCTTACTTTAATAACAAATATAGCTTTGAATATAAAATCTCTAAATCGAATTTTAAAATACAACTTTTTGACATGGTGGTTTGATAATGGCCATCGAAATGTATATCAGCGAATAAAATAAACACTAAGTGATTATTGATTTTTTTTAAATCTTACGTTGATTTAATGATTCATTTGTATTAAAATGAATTTACCATAGTATCAAATAATAGTCTCACACAGTATAAAAGTTATAAATTTAAGGCAAAAACTAATATATAGAATATATATATATATATATATATATATATATATATATATATATATATATATATATATATATATATATATAGAATATATATATATAGAATATATATATATATAGAATATATATATAGAATATAATATATATATATATATATATATATATATATATATATATATATATATATATATATATATATATATATATATATATATATATATATATATATATATATATATATATATATGTTTATTAATTTTATTCGTGATTCATAAGATTTTGATCACGATAAGACAAATAAATCATAAACTTTTACATCACAAGATTTTATAGTAGCGTTCAATAATCACTTATTTTTCACTTCATTCGCTGCTGTGCATTTCGATGACTATACAATTATTATTAAATGAATTAGTTAATTTGTCATAGTATCGAAATAATTGGTGATAAATGAAGTCACTTTCAAAAGAACTAAAGAATAGTTTAAGTTAAAAAGAAAATAATCATAAAAACAAAACAAATAGTGACATGGATACGAGTTTATCTGATTATTAAAGCCGGATTAATTAATATGTTAATCTATATAATTGGGTTAAACATGATATAATTTTGCAAATCTTGGATTAATAATATTATTTGATATTTCAATAATTTATTGAATATATATATATATATATATATATATATATATGTATATATATATACTTATGGATGTATATATTTATGTTATAGGAATCAATCAGTTATGTAGCAGTTAGTAATACCACAAATCATACGGGAGAATACATTTAATGCTTGGTCGGAGAAATATGGAAAACGGGGATATTTAGCTGATATGAAGATAATTTTCTTAAGGAAGTAAACACTGAATCAAAAGTAAGACTTCACTTACCTACCTAGTCAGGGTTGTGACTTTAATCAAATACCTTAAATAAGCTCTCAAATTTAATTAAAAA
Organism: Neoneuromus ignobilis; assembly: GCA_029203775.1. Taxonomy (NCBI): domain Eukaryota; kingdom Metazoa; phylum Arthropoda; class Insecta; order Megaloptera; family Corydalidae; genus Neoneuromus; species Neoneuromus ignobilis. Next base: position 26,725,439 of record CP092093.1, read on the forward strand.
AAATAATTCATATTAAGTAGAAAAAAAAGAATATTAAAATAACAAAATATAAACGATATTAAACATTCATATCAGAATTTTTCCTACTAAATTAATTATATTTGAGTTGTATTTGTTAAAATATATAATGTAATTGAATTAAAAATTAAATATTCAGTATATTTCTGAAAATTCAAGAACCAGGTGAAGTTAGTTTACAGAACTATATTTTTGATGAGTAAATTAATTCCGAAAAGAACATTCAATCATTTATCGTAAAATATGATTTATGACCATATATATATATATATATATATATATATATATATATATATATATATATATATATATATATATATATGAGTTGTCAATATATAACACATTTTAATACATAAATAATTCATTCTTATGAGAGAAAACCTCACTAAATTACTATTAAATTCAGAAATATGTCATTGAAATATAAGTACGTTAGATATAACTGTGTTTAAGATGTACCTTTAGTGCAATTAAAGAAAGAATCACATTTTGTAAATAATAAATATATAAATTAAATTTTAACAACTTCACTACTTTACATTGAATTTAGCAATTCAAATTAGATCTTCCCTTCTGTCATAATAAAGTCGTGTTTTTATATTAGGAATAATAATTAAATATTAAATTATATAATTGACTGTTTCAAATAAAATACATCGATTTTAAACAAAATCCAATTGTACAGCAGATTGAATCGTTGATATTATTGAGTTTTTTATAATGAGTTGTATTTCATATACAATTTAAATAAATAATATTGAAATTTTAATCGTTTCAATTAATTCATAATTTCATAGAAAATTAAAATATTAAATATGCAAATTATTTCTGATAGAATAGTTTTTTAAAATGTAAAATTTATGAACGTTTTATACAAAAATAATAAATTTTAAAAGTGACTAAAACTGTATCATTTTTATTCATTCGTATTAAACAAAATTTTTCGGAGTTTTTTTTCATGTAATACCATGTAAAAATCAATATTTTTGTTTAATATTAATATATGTACAATCCAATATGTTTGTATTCTATTTATGTATCAATATACAAAATTTATACCGTATATATGTATATATAAATATATGTCTAAATATATATATATATATATATATATATATATATATATATATATATATATAAATTTTATCATCAGCTCCATTGCCGAATAAAGGCCTCTTCCGAAACTTTTTACTTTGACTGATTCAAACCCTTCTCTTCAGTCTATTCCGATGAATTTTCTTATGCCTTATATATATATATATATATATATATATATATATATATATATATATATATAAACTGAAAAAGGCAAACTGCATATTTACATGATAAGAAGATGTTTATGCGTGTTTAGAACTTTTTGTCGGTATAACATGATTTCTTCGTGAATTGTTTCAAAAGTGTATCATGTTGTTTCGATAAAAATATCAAGATTATTTTTTCTCCTGAATATCTTTAGTTCTTTAATGTATACCGTTTTTATTTTACGTCACTGTTGTTAATTTTCTTAAATGTTGATATTTTTATAGTTTGACTATAGCGTGCTTAGTTGCAATATTTAATATCGTTACTTTTTTTGTTGTACGATAAAATTCTTGAACAGTCTACCAAAAAGTACTACTGTAAATTTTCTTGTAGTCATATTGATTTTTTAACATGCATTTGTTATGATCTATATATAGTAATTTATTATGCTCATTGTATTTTTTAATTATAATTTGTCCTAAAATCGAAAATAATATCTAACCTTTCGGCTCAAACTTAGGAAATTATATTTTAATATGATATAAATTAATAAAAAAAATATTTATACATTTAAATAGTATTATACGATACTGACATTTTAATGCACATGCAAAAAAACAAACGACACTTTTTTTAGAATGGTAGAACTTTTTACAATAAAATAATATTCACAATGAAGTCACATTATTTTCAAAGTTTTTAAACATATATTATATAAAATATATTTCATTAAAATAAACATGTGAAAAGTTATGAGAAAAACGAGAAAAATTAAATTATTAATAATGTATATACATTTTATATATATATATATATACATATATATATATATATATATATATATATATATATACCACTGTATAGTGTATATACACATATATAGACATATATGACATAAAATAATTAAATAACACAGAAGATAAAAACAAGTTTAGATATAAAATATATTCATATTTTAAATGTTAATATATTATTCTTAAAATATGACTTCTATATAATTTTTCAGCAATATCATCTGCAATTTGAATCAAAAGTATCATAAGTTTCATTAAGTATATTCATAAATTTACATTCTATATAATTATCATACATTATATTTACAAACATCAGTTAAAACAATTCTAATGCTATGAACAGACAGAACAGTAAATAAATTCACAACATGTAATATTACTTATTTTATTTAAAAAAAAATATTGGTTTATTATTAATTTAAATATTTTAGTGATATTTTCAATATTATATCAGATAATGAATATTCAGCTTTCTATATTTTACATCATAAAAATATCTCAGCTTATACAAAAAATATTTAATTAAGAACATCATATATTTAAATATAATATTTAGTCTCTTAATTACCACAAATGATCACTTTAAAATTAATATTTCGTATATAATTCTTTGTACTCATTAAAAAAATATGTAATATAATATGTATTGTACGAATATAAAATGGTTATAAATTTACATTTAACAAATATATTCAAAAACATTTACAAGTAAAATCATCTATATACATTTCGGTATAGCTTATATATTCTCAAAACTATAATTTTTTTTTGTATGAATAAATATTTCCTTTTACTGGCAGAAACACCTTCGCAGTTTTCAGTACATTGGTTCGTATGGTTGGCCAACGGAGCTTCAATGAACAAATATATAAAAAAATCTTTTATAGACCTGAATATTTATGACTGTCTTTCAATTCACTCATTTTAATCCATATATATATATATATATATATATATATATATATATATATATATATATATATATATATATATATATATGTATGCATACATATACAAATACACACACATTCAATATGTAAATTTATAACCTAACAAAATTACAAATATGAATAACTGATGTTCAATTTTTTTCAAAATTTAGTCTAATAGTAATATATAATTTAGATTTTTCAACAGTGATAACTGAAATGGTTTAATCGTTGCTAATAAAATTATTTTTAAGTCAGTAGAAGTTTAAATGGATTTTACTTTAGTACAAAATTAGCTGAATCAATTTCATAGCAATTTTTTGTATAATTTTTTAAAGATTGTTTTATTTATCTAATATAATACATACATACATACATACATGTATGCATGCATGCATGCATACATACATGCATGCATGCATACATACATGCATACATGCATACATACATACATACATACATGCATACATGCATACATGCATACATACATGCATACATGCATACATGCATACATGCATACATGCATACATGCATACATGCATACATACATGCATACATGCATACATGCATACATGCATACATACATGCATACATGCATACATACATGCATACATGCATACATGCATACATGCATACATGCATACATGCATACATGCATACATACATGCATACATACATGCATGCATACATGCATGCATGCATGCATACATACATGCATGCATACATGCATGCATGCATGCATGCATGCATACATGCATACATGCATACATGCATACATGCATACATGCATACATGCATACATGCATGCATGCATACATGCATGCATGCATACATGCATGCATGCATACATGCATGCATGCATACATGCATGCATGCATACATGCATGCATGCATACATGCATGCATGCATACATGCATGCATGCATACATGCATGCATGCATGCATGCATGCATACATGCATGCATGCATACATGCATGCATGCATACATGCATGCATGCATACATGCATGCATGCATACATGCATGCATGCATACATCCATGCATACATACATCCATACATACATACATACATACATACATACATACATACATACATACATATATATATATAGTATTTCAAGTTTTGCTGATGACATTGTTATTTTTTTAGCAAGTCCAGATGAACTTAAAAAATAGATAAGTAACAAAGTTAGTCATGTAATGAATCTCAGCAAGACAAAAATAATATATAATAGATTTACAGATTTGGGAAAAATAAAAATAAAATGAATATAAATAAATGAAGTTATAAATTATGTATATCTCTAACAAATCTTTAGCAGCAAAATAACATTTATAAGTGAAATAAACAGGAGAACAAAAATGGAATGGTGTCAATTTGAATTTGGAGGAAATTCTATAAATACGAAGTCGAACATTGATCCATATTTAAAGAAAAAAGTTTTTGATCAATGTATCCATTGCACCTATTTTTACTTATAGTAATGGAATAATAACTTTTAAATGGAAGAATTCTTTTTTGCTTCACACAATATAATAAAGCATAGAAAAATACATGTTAGAAATAACATATAAAGATATAAAAAGAACCCAGTTGATCAGAAACAAAAAAATATATAGATATTATAACAAAAGTAAGAAGATTAAAATGAAAATGAGACGATCATATAACATAGTAAAAAATCAATGAGGGAAATTATTAATTGGATATATATATATATATATATATATATATATATATAAGGGCCAAGGAAGAGACCCAGGATAGATAAAGCAGATATAAGAAAATTTGTCAAAATGGACTAGAAGAGAAAAGAATTGAATCAATAAAAGTGAAATTTCGAGAGACTTCTTCATCCAGCAGTAGATAGAAGACTACTGATAATATATTAATTTAATACAAATTTACATCTTTATTTTAGAATATTATTTCAGGTTAAGTTCATTACTTTTTGAATTATATTTACTTTAACTGGATTAAAATGCTATCATTGGAATTTTTATTGAAATATGATAAAATTCTCGTTTCTTTTTTCTATAAATAAATTATATACATTAAAAACAAATCGTTAAATAAATATTAGTTATTTAAATTGTAGTATGTAAAGAGCAATTTTACTCAATATTTATTTAATAACTTATGAAATGCACAGCTAATATTAAATACAAACATTTTTTGTTTTCATTCGATTAAACTGCTAAATAATGCTAATATTATTTCATTCAATTTGATATTTACCAAAAAAAATAACAACAGTTTTTGGATTTGAAAAAATATTCAATGAATAGATAAATTTACCTAAAATAATGATTGAAATGACTTTTAATATTTTTTTTTTAGTACTATACAAATATAAATATTAATTTTTCTAGTTATTTTATTATTGAAAATCGTATTAAAAATCATTTCCTCATTAAATATGCAATCTTGGTTATATTAACAATTTGCGAATTAAAAAAAATGAATTTGTCATTTTAGTATAGATAATTTTATTAACTATATATATATATATATATATATATATATATATATATATATATATATATATATATGTATACAGTATTTTCATATAGTGCACACTTTATAATAATAATAGAAAATAAAATATTGGGCTTCATGAACATGCGAACACTTTGAAAGTTAGCATCTGACGATCATGCAGCTGTGTATACATACACAAGGGATGAAGAGAGAAATTCTGAAGCCTATTATCCAGAATTATAATATTACAGAAGATAGAATTAAAATGTAGAAAAGTTAATGAATACAGGAAGTTCTTGAAATTAAAAACGTTATTGTTGTGGGAAAGAAATAGTAAATAATAAACATATGCAAAATATTTGAAAAATACAAAAAATTACGTATTTCAGAAATGGAGTTAGGGAATATTCTTGATTCATAAATTCAACTTTTATAAATCAAATACCACTAATTCCATAAAAAAAAACAAATAATTACAAAAGTCGTTTAAATCAAAATATTAAATCAATCGTAAAAATGTATATCAATTACTCATATTTTTAAATAATTATCTATAAATATTTTTTTAAGTTTCTTATATATTATAGTCGGCCATAACTAATTCAATAACTGGTAATCTAGCTCCATCGTTAATTCGTATATAATTTTCACCAGTATAATTTGTTATGTATTGTATTTTCATATCTTTATTTAATGTATCTCCAACAAGTAATAGTCTCTTGTTATAATTTTATTATAAACATCATAAGTATAACATATATTGTATTATGTTTTCTACAAAATAACTTCCTTTTTAATAATATGACTACCTATTTATTTATTTTAATCCCATCAAATTTATAATATTTTTGCATAACCTTTTAAACCATATTTTTTTAAAAAATATCTAATTAGTAAACATATGTTTATTAAAATATTTGATGATAAAATATTTGAAGGCGAGAATGAGCAAGTCCAAAGTGAAAACCATGTTGATTTGCTTCTTCGACAGCAAAGGGGTGGTTCACAAAGAGTTCGTACCACCTGGACAAACCGTAAATCAAGTATTCTACCGCAATGTGCTCGAAAAATTACGAAAAATGGTGCTCAGAGTGCGTCCAGAGATCGCGAAGACTTGGGTTCTGCATCACGACAATGCTCCCTGTCACAGTGTGTTCAGTGTCTCTCAGTTTTTGGCGTCTAAAGGCATCGCAACGTTACCACAACCGCCTTATTCACCGGACATGTCACCCTGCGACTTTTTCCTATTCCCCCATATGAAAAAATTCGTCAAAGGTCGACATTTTGACTCCGTTGAAGATATCCAAGAATCTGTGACGGGATACTCGGAGAGGTCCCACAAGAAGTGTTCCAGAATTGTTACGAAAACTGGAAAACTCGCTGGAATAAGTGTATAGATGCGGGAGGGGACTGCTTTGAAGGGGATCGCAGCGATGTACCTTAATTTTTAAATATACTCGATTTTTGAATTTTGTCGCATTACTTAATTGTCTGACCTTGTATTTCCTTTGAAATAAATAAAAAATATTAGGAAAAATAATTTGAAATGTTGTAAAACTCACGTGCCATCATTTCTCGGGAATAAAAACATGCATATTTTATAAAAAACGAATCTGAATATTACAACAAAAATTTAGAAACGTCATAAAAGAAAATAATTAATTTTATTAAATAAATAATTTTCAACAAAATAAGGAAATCTATCTGTAATACATGATCTGTCATTTTCGAATTCACTCAATATATATATATATATATATATATATATATATATTCATAAAGTAAAATAATGTAATGATTCATCATTTATATAAGAATCAGTTATATAAGTTATTACATAAAAGACATGTATGTTATATTCTCAACTGATGCAGCATAAGAATATCAGCCAGACACTACATCATCAAGAATCAGCCGAATAACATCCGCTGTAGATCATATATAAGCCTAGTTTAAGCAATGAATTATAACATTATTAATTATACAATAAAAGTAAAAGGTCGTAACCACGACTTTAATAATAATTGTTCGAACTCATTTTTAAAAACTGAATTTTTCGCACCCAAAACAAAACTGGCGCAGTCGTTAGGATACGTTTAACGTTTTTTTTGACAAAAATCGCAAAAAAAAAAAAAAACGGTCTATTTTTATAGTTAAATTACGTGAACCTAAAAAAAAAAACAGTGAAAGTTCAAAATTTTAAATTTGAGTGAGTTTGTTGCCGAGGATACACATAGCCAACGCATCAAACAATCGAAACCGAGGACACCATAGCCAACGTTTCGAATTCTGCAGCCAAGGACGCACATAGCCAAAAGCTGTAGAAAACATTGATCAAGGACGAACTAGCCAAGATCAATTAGGCTAAGAAAAAGAAAAAAGAAAAAAAGAAAAGAAAACGAAATGAAAATAATTTTACTGTGAGTAAATTTGAAAGATTTAAAACACAAAACACAACACATCCTGAAACCTTAGATTTAACCCATAGATTTAATTTCAACAATTGTATATATATATTCTTATTTTTTTAATTTTACTACTATAACGAAACAAAACGGAGTTAAATAACTTAATTCGAGAATTAAACAACTTCAGTTCTCTTTTAAATAAAAATAAAGTAACTAAAACAAACATGCAAAACCAAGTTAATATTCAACTACTTAAATTGCATGTAGACACAATTCCTCAGTATGATGGTAACCCACATACTTTGGGCATTTTTATTGACAATTGCGAAAACTTAATCAATTCATTTTCAACACCTGACGATCAAATAATAAATAATTTTATACTAAGAGCCATACTTGGTAAGCTCAAAGATCGTGCATTAAGTTTAATAGGATCTCGAATAGAATTAAGATCATGGACAGAAATAAAAAACGTCCTTAATCTTAGTTTCGGTGATCAACGCAATATTGATTGTCTAGTACAAGATTTAATAACATTGAAACCTTACAAAAACGAACCCATGTATAGTTTTGGAATACGTTGCCAGGACGCGAGAAGTTTAATCATTTCCAAATTAAATACGTTAAATTATACAAAAGAAGAAAAACTCATTTATTTAACAAATTATGATGATTTAGCTTTAAAAACCTTTATCCGTGGATTAACCGGTCAAATTCAGAACAATATCAGACTTAGAAATCCAACCAGCTTAGAAATGGCTATGTCTCTATTAATAGAAGAGGAAAATTTCCTCTATAGTCAACAGAAAAGTAATACGTTGAACTTTCAATCTTTTCAACCCATTCAACGTATCACACCAGTAAAATCACAAACCAATTTCCAACAGACATACAGACAATTTTCGCAACCCTCTCAACCAAATATACAATACCAATCACAACCTACATGGAAACCAAATAACTATTACCAAAAACAGACTTTCCAATCAAATCCACAAAATACAAACACCATGTGGAGATCAAATAACTATTATAGACCACAGACTTTCCAACCAAATCCACAAAACAGAAATACCATGTGGAGACCAAACTATTCCCAGACACAACAACCTAACCGAAATTTAAGCATAGTTAGGAAAAACGAAAATTACATGAGACAAATTCAAAACCCCATAAGACGTTTTGAAGAACCTATGGACACATCTTCGGGAAATACTAAGCAATTCCCACGTCCAACTGTCACACAAAATAAATTATTTAACCAAACAATTGAAAATCAAACAGACATCGAATTCGAAAACCCCTTTGAAAACCCTTTTCAAAATCAAAATATTGAACATGACAATACATATGTTGAAAACTCATTAGATCATGAATTTGAAAATCCTTTTCAAAATGAAAATATCGAAATTAACAATACACGATATGACGACACATACGATACTAACGATCAGGAAATAAATCAAAATTTTCACTTGGATTACGCGACAAACAACCCACCGTAATTCATTTAAACCTTGACAAAAATAATTTACCCCATATTTATATCCCCGAAATAAACGCAAATTTTTTGATAGACACCGGTAGTTCAAGAAGTATGATAAACCCTGAATTAGCATATAAATTTTATAAAAATTACATTTCAAAAGAAGATTTCACTATAGAAACTGCTCATAATATTACATTTCACAATGAAATAATAACAATTCCTGTTTTCGAAATTTTTAAAGTCAACACTCTACACAAATTTTACCTTTTTAAATTTAGTAAAAATTATGATGGTCTAATAGGAAGTAATTTACTTAGACAACTAAAATTAAATGTTAATTTAGATGATAAATTACTCGAATCAAAACAAACACAAATCCCTATAATATATGAAAGTGAAGAATTCACACAATTGAAAGATCAGCTAAAAAAACAAAATTATATTATAACTATACCACCTAGAACAGAACAAGTAGTAAAGTTACCAGTAAATAAAAGAAACGGAATCGGAATTTTAAATCATATAAAAATTTTAGATCTAGTCGAAACACCAGAAGCCTTAGTAAACGTTAACAATTATTTCGCGACAACTACAATTACAAATTCATCTGAAAAAATTGCAAAAGTTAAAGTAAATTCCCCACTTAATATTGAAATTATAAAAAATAACGAAGTAAATTTTATTAATGAAAACCATTTTATTAAAAATGATAACGTATCTAAATTAAATCAACTACGTTTAAATCACTGTAATTCAGAGGAAAAAGATGCCATAATTAAATTATGTACCGAATACAAAGACATTTTCTATAATGATAATGATCCATTAACATTCACGAATGAAATACAACACAAAATTAACTTAAAAGACGAATCCCCAATTTTCACTAAATCTTATAGATATCCAGAAATACATAAAACCGAAGTAAAAAACCAAATACAAAAAATGTTAAATCAGAATATTATTCAACCATCGACATCCCCTTGGTCTAGCCCCATCTGGGTAGTGCCTAAGAAATTAGACGCATCAGGTAAACAAAAATGGAGAATAGTGATCGATTATCGAAAATTAAATGATCGAACTATTGATGATAAATATCCCCTTCCAAATATAACAGATATTCTTGATAAACTAGGTAAAAGTCAATATTTCACAACTTTAGATCTCGCTAACGGATTTCATCAAATTGAAATGGACCCACACGATATTCAAAAAACCGCTTTTTCAATAGAAAACGGACATTATGAATTTACACGTATGCCTTTTGGTTTAAAAAAATGCTCCATCAACTTTTCAAAGAGTTATGGACAATGTTTTAAGAGGCCTTCAAAATGAAACCTGTTTAGTATATTTAGATGATATTGTTATCTTCAGTACATCATTACAAGAACATATTGATCGATTAAAATCAGTTTTTTCGAGATTAAGAAAATCTAACTTTAAAATTCAATTAGATAAATCGGAATTTTTACGAAAAGAAACAAGCTATTTAGGACATGTTATAACACCCGAAGGAGTAAAACCTAACCCGGACAAAATTCAAGCTATAAAAAAATTCCCTATTCCAAAAACAACAAAAGAAATTAAAAGTTTCTTAGGATTAGTCGGATACTATCGTAAATTTATAAAAGACTTTGCAAAAATTACTAAACCATTAACTCAATGTTTAAAGAAAAATAAAAAAATTATCCACAACGAAGATTTCATAAATTCATTTAACATTTGTAAAAACTTATTAATAAATTCCCCAATATTACAATATCCTGATTTCTCAAAAAAATTCATCTTAACCACCGACGCATCTAATGTTGCACTTGGTGCAGTTCTCTCTCAAGGATCAGTTGGATCTGATAAACCTATAGCATTCGCCTCACGAACCTTGAATGACTCCGAACAAAAATATAGTACAATAGAAAAAGAATTACTTGCTATTGTATGGGCAACTAAATATTTTCGACCTTATTTGTTTGGCAGGAAATTCACAATTTATACGGATTCTCGTCCATTAGTATGGTTATCAAATTTGAAAGAGCCAAACTCTAAATTAACGAGATGGAAATTAAAATTAGAAGAATTTGATTATGACATAATTTACAAAAAAGGCAAATTAAATACGAACGCAGATGCACTTTCGCGTATAAAAATTAACGCCCTTGAAAATGAATCACTAGTTAATAACCCTGGTGAAATAAATGAAGAAACATTAAAATATTTACGTTCATTAGCGGAAAACCCTTTCACAGATAGTATAGAACCATCTACTAGTAAACAAAGACCCCAGATAGAAATAATATCGGATATAAAAACTAAACCCCCCAATAATCAAAATAATCAATCGACACAACATACGACGTTTAATGAAACGACAACCTCAGGCATTCGAATTTTAGATGAAATCGTTAATGACAAAATTAATCAAATAATAGTTCTCCCACAAATATATAACAAATTAAATATATCTCAGAAAAATTATGAAAATCATAAAATACAAATTTTAGGAATACCAGAAAATCAAAATGAAAAAATTATCCTTGAATTTCTTAAATGTTATACTATTCCAGATAAAACGTATTTTATTCATTTTTATAATGATTCATTATATAAAAATTTCAATGAAGTTTACTTAAAACATTTTTCGGAAAATGGTCCCAAATTAATAAGATGTATGAAAAAAGTAAATACAATTGCCGATAACGAAGAACAAATCCTTTTAGTAAAAAATCATCATGAAGGAAAAACAAATCATCGAGGTATAAACGAAACGTTAGAATATTTACGAAAAAATTATTATTGGAAAAATATGAAATTAACAATAACAAATTATATAAATTCATGTGATATATGTCAACGCACTAAATATGCTAGAAAAAATCCCTATGTACCATTAATGATAACGGAAACAGCAACAAAACCTTTTCAAATTGTCCATATTGATACTTTTAATTACGATAAAAGAATTTATTTAACATTAGTAGACGCATTTACAAAGTTCGCTCAAACAATCCCTATATCTGGAAAAACAGCTACAAATATTAGCGACGCTCTAATAAAATATTTTGCATCATTCGGCATACCGGAAACATTAGTCTTAGATAACGGCGTTGAATTTAACAACGACACTGTAAAAGAAATTTTAAATTTACACAAAATTAAAATCCATTTTACTACACCTAGACATCATGAATCTAACGGAATTGTAGAAAGATTTCATTCTAGTCTTATTGAACATTTGAGAATATTAAAAGAAATTTATCCAAACGAAAATGATCTGACAAATTACGCATTGATAGGTTACAATAATACAATCCACAGTATGACTAAATATACCCCTTTCGAGTTAACATTCGGACATACAAATTCTAAAAGTCCCCACGAAATATTCATACCTGACACATTCTATTCAGATTATGCGGAAGAACATAAAAAGAAATTAAAACACATTTATCAAAAGGTAAATGAAAAACTATCGGATAAAAAAGAAAACATAATAACAAAACGAAATATAGCAGGAGACACGAGTCATGATTTTCATTTAAATCAAACTGTTTTTAAATCAAATCCGGACAAAAGAAATAAAAAATATAATAAATTTATAGGTCCTTGTAAGATTATTAAAATTTTAGATAGAAATAAAGTTGAAATAATAAATAACAAAAATAAAAAGGAGATAATCCACATAAAAGAATTGAAAAAACCTCCTTTGTTACAGGATCCTCATTTGTTATCATTGTAGGATAACATATGGAAAATTCCATGACATGAACGACAACCCCGGACTATTACCTTTGAGACTGGGAAATGCCCAAAATAAAATAAATTTTTGGTCATTTATACAAATTTATGACATGACGAATTTAATAAATGAGTTCAATACAATACAAACAAATTTCATCAACATCAAACAATCATTTAATAATAACACAAATTACCATAAAGAATTTTACAATTCATATCGCTTAATAAATACTATGGAAAATAAGATAATTCTACAGATCAATCAATTAAACCCGATATTAAACAAAAGAATAAAACGTGGTTTAATAGATGGTTTAGGAACGGTGATAAAATCAATTACTGGCAACCTAGATCAAAACGATGCAGAAAAATATGAAAAAGCAATAACAACCCTCTCAAATAATCAAATAAAATTTAAATCAATAATAAACGAACAAATAACGCTTCTTCAAAATTCGATTGATATATTTAAAGAAAATATAGAAACATTAGAACACAACCAAATTACCTTACAATCACATATTATGGAAATAGAACAAACGTTAAGAAAAATAAAAATACAAAACATCGCATTTTATAATTACACATTTACACAAATGGTCTTGTCCCAAATAACGACAACATACCAAATAATTTATGATATTTTTGAAAAATTAGAAGTTGCAATTACATTCGCTAAATTAAATATATTACACAATTCAATTGTAGAGCCTAGTGAACTTTTGCATGAAATACAATTAATAACTAAATATTTGAAAACCAGCAAATTACCTTTTGAACCCATATTAGAAAATATATTAATTCTCGAAAAGACTATTAACATTAAAAGTTATAGTAAAAACAATAAAATAATTTTCATTTTGCAAATACCGATTGTGGAGATTAAAAACTATGATTACTATCATTTATATCCTTTACCTACTCGAAAAAATAATACTTTCCAAACAATTTTACCCCAATCAAAGTACCTCATCTTAAATGAGCAAAAATACGCATTCTTCGATAATCAATGTAAAGAAGTAAAAGAAGAAGAATTTATCTGGGATGAAACTAATTCTATCGTCATAAAAGAAGATAAACTCCCGTGCGAAATAAAATTATTAAAATACTCTAAAAATATAACCAATTGTGTATTAATACCAATCGAAATTAATGATGTGAGAATCCAAAAATTAGAAAACAATAAGTGGATAGTGATAACATTAGAAACAATTGCGGCAGTGCAAAAGTGTAATAAAGAAAAAGACATCATTTCTATTAAAGGCACGTACATATTAGAAATTAATGATAATTGTGAAGTGCAAATCTCGGACATCCATATCCAGAACTATCAAAACCTAAATCGTAAATTTAAAAGAATTGAATTACCAAAATTAAATTTTAAAAATAATTATTCAGAACATTCGGATTTAAATACAATTATTAGCCCAAATACAATTAAACTTGATGTTATTAATTTAAACAAAATAAAACAAATACAAAATGAACTAAATAAACAAAAAAATAATGTGAATTCTGTGTTTAATCCAATACATTTTTATAAACTCAATTTATGGACTGTTTTTCTATATATTGTAATATTTGTGATAATATTGTATATTATTTTTCATTTTTTCATTAAGAAAGGAAAATGTAAAAGCATCAGATCAAATGGAAATATAGGGGAAACAACAGGTCAAACAACCCCAGGAATAACATTAACGAATCCGACGGAAAACCCCCGAATTCGCCTTTGAGAAGAGAGGTGTTATATTCTCAGTTCAACTGATGCAGCATAAGAATATCAGCTAGACACTACATCATCAAGAATCAGCCGAATAACATCCGCTGTAGATCATATATAAGCCTAGTTTAAGCAATGAATTATAACATTATTAATTATACAATAAAAGTAAAAGGTCGTAACCACGACTTTAATAATAATTGTTCGAACTCATTTTTAAAAACTGAATTTTTCGCACCCAAAACAAAACTTGTATATAAAGTGCGGTACAGCAGGCAGCAAATCAGTTGCATATCAGTTAGAGTTGGACATCAGTTGGAGAACAGTGGAGAGCAGTGTATCATCTTGAATAGTATCACAGTTATTAGTATTGTATATGTATATATATATATATATATATATATATATATATATATATATATATATATATATATATATATATATATCATTTAAGTGTGTGTATAGTTCTAATTGTAAATATATTGTAATTTTGACTTTTGTTCTTCATTTTATTCCACGGAACACCTCAGTAAATTAAAACAGTTGAAAAATAAATATATTTTTTCCAAAATTTTGTTTTCTTTGTTGGGTCGGGTACTTCTGGGACCACCTCGTATACTGTAGTATAAGAAACATACTCGTATGTACATACGTACATCACATTTTGTCGTATACATATACTCGTAAGTCGAATTTTGGATATAAAATGTTGTTTTTCAAATCTTGAACTCAACTTCTAAACAAACAACACTTTTGTGACTTGTATTATTTTGTATGCAGAATAAAATAAACAATAATATAAAATGGTACCAAAGAAAATAAACAGTAATATAAAACATTCATCGGAAATTTAAAAGTCAAACTATTCACGAAGTCGACATATATACAATATGTGTGTGTGTGTGTATTTATATATATATATATATATATATAATATTAGTTTTATCAGATTAAGCTATTAACTTGATTAATGTTTCACATTTAAAAATGAACAACCATTGAGTGTTATCTTTAACAATAAATAACAATGTGTCAATAATATTATCAATACTTACATGAAACATACTCTTTATTTTAAATAAAGTTTACGTTTCACTACAAAAAGTGTGTTATTTTTATAACAATAATTTTAACGTGTTTTTAAAAGTGACTTTATTGCTAGCTATAAAAAATTTTACTCAAACAACAGCACATAATTCTTAAGAAAATCTTTTTCTTTATATAGTATTTCCAGGCACAATATGTTTGCATTTTAAGTTCTGTCTTTATGAAATACTTCTTTTTACTAGTTAGAAATTATTATATACTACAAGTTATCTTCCGTGGAAATTCTGATTTTTTTTTATCTTTCCTACCAATGTTAAAAATACTTATTAAAGTAAAAGTAGTACATAGAAGATTATTTGTTTGTTAACGATTATTTTTCTAAATTAGGGGGTATATGAAATTTATTGTATATTTATCAAATATTGTAAATTTCAGTATCACTTATATCGTAATATTTTTTTTATATGAACTGGTTTTTTTGAAAGTGGTATAAGTCCACTTTTTAAAAAAAATAAGTTAACGGTAATTTTAATGAGCTATAGACACCTTCTCTTTATAGTTACAATCACAATTTCAATAGAGTTCTATTTTGATATAAAATAAACAAAAACAGTTTTGCTGTACAATGCTATCGCACAAATATTTCTTTTGAAAGTGGAATAAGTCCATTCCTATGATATTATCATAGCATACAGTGACATGTGTACCGGACAAAATCGCAATATTAAGCTCGCACTGATGTGGTTAAGGATTGTTCAATCAGACGATAATAACATAAATGTTATTGACCACAAATTTTTACTGTCGGGTCATTCATTTCTTCCAAACGACAGAGATTTTGCAGTTGTGGAAACAGCATTAAAGAAAAAGGATCAATTATACACTGCCCAAGACTATTATGATGCAATAAAGGCTTGCCGAAAAAAAAACAGCTTCATTTTGTATGAAATGAAAAGAGAAGACTTTGTCTCAACCAAATCTCTAGAAGAGGCAATATCAAACAGAAAAAAAAATACGGACGGAGAAATTGTAAACTGGCTTAAAATATGTTGGATGAGGTTCAAAAGGAATGAACCTCACAAAATGTTTTATAAAATTAGTATGGAAGAAAATGCTCCATTTAAAACAATTTTTTTATTTGGAAAAAAGGGAAGACCAAAAAACCTCAGAAAAATTAATATGTTACCGCTTTATAAAACTTCAAGGAGCATAACAAGAGAGAAATATAACGATATGATAAGTTTATTACCTTATATACCACCTATTCACCATAAATATTTCAATATGCTAAGTGTAAAAGAAAACTAAGTTTAAAATATCTTTTTTTTATTTAAAGATCTTAACGAAGTAATTTTCATTTTTATATTTTTAATATAACTGAAATAAACTCTTAATAAACTTAGTTATTCGTGTATTTAAATGTCTTCATTTTAACTATTACTTTTTTACATAAAAATCCATTTCAGTAAAGCTTATGTCTATAAAAATATGGACTTAAATTTGCTCTTGTTTTTACTTCTTGTAATATGTTATTTTTGAAAGTGATATAAGTCCATGTGGAGCTAAAAAATCGTTTATTTTGTAAAATAATGTTAGTAATTATTATTTCATAATAAAATTTAAAAGGTGTATAGTGTAAAAAACATCACTCGATTTAATTAAAGTTGGCCAATATTTTTAAATTAACTCAAATGCAAACCCTTAAATATCTCAATATATGAAAAAATGGACTTATACCACTTTAAAAAAAACCAGTTCATATAATGAATATTTAAATATTAAATTTTGCGATTTCATTTCATATTTTTATCTAAAAAAAAATTTTAATTTTATATAAAGTCGAAGTATCCAAGACTTTTCTTTAGATTATATACATACATACAGATATATATATATATATATATATATATATATATATATATATATATATATATATATATATATATATATATATATATATATATATATATATATATATATATATATAGAGAGAGAGAGAGAGAGAGAGAGAGAGAAAGAAAGAGAGAAAGATATTAACATATATATTTACACATGGATAAAGAGGAAGTTTATGAACGTAATTTATTTACATGTTTTTAATAATTTATATCGTATTTAAAATAAATTTGCCTGTATATTTTTTAAATATATACTTTCCGAAAAATATTTTTTTGTATTTTTAATTTATTAATCTATAATGTATTTTTCCTGTAGGTGATTCATATAACATTGTTTCCATTTTTATTTATAATTTTAATAATATGAAAATTTCATACAGAGAGGAACAAATACACACAATTACATTCAATTTTCATAAAAAAATTATATTAATTCTAGAATATTCACAATATTATTAAAATTTATTGTAAGAAAATCAAACAATAACAAAATTATTTTTATATGGCTTTTTTATTATAAATAATATTAGCGGATATTTCAATTCAGGTTTTTGGCTTGTTGTAAATTTAGGTTCTTTTTTCACACAATCATATATATATATATATATATATATATATATATATATATATATATATATATATATGTATAGTTAGTTATAGTCAAATATAGTCACTAATATTTTAAAAAACAGTTAAATTGTTACATAATATAACACAACATTACAGTATAATAAATACAGGTCAATAATCCTGGAATTATATTTATATATATATATATATATATATATATATATATATATATATATATATATATATACAATATGATACAGTGACATATCACACGAACAAATATTATAAGATATAATTTTTGGAAAAGAAACAGGAATTCATTTACTGTAAAATGAAATAACTTAGAATATTTGTACAATTCAAGTAGATAACAGAATGTAGATTACAAAATATAAAATATTTATTTTCGTATTAAATAAAACGAGAATAACTTGTTTACTCTTTTGAAAGAAAAATGAATAAATATAGAATGTTTGTGTGATACGTTTCAACGAATAAGAAGTAACATACATATGTGTAATTCAATATAGTGTTTCTCAAATAGGTACAAGTTTTTTAGTGATTCTTTTTAATCTAAATTTATATATATATATATATATATATATATATATAAAATGCAAAAAAACATATACAACCTAGACCTCTGACAATGCCAGAGCTTAGTGACATTTTTTTACGAAATGATGTAAATCCCATGGCCAATCCCAATTTAAAATTATATATATATATATATATATATAAAATATAAAATATGTGATTAATTTCTTTGCTTTTAAAAGAACTCAAAGTCGATATTTTATACAGAGACTTTTTTATAATTTCAACGAATTTAAATATTGAAAACAAAATTTTTAAAATAAAATAAACAGTAGAAGCAAAAACATTTTTTCACTTAATCCATCCTCATATATAACATTTGAATTCTAACACCAAATTGCATAAAAAATCTCTTGATCGTGTCTTGATTGAAATTAAAATAAAAAAAATCTAAAATAAAATAAACATTGTAAGAAAATTTTTTTTATATATTTTTTCCATTCAATCAATTCTCGTTTATAAACATTTGAATTCTATCTAACATTAAATATGTTGCATTAAGATATCACGTGATTGTGAAGTGATTAAAGTTTACATAAAAAATAATTCTAAAATAAAAGAAACAATAGAAGAAAACCAATATTTTTTTAGTTAATCAATTCTTGCATACAACATTTCAATTCTAACATCAAATTTGTTGCATGGAGGTATCACGAGATCGTCGTAATTGAAATTAAAATATTGAAAAAAAAATTTATAATTAATTAAACATAGGAAGAAAAAAATATTTTTCTCAGGTAATCAATTCTCGTATATAACATTTAAAATCTAACATTAAATTTGTTACATGAAGAAAATTCAAGAGGTGGTGTCTTGAAATAAAACAAAAGGTCGATGTAAATATTCCAAACATTTCCAGGATATATAATTAAAACATGGGTGGAGTGGATCAGATGAACCAATCGATCAACTTATATAGCTTATATTATAGTTATAAAAGATAAAAAATAGCCATAAATTATTATTACCTATTTGATTAACAGAGCTATTTCAAATTCGTGTGCATGTCCTTGCTAATAATAATGGACAAGAGACTACTTTAGATCAATAGACATTCTGGAGAAATGTTGCAGAAGCTGTTTTGTATCAGTCAAAATCCATTATGAGTGTATATATATATATATATATATATATATATATATATATATATATATATATATATATAGATAGATAGATAGATAGATAGATAGATAGATAGATAGATAGATATAGATATAGATATAGATATAGATATAGATATAGATATAGATATAGATATAGATATAGATATAGATATAGATATAGATATAGATATAGATATAGATATAGATATAGATATAGATATAGATATAGATATAGATATAGATATAGATATAGATATAGATATAGATATAGATATAGATATAGATATAGATATAGATATAGATATAGATATAGATATATATATAGAGAGAGAGAGAGAGAGAAAGAGTGTTTGTCGAAATTTAATTTCGTTACAAGTATTTCATTTAATGCTCTAGTTTTAATTTAACTGTTTTTATACAATTGAATTTTAATTACTTTTACGATTACTGAAATAAACGTATCTAAAAAATTAATAATGATTATTTCTACATTGAAAAATAATCAAGTTATTTATATCAATAAAAAATATATATTAAATTTGTAATTAAACTTTTACCCTATTATGTATAAATCTACCAACTTTATCTTACGAAAATAAATTTAATTATTGAAAAAGCATTTTCTTGCTTTCATCACTTTAAATCAAGTTTACATGAAAGATGTAAACAAATCCTGAGCTGTTTTATATATTTAATAATTAAATTAATTACACACACACAAGTAAAGTAATTTTCTCTCACACTCTCTCTTTATATATATATATATATATATATATATATATATATATATATATATATATATATATATATATATATATATATATATATATATATATATATATATATAAATAAATACTTAATAAAAATATATTAAACATGATAATTTCATAATATTTAATTTAATTTTTATTTTCGGTTCAGTAAATTTAGAATAATTTCTTTTCTTATAAATGTACATCATATTGTTTTTATTAGGTCGTACAATAGTAGATGTTGGAGTTTTATTCTATTTCAATATAATATTACACGATCTAATATATATTATTTAACAGAAAGATTATTTTTTACATTAATAAATACTAAAATGTTTACTTTTATATACAGAAACGAATTTTAATTAACGATATTTTATATACTAGCATTATTTAAAGCCTTACTAATTAAAATATCCTTTTTATATACTATCATCAATAATTATAATAAGGTAATACGGAATAAATATAATAAAGGAATATATATATATATATATATATATATATATATATATATAATATATATATATATATATATATATATTATATATATATATACATATATATAATTATATATACATATATATAATTATATATATATATATATATATACAAATTCAACAATATTTTAGTAAGAATAATATTTTAACTATAATTTTTAATTTATTTTTATTAAATTAAGAGGATTTATATTATTACTATTAGCATCTTTCTAATTAACTTAATTGAAAATATTGCTATTTTTATTATCTTTGATTGTTTAGTCGAAATTATATTCATACATTGTACATTCTGATTATTACTATAAAAAAATATAAAATTTATTAATTTATTAACCATTTATTTTTATTAACTTTGGAATGTTCATAACATTACAAATCAAAGCATAAATATAATATACTAATATGGAAATAGGTGAAATATTTTTGTACAAAAAATATTAGGTTGGCAAGTATCTCCCTTCCGCTTTTTTTTTTTTTTTTTTGTACATAGCTGCGAAATTTAAAAGACCAGAAGGCGGAAGGGAGATATTTGCCAACCTAATATATATTTTCTCTCTCAATACTATTTACTTGTGTATAATTATCATCGATTGCTTATTTTTTAACGCCTATATTTTTTTATTTTATTAACTTAAAAAAAATCTCAAGATTACAGAAATATAAATAAAAATATTAAATAATAAATTATTGTTCAATATCTTTATAAAAAATCTAATTTATTTAATGATATTACTGTAAAAATGTAAACTAGCTAAATTTTATCAATATTTTTAAATATACTATAAATCACTATTTGTCTTAAAAATATATTTATATATGTTTACCCAAATGAAGGATAATAAAGAATAGGAAATGGTAGTAAACAAGTAAATGTATATCTAAATCATTCAGTCCTATCACCCTATAGTTAAATTGTATGTGAAGAATGTTATTTTAAATTTGATTGAGAATTAATTAACGATTATTTAATTTACATGTTATCTGAATAAAGAACTGTTAAAAGTAATTTGCAATTGCCCCAATCATTAGCGAAAAAAAGTAAAGTAATGTCAAATATGATGTTAATGTCCAAAAAAATAGACTTAAAAATCAGTAATTCTAATCACAAATAATTAAAAAAAAAGAATAGAGGACAACTCATGAAAATGTAGACATTGTTTTTATGTTTTAAACTAAAATGTACTCGAGAAATATTTTATTTCTTTCAATATATTTTAAATAAAAATATAAGTTTTAATTTACATATATTATATATGTTTTACTTTAAATATATAATATTAGATGCTTCCCAAAGTTTATTTTAAATATATACCTTCATCATCATAAAATCAGTTTATATCACCCCACTTGTTAGGCGAAACCTTATTTAATTTTACCATTCACTAATACTTGATTATATTATACTAACCATGCTTGTCAGACAGATTGGAAATTATTTTATTTCAAATATATTTAAATATATATAAAAAATGTTAACTCAAAATTTTTACTTATCATATTTTTTTTCATTTACTACAAACTTAAATAATTTTATTTAATATGAAAAATATTTTGAACAAAAAAGAATTTTCATAACATGATAGCAATTTCATTAAATCTGCTTCTGTCAATGTAGAATATAAAAGTTTATATATATGAATATATATATATATATATACGCAGTTATATATGTTACAATATAATATCTTCTACTATTAAATTTTAATTTAAAATAAAAATAAAGTCACTAAGCGCACTTTACCTACAAATATATTTACTTTATAGTCATTTTATTCCGTACTGCTACAAGTACAATTTGTCATTTCGAATAAATGAATTTACTGTTGCAATATTTCTTATCATGATAATTTTATGGAATAAATAGTTCTACGTTCTCATTAATTACTTTTATATTGTGAGATAAACATTATTTAAATATATATTTAAAAAATACTTACATATTAACAATGAATCATAAAATAAAAAATAATATATTTTAAAAATGCATATATATATATATATATATATATATAATGGAATAATTTATGAACTATGGAATTGATCTGCACATGTTATTCATTGACTTATAACAAGTATTTTATTGTATAAATAAAGAGCATTTACTAAATGCTATAAAGAAATATAAACTCCCTTAAAAATTAGTAACATTGATTAAAATAACTACTAAAGAATCACAAACTAGTGTCTTTACAGGGGAAAAACTCAACAGAGTCTTTGATGTATAACAGTGGTAAGAAAAAAAATATTTTTTGTACCTTTGTTTAATCTGACGTTGCAATCTAAAAGAAAACATCATTTATATGTCTGCAGGGTCTGAATATATACATATATATATATATATATATATATATATATATATATATATATATATATATAGAAACTAACTACATAATACAAAAAGTTTTT
Source organism: Neoneuromus ignobilis (assembly GCA_029203775.1). NCBI lineage: Eukaryota > Metazoa > Arthropoda > Insecta > Megaloptera > Corydalidae > Neoneuromus > Neoneuromus ignobilis. The sequence goes on from CP092093.1 coordinate 26,749,140, forward strand.
TAATTACTTTAATTGCTTATTATGAATCAAATTTTAAAGAACGAAAATTAGTGAAATTAAAAGATATATATTAAAATAATAATAATAATAATCCAGATTAATTTAATATTTTTTTTAATTTATTTTTTTCTGTTTAACTTAAACTTAAATATTTTTTTTTAATTTAGGTTAAGCAAATTTTTTTTTTGTTGTTATGACATAAAATATACTTTAATTCATGAAACAACAACTTAATACTTATAATCTAGAAAGATAATGTTATTTAACCGATTATCATTATAGATTTTCTTCAAAATAAAGTTATCTTGCTAAACGCTATAGATAAACGCTTATTCGACGATATTACTACATTTGAACAAGGTTAAATCGTTTCTATTTAACTACTTTACAGAAACCTTTAGTGATTATATGTTGCATTGATTCGTGATAACTAACCTTCTAAATCTCTTCTTTGAATGCGTATAATTTTACTACCCTTTTCACAGATGCTACTTAAATTAAATGAATTAGGATGTGGCTGAAACTATCTTACATATATAAATTTATATGTGTGTAATGTGAATAATCATATAAAATACGTTCTATTGTAAGAATATTAAAACGTATTTCCATTATAATAAAATATCAGTCTTAAAAAAAATACGTATTTTTATCTGATGTGTTACACATAATTGTAAGAGTTTTAAACATATATAATTTTAAAAGTATTTGCATTATTACTATAAAGTAATTTTTACAAAATTTGTTCATTTTTGAATACTAATAAATTATAAATTTAAAACAAGTTTTAAAATAGGAAAACTTTTTAATCAATTACAAAATATTTCATCCCACAAATTAATATATTGAAACACATTAATAAATACATGAAACAAATATATAACTTTACTTCACTATATTTCTCTATTATATTTTATATATAGGGTGGCCCAAATGAGATAAAGGGTTTAGATATAAATTTAATTTCTTACTATTAATTACTATTATTCAGTTTCATTTAGGTTATCTTACATAAAAATAAAGTTCTCCAGTCACACAATAAAATTAATTTGTATAAAATTAATTAAAATCTTCGTAAGATTAAATATAAACACCGGAAAAATTTTCATGTAAATATAAATGCTAGCACAGAACATAAATTGAATAAAAAAGAATACATTATACAAAACGTTAAATAAACTGAAATAAAATTAAGAAAAATACAAAAAATACTGAGAAATGTAAAGGAAAGCTTTCATTCATCAATTGATCATCTGAGAGTTTTAAAAATGAAAAAAAATAAATTATTGATTAAATTAAAGTTCTCTAATTAAAACTTTCATATTTTTTTTATATTTAAAAGACCGTACGATTAAAAAGTTACTGAAATAGTATTTTTAAATTGACATTGAAACTATATAATACACAAAAAAATAATATATTTTTTAAATATGTACCATTTATAAAGAATAAATATATATTTTTTCAATTCAAATACTATTTTTATTATAAATATATTTCCAACTTTTTTATTTCTTTTATCTATGAAAAGAAATTTTACACGTACACTGTTTACGATATTCTATAAAATTATAGTGCATAAGATGACAATTTTATAATTTTAAAATAATGTTTATATCATAACATTACCTCGCAGCTAACAAATAAATTTATAAAATTGAATTTGAAAAAATATTTGACACTTAACCTATCAAACCAGTCAAAATAATTGACCAGTCAAAATAATTGGTTTTGAATTATTTTATGAAAATTCTTTATTTAAATTACATCACGTTATCTGAGATTTTTCACGACTTTTTTTACTATTTGTAGATGATCAACTTTATATTTCTTCATTTTCTCTTTTTCCCTTTTCTAAGATATTTATATATGATGTATGTGAGAAGTGGTTCAAAAAAAAAACTGAAGGATAATACAGAATATTAAATGATAGCAAGCAAGTAAAAATATACGACTTAACGCTTCAATTTTATTTGGACCCCCTATACTTAATACTACAATATCCAGTCATCCTGTAATAATACCTAGATATACCGGAATTAAGCATTTTGACTAGCTGATAATCTATATAAAAATTTAATAATATATAAATTTCCTAAGTTTTTCATAATAATTCTGAAATATTTTTCTCTTACAGATTTATATTTGATGAAAATGTAGCTTCAAAAAAATATCTATTTTAAAAAAATGCTTCATCTAATATGTTATCTTATTGTATGATATTATTGTGTAGCATACAAGTAAAAGTGAAAAGTATTATTTATGTTTTAATTTTCTTAGCAGAAAAGATATATAAGATTTATTTTTAAAGAATCTTATGTTTATTATCAATTAACTCTAAATCAAACAAAAAATATAACAAAATACACTATTTTTGGAATAACGTATTTTTCAAAAAACAATTTTTGGCTGCTTTATTAGAAATAAATATATATTTTAAATGTTTGTTCTAATATTAAATGCAATGTAAATAGTAATGAATACGATAAAAAATCTTGTTTCCATAGTTTATAAAAACTATTTTATAAAATTATCGATTATATTATATTAAATGTTAAAACTATATTTGAATATAAAATTTTTCATAGCAATAACTATCCATACTTTTCAAATAGAAAAAATTAAAATAAGTTTAAAGCTAGAGTTACAATCATACGAATTTATTTATAAAATGTCTACGTGAATATATTTTTTACCCCCAAATATATTTTAATACTGAATAAAATTATTACAGTCTGGAATTTATACACAATTATATATGTATATATGTATATGAAGGAATATATAATTTTTCAGTACAAACATAAAATTCCTTCCTATCTACAAGTTGAATATGTGTTTTTTTAATATTTAAAAAACATATTATTTCATATCAAATGTTCATATAGAAAACTAAATTATTTGAATAATTTTTAAATATTCTACTAAATTTACGAAGAATAAAAATATATATGATGTATATATATATATATATATATATATATATATATATATATATATATATATATATATATATATATATATATATATATATATATATATATATATATATATATATATATATATATATATATATATATATATATATATCTCCGACTGGGTAGTACAGTGGTTTGCATCACCGCGTGTCATGCGGGAGATTGCGTTCGAATCCCAATCGGAGAGTCCCTCATTTTTGAAGGTTGAGTATGAAGGCCGACAACCTCATCTTGTAAAAAATAACTGTCGAGAAGGGAATAAACCCCGAATAAAAAAATCTTCACCAATCAGCGTGGTGAATATGACCAAATACCAGTGAATGGTAGCATTCATTAAGTCTCTCTCGTCCAGTAGTGAATTGATATGGGCTTTATGATGTGATGTTATATATATATATATATATATATATATATATATATATATATATTAAAGTGTTATAAAATTTTTAATTAATAAGAGAACACAATAATTATAGAATAAAAATCATGTAATGAAATATATGGAAAATCTAACGCAAATTTTGATTTAAAACAATAATATTTTTATTTATAAATATATAAAACAAATAATTAATTTAATATATATTCGTATTTTGTTAATATTAAAATATTTATTTAATTAACATGTATATGATTTTTTTTAATATAAATTATATTTGTTTATTTTTAATTATGATAATATTCACAGGTATTGATTATTATTTCACGACTGACATTTTACATATTTTAAAATTCATCATGTAAAAATAAAAAATATATCATTTTTTAACGCAAACAATCATATTTAAATTATTTAACTGCAGATAACAAATTTTTATTAATATAGTAAAAAAAACTATAGAATTACCCAAACAAGACTGAAAGATAGTAAATGATAGTAACCAAGTTAATATATATTTCAATCTAATTTGATCCACCCTATATATTTATCGAATCTTTATTCCGAAATCAACAATAAAATGAATAAAATGTAAACATACAAAAAAATTCTTAATCGTTTGGACAAAGCATAGAATTATATCTAGTCTATTTCAGTACAGATTACTAAATATGTAATTTTTATTTCTATGATACAGTGACCACAATATATTTATAGAAATTCTACTCCAAAATAAATAGTAGAATGAATAAAATGTAAACAATTAAAAAAAGTTTTCAACCATATGTACAAAACTTAGAATTATATCTAGAAATTATATCTAGAAAGAATTATATCTAGAAAATTATAACTTAGAATTATATATATATATATATATATATATATATATATATATATATATATATATAATTGCAGAATACTAAATATGTAATTTTTATTAATACAGTAAAAGAAACTATATTTATAATAACTATACATCTAAATCGATAGTAAAATTAATAAAATGGCATCATGAAAAAAAGGTGTTCAATCATATATAAAGTTAAAAAGGCCAAAATTTAAACAATTTGAGTAATAATTATCTTCAATAAATATCATGTTATGAAAATATAACATAATCAAAATATTCTATTGCACATATTAAGTTTTTGAGATAAAAATGAATTGATACATTTCGAAAATATTTCAATAAATTTCAAGATAACTTTATGATCTTCAGAAACAATTTATTCTACTGTAATAAAATAATAAAATTATCTAAAAATTTCTAGTCAATTCTAAACAATTTATTTTTAAATGAATATTCCATAATTCATTTTAAAATAAACTTCTTTCGAGATATTATTAGCATTAAAAAATCAACACATAATTTTAATTGACTTTTAATAATATTCAAATAATATTTTTTACGTAAACGAATACAAACTCAAGCCAACACTCCAAATTGTTGAAGTATAAAAATATTAGTCTTCTTACATTTTTTTATGGAACATTATATTTTTCTAGAATTGTTTTTTATCATATTACAACAATATAATGTCACCAGTTTTATCTTATTTATAGATGTACGATTTCCTTATTTGATTTTACGTTGTGTCATCTTTTTTGGTTTAAACTGAACAAATAGTTTTTCATATCTGACTTGTTTAATGCTAACTTTCATAAATTTATATTATATGAGTGAATTAACTTTATATCAATTTTCGTAAAGCTTATTTACATCATTTCTAAACAGGTTATGAATAGTTTTAAAAATTCTTAATATAACAGCAATTAATTTTTCTTACTAAGATCTTTTTAGCTTGATAAAGTATAACGAAAAACTAAGAAATAAATATAAAAATGTATATATATATACGTTTTTTTTTGTTATTTTAAAAAAATATTAGATTAAATACTTCTTTTTTAACATAAATATTTTTAAAATATTTTGTTTTATAAAAGCATTATTGCACGATTTACATTGAACTGTTTAAGAAACGTTTAACAAATATTGATTCTGTATTATTGTACAAATTGTTTCCACTATATTGATTTTTCAGTAGTATGTTCACTTATTGGATATAATGATTCGGGCATATTTATTCAGTCAAGTTATTTACATCTGTGAAATTATAAAGTTAATCATTTATAAATTAGTTTGCAGATACAATTAGAGAACATTTGATATAAACATCGCAAATATAATACATTAACGTTTCAAAAGTGAAATCAGTTAATATACTTATATTTATATATATATATTTATATATATATATATATATATATATATATATATATATATATAATACGTAATAATTTCAATTACTTTATATTTTATTTTTAGAGAACGTCAAATATATTTTTTAAAGTAGTCAATTCATACCTCCACACCAAATTTTTTTTTTAATTTTAAAAACTAACTTTAATTGTATTCTCCCATGACTTTTGATTATAGAATTATTTTTTTTAAATTATATAAATTGAAAGATAAAATAGTGTATTCTAAAAAGAATAGTATTACACCATTTTAAAGACTTATGTATGTAAGACATGTTTGAATTTTTTTTAAGCTTATTTTGATATTTCAACTCAATATAGTTTGGCAAATTATCATGGAACATTTATCACTTCAACGACGCTTAGAAATTGTAAAAACTTCAATAAACTTATTGAAACAAAAATTTAATAAGTCCATTATTTGATGAAATAGACTCATCAATTGACCACCAAAATCATGTGATTTACCTCCATTAGATTATTTTCTGTAGAGTTATGTAAAATAATTGGTTTATGTTGTGATAAGTCACAAACAACAGAAACATTAAACATAAATGAACCTGTAATTCATGAAATTGGAGCATAATTATATGAAAGAGTGACTAAAATTGGACTAAACAAATGCACTAAGTGGATCTAACAACAATTTTGATAAAGAAAAAAATATAGATATTCCACACAGTAAGAAAAAATAATTTATTGTAAATTCACTTAAAGGTAAAATTTTTATTTGAAATTCAACCATACATCAGATACAATAATTTTAAAGAACTAAATTTGTATATAAATAAAAAATTAAGAGTCGGAATAATATAAGTGTTTTGTAGATACACTGTTTGAAAAACACATTATAATTCATAAAAAATTGATTTAGAAAAGTAAACATTTAATGGAAGCTCAATTACAAATTGAAGGAACAAACTCAAAGTTAATATTGGAAATTTTGATTCGAGTACAAAAAACGCAAAGTAAGAAACACACATATAGAAAATGAATAAATAATCTAGATTATTAATAAATAATGTTATATTTAAAACAAAATGTAAAATATAAAGTGAACATGTACTTAAAGAAGGATGAGTTTTCTTTATAGCTATATACACAAGAATAATTTATTTATTTCATTCTTAATGAAATAACAATTAATAAAAAAATATATACAATTTTTAAATTCTCAAACATACATAAATACTTAGATTTTTTTTATTATACATAGACAACAGAAATTTAAATTAAATTTCCTTAGTTGTTTTCATTTTTATATTTTTACTATTTTCTATTAATCAGATCATTTGTATAACATACAGTAATTTATATATATATATATATATATATATATATATATATATATATATATATATATATATGTATATTAATATATTATTACATTGAGAATTCATTATAGTTATTAATCTCTTGTATTTTAAAAAACAAATTTATATTAAAATATACAGCAAGATAAGTACTCTATATATTTTTATTTGTTTTTACTTCAATCAAAAAAAATATTTTTTTTACTCAAAAATATTCTCTTACATAATTATAAAAATATTTATATAGGTATTATGTGAGTTTGTACGTATATATACGAGGGTCGTTTGATAAGTGTAATAAAAAAGTAAGAAAAACTAAATTCGAAAATTTAATTAAATTAATTAATTAATAAAATTAAACAATAAATAAATTTACTATACTTATCAAACGACCCTCGTATAAATATATATATATATATATATATTTAATATAGAGATAGATTATGATAGAGAGTGAAAGAAAAATAGACAGATAGATATTTTATATATATATATATATATATATATATATATATATATATATATATATATATATATATATATATATATATATATATATATATATATATATATATATATATATAGGTAGACAAACATACATATGAACTTTATAAAATTAATATTCTTTAATTATAATTATGCAGAATTTTTTTCATAAATGTTTTTATTTTAAACTGTTTAATTTTTTTTTATTTTAAAATGTTCATAAATGTTTAATTTTTTCCATAGAAATTATGAATTTTTTAAACACAATTTATAAATTATAATCATATTTAAAATATACTCGTATATATGTAGAAAATTACACAATTATACAAATTGTACTGATATGTACGTAATTTTATTTACGTATAAATATATATATATATATATATATATATATATATATATATATAAATATATATATATATATATTTGTTGAAATTTATTGTTTAAAGTTATAAATAAATGGGTATGTACTGACCTGTGGTATACAGAAAATCAACGAACATAGCCATGCAAGGCATACCATGCCCTTAGAACGTCGTGATGTCCAAGAGCAATACGTGAGTGGGTGGCAGATGGCCTGATGACGGTCGATTGCCGTTGCTGTTAATACGTACGAACTGAGGTATGGACCGACCGGCTGAGCAAATTTCACTACTTTGCAGAGAATCGGACCACCACGGAAGCGATAAGTTACCTACATGACATACATTTACATAAATAATTGTTACATGCTACTGTTGTATAGTCTTTTATTAAAATAATAATTAAATCGGGATGAAGATGATTTATTGTCAAGAAGATTAGATTTATTAAAACATTTCTCTGAAAATGAAGTCGAGTTATTTGACTGTGCATAATAATAATTACTTTAAAATATTAAGAATTACTACTTGTATATAATAAAATGTAAAATTTCTAGACCATGAAAATTATATTATTTTCATTAATTTAAATTTATATGAAGCAATATGAATATTAATTCTATTTTATTTTCATATTTCAACAAATTTTAATTACAAAAAAATAATTAAAATTAAATACACCTTTTTCGTAAACAATTCTCGTTCTCGTATAATCATACTTTCAACAAGGATCACTCATAGCATTTAAATATTTATCATATATTTTAATTTAAAAATAATGGTCAAATATAATCAAACGGACTTCTTATAAATCTTAGTATAAAAGAAAAATAAGAAGAAAACTCGTAAATTTAATTTGTATTTTAAAAGAATTTACGAGTCATTTATCATGAGATATTTTTCTTATCTTTCTCTGTATGGTAGAAATTGTCGCGAATAAAAAAATTAATTACAATGTTAAAAAAAACAGATTGGTGTAAATTAAATATTTGATATCAGCATTTGAGCTTTAATATATTCGAATCACTTCCTTTCTCAGTAAAATATTTTAAATTTAGATTGAAAATGTAAAACAATAAAAAACGAAATCTTATTTCATATTGAAATTCGTGCCATAGAATTTGCTACTAACTTACTGTAATCATATAACTAATGTAAGATGAATAAGGATAATTTTTATTATTATTATAATGAAATGATTTCTTAATTAACAATATTTTCCTAGATATTTTATTTATATTTTTTTTCGTATTAATTTAGATTTTGATTTCAATGTATAAATACACAAAACAATGTTTAAAAGATAATTCATAATTTTTGTATAACTTTTAAATTTGAAAAAATATGTAGTAAAATTTCAAAATGATAAATTCACATCTTACAATATTTATTAAAATAACGAACTTACAATTAGCAAAACTATGTTCATTTATATAGTCATTTAAAATGAAAAAAAATAATAAAGTTTTTATTTAATACAAGTAAATAATTTTAAACGGTGGTTATATATATATATATAGAGAGAGAGAGAGAGAGAGAGAGAGAGAGAGAGAATTAGTAGACAAAAACAAACTACAATAAATTTGTGCACACTATTTTTTGCTACAGTGTAAAAACTGTTACACTTCAGTGTTGAAGAGTAGTATAAAATAAGTTTTTATGTTATTATAGTTTTAAAATATAATGGTATCATCTGAAAAACCCCTTAAAAAAGAATGTTACAAATTTGTAGTGAACTAATGTTGTTAAATTTTATTTTAAAGTACGAATTTCATTATTTTTATAGAGAAAATACCGTCCTTTTAGAAGATAAAAAACACTACTTGTTTTGGAACTAGTATATTTTCGTTCACACAAATTAATTCAGTTATAAGAAAAAAAATATATTAAAATATAATATTGACATAAACTGATTATTATTAATTAATTATCTTTTTTAAAAAAAAAATGTTCAAAATTTACTTAGTCAAATACCTTGAATAAATTGTCTTCTAAATAATTATGTTTTTGTGAAAACATAACTAAATATCTAATACCGTTGTTGAAAAAGTAAGAAATCAATATTGTGAATATGAATAAGAAGAGTAAAATTAGAAGATATATGATAATCCTCATTAAATACAAAGTAAGTACAAACTTTTATAGTAATATCAAACACTAATATTAAGAATGTTTAAATATTGAAAATAAAAATCACTTATATTTATTTATATTTTAATACTGTGATTAATTAACTTTTATCTTTTCACCACAATACTTTATTAAAATTGATAATAACCAAACATTGTTCACTTTTTTACTAATACATACTTTTAACTTCGATTCTACAATGTTGTAATCTGATGATAAAAATATTTTTATTAAAATTCAGAAATGTATAAAAAAGTGTCATATAAAAGCAAGTGATTAATTTTTATACAAATCACAATATGTACATATATATATATATATATATATATATATATATATATATATATATATATAAATACGCATACGTCATGGCACACATGGGTAACATTAGCAATTAATTGATATAAATTCAATGAATTCTTTAAATTAAAAAATATATATTTAATTGAAAATAAATATAATGAATAAATTTAATGAATATTATATTTATTTTCAGTTAAATATTTTTTTTAATTTAACGACTTCATTGAATTATGTCAATAAATTGCTTATGTTACCCATGTGTGCCATGACTTATGTGAATAAGTGTATGTATGTATATATATATATATGTATGTATGTATATATTTATGTATATATATATATATATATATATATATATATATATATATATATGTATATATATATATATATATATGTATGTATATATATATATATGTATGTATGTATATATTTATATATATATATATATATATATATATATATGTATGTATGTATATATTTATGTATATATATATTTATATATATATATATATATATATATATATATATATATATATATATATATATATATATATATATATATATATATATATATGTATGTATATATATATATATATGTATGTATATATTTATATATATATATATATATATATATATATATATGTATGTATGTATATATATATATATATATATATATATATATATATATATATATAACCAATCGGCGGTATAGTGGGCTACATATTACCGCCTGTCATACATTTGATCCTGATTACAGAAATAGGGTAAGCGTGGCTCTATAGCTGAAATGGATTGAATAAAAACCTCCACTAACCCACTTAATGTGATGAGTTAACAAAGTGTCAGTGAATGGTATAGCATTCAATAAGACTTTTTCCCAGCAGTAGGTTGATATAGTTAATATAATAATGATACATAAATGTGTGTATATGTACATATATATATATATATATATATATATATATATATATATATATATATATATATATATATAAATATTCATGTAAACACTTCTTTTCTCTGTGGGAGTTTCACTTAATTTAATAGTTCCTTTATCATTTTTACCGCTATTCACTGTATACAATTATTATTATTACTATTCTATTATTCACGTCTATTGTCTCATTATTCATCTATTACTCTTGGTCATCTCTCATTATTACTCACATTTATTGTTTTATGATTCAGTTTGTTATTCTTCGTTGTCTATTACATCTCTATTCACTACACGTCATTTATTTTCGTTTGATACTCTTGAAATAAATTAAATATATAGTATCTGTGAAAATATTGTTAATTAGCAAAGAATTTCATTTTAATTATCATAAAAATTATCTTGTGTCAGTTTATATTAGTTATATTGATTACATTAAATTTTCACAAATCCGTGTTTTATTTTGTAATTAAATAATTTATTCATGACAATTTCTACTATAGAAAGAAAGATAAGAAAAATACCTCATGATAAATAACTCGTAAATTCTTTTAAAATACAAATTAAATTTACGAGTTTTCTTTCTATTATCCTGATATACTAGGATTTATAAGAAGTCTGTTTGATTATATTTTGACATTATTTTTTGAATTAAAAATATAAAGAATCATCCAAATGTGACGCGCAGATTTGTGTTTAATTAAAAAGAAACTGTACACACGTTTCCCTATACATCACTCTATACACATGTTTCTTTTTAATAAAACACAAATTAAAGTGTGACAGTTAGATGACCGTATATATTTTTATCTTATAGAAGGAATTCAATTATAGTATTGTGGCGACTTTCTTCGAAATAAACTTCTATTCGAACTGCTATAGTATATACATATATATATATATTATATATATATATATATATATAATATATATAAAGAGAGAGAAGAGAGAAAAGTTTATGCGTGAACTTTAAATTGAATCCCTAACGAAAGTTCCATCCAACCTAAAAAAACACTCCTTATCATACCTTTATATAAATATATATATATATATATATATATATATATATATATATATATATATATATATATATATATATATATACGAGGGTTGTTAGATAAGTATGAAAAACTAAATTGAAAAATTTAATTAAATTAAACAATAAATAAATTTACCATACTTATCTAACGACCATGGTATATATATATATATATATATATATATATATACACCCGCCCCTCAATTTACGCGGAGTATCCGTTCCACGTGGATTTGTTTTACGCGAATGAAAATCGTGTAAATTGAGTCCGTCAGTACAATAGAAAAAATATTGGAAATAAAAGCTAATAAAGTTGTAGAAACACATATTTATTTCACATAGCTTAACAAAAAAATGACGTTTTTGAAAACAAAAGTAGATAAATTTTATTCGGTATCACTATCGCTACTGTAATTCAAAACAATCAACCTTTTATATATTTATACGTTCAAGTAAGAATTTGCGTCACTCTTTTATCTGACCGCGTATAAAAAGTGCCGCGTAAAAAAACATTTTGCGTAAATAAAGGTATAATTTACCGCGTAAAAAAAGTCCCGCTTAAATTGAGGGACGGGTGTATATATATATATATATATATATATATATATATATATATATATATATATATATATATGAAGGGTATTGTTTAGGTTAAATACAACTTTCGATAGGGATTCAATTTAAAGTTCTATCACCCTTAAAAACACCCTATATATACAAGCATACATATATATACAAACATATATATATATATATATATATATATATATATATATATATATATATATACGAGGTGTGATCAAAAAATAAGGTGAATTTTTATTTTTTTCAAAGAATATTTATTTATTCATCAATTTTTATTTTGTCCCCTTCAAATTAATCCCCCTCGGATATAATGCACTTGTGCCAACGCTTTTTCCAATCCTCAAAGCATTTCAAAAAATCATTTTTTGTGATCTTGTTCAGCTCCTCTTTCGATGCCGTCTTTATTTCCTCAATCGTTGCAAAACGCCGTCCTTTCATGGGCCTCTTCAGTTTCGGGAACAAGAAGAAGTCACAGGGGGCCAGGTCTGGGGAATACGGTGCCTGCGGCATCATTAGTGTGTTGGTTTTAGCCAAAAATTCGCGCACAAGCAACGATGTGTGAGCAGGGGCGTTATTATGGTGCAAAAGCCAATTTTTGTTCTTCCACAAATTCGGACGTTTCTAGCGGATTGCTTCGCGCAAATTACGCATAACTTGCAGGTAATATTCCTTATTTACTGTTCTACCCTGTGGCAAGAACTCATGATGCACCACGCCCCTGCAATCAAAGAAAACTGTAAGCAAAACCTTCACATTTGATCGAACTTGGCGTGCTTTTTTTGGTCTTGGTGATCCTGAATGCCTCCACTGGGACGATTGAGTCTTAGTTTCGACGTCATAACCGTATACCCATGTTTCGTCACCTGTTATGACCCTGTCGAGTAAATCTGGGTCGTCGTTGACGTCATTCAATAGCTCTTGGGCGATGCTCATGCGACGGTTCTTTTGGTCGAAATTGAGCAATTTCGGAACAAACTTCGCTGACACACGTCTCATGTCTAAAACACCCGTTAACATTGATTGGCACGAACCAAACGAGATGCCAATATCATCAGCAATTTCTCTATTGGTAATTCGACGATTCCCCAACACTATTTTCTTCACTTCTTCAACGTTCTCAACAGTTGTTGACATGCTGGGGCGTCCAGAACGAGGTTCGTCGTTGGCGTCTTCTCGGCCTTCTTGGAAGAGTTTATATCACTTGTAAACATTTTTTTGGCTTAAAGTAGACTCATCGTATGCCACTTTCAGCATTTCAAGTGTTTTGGAGCACTTGATTCAATTTTTCACACAAAATTTAATGCAAACTCTTTGATCCATGATTTTCGACAGCGGAAAATCGTGGAGCCTGCAAAACACTTCTAACTTTTATGCCTCCCACCAACAAACTAAACATGCTACATAGCTGAAATTTGGAACATATATTCGAAACGAGTGTACCAACATAACCAAATAAAAAAATCGAAGATCGAACGGATGTAGCCCACTAAATTTCAAAATTCACCTTACTTTTTGATCACACCTCGTATATATATATATATATATATATATATATATATATATATACATATTACTGATTATATTAAACTAAAAATCTATATTTACAATTTTAAAGTCATACACTGCTAAGTGATGATTAATGCGAGTACAAAAATTTCAATATTTGGTTTAGTACTAATTCTATAACAATACTAGATCACGCATAATACGAACTAAAATTTTCTACCAAGCTGCAAAGAATTACCATATTTTACATATAATTATATATTCAAATAGCACGAATGCAAATAATGCGATCACTTAATGAGTTTCATTGTGCGCACTAACCGAGACCTAGGTATATTAATTTCAGTAAATCTTGAGAAATAAGAATATCTAAACTGAATAATTATTATTAATAATATAATTTTGAATAATCTAATGTGTGAATGGTAACTATTTTGTAATAATTAACTACGTTTCTATAATTAAAGGTCATTTTTTTTCTTTCACTCGAATTATAGTAAATTAATTTTTAGTTCATACCAGTACAATTTAAATTCTATAATAGAAGAATTAACAACACTGTACTCTATTTTAAATTTTATTTAAATATTTAAAAAAGTAACATTCTAAAGAAATAAATTATATTAAAAATACGTTCATTTTTTTCATTTTTACAAAGTAACTTTATTTTTTAATTTTAAATATAATATATTTTTTTATTATTTTCATGTATAAGCTGAAATCAATTACTATATTTGACATATAATTTTAACTTCGAAAAATGTGAATTTCAATAATCTGTTGGATTCTTGGAATTGATTATTCAGACTAGTTAATATATATATATATATATATATATATATATATATATAATCCATTTTATATAATTTTTTAAACCATTTTATATCCTTCAATTGCAGTTGAATTTATAAAATTTATTTAGATTTAGTAAGTAAACAATTCAGAAAAGTTAAACTGATTATATATATATATATATATATATATATATATATATTGATTAATGAAAGATTTTTTTATTATTCATAACGTACTAAAAACCATTATATCTATTCAAATTCACATAATAACACCTTTGAAGTTCTGCTAAGTACACAGCAATGAATATGTTAAATTATAACATCACACTATGTTCAGATTTTAATAATTTTTTTCTTAGATATAATCGAATTTTAATTGGACATAAAAAGTCTGATCTATTTAGGTTTACTGTTAATTTTATAAAAAATGACACAAATTGTCAACTATCTATTTTTATATATGTATTTAAAATATACATTTACTTAATTTTTAACGTAATAATTATATGAATATCATATTTAGCCATAAATTTTGATATTCTAAAATAAAATAGTTCAGCATATTAATTTAAAAATAATTTGGTTAATTGAAACATTTTACTATATGTAATATCGACCATTTTCAATTGTGATACAAATTTGATCAACTTAAATTGAGACAGATTTCTGTGCGTGGCTTGTCGTTGAAAAAAACTGTTCTCAGAAAACCTTGAAAACATTTGTGACAAATTTTATCTCGTACAGCTTTTTATTCAGACGTGAATGTAATTTTTCGTGTAACCGAAGTAGCACTTTGTGTTAAATTATTTTCTATTAAACAGTAGAGTGAAATATTTCTTAAAAAAATATGTGTATTGTTAAACTGTAATTTTTTAAGTGTTTTAAATATAGAGTAAAAAAATATTTATCAAACGTAATAATTATGTACTGAAATCTATTTTATTAATAAGAAAGCATAATAAAATCTATTATAAAATAATAGTAAATAATTTATATATTGGGTCTCCCAAAAAGTCCTATGATTTTTGTAAGTAAAACAAAATAATGAGTTACACTATTTTTTAATATTTCGTTAACAATGTAATTTTCATTAATATTAACAACTTCTTTCCATCTTGATAGAAGTTTTTGAATTCCTACCCTATAAAATAACTCTCATGGAAGCTAAAAAATCATTTAGTGTTTTTTTTTACATTTTCATATTTCTTTTCTTTTCATTTTCATTCATTTTTTTATTTAACATGTTTTGCACAACTGAAAATAAATGATAATCGAAAGACATTATATCCGGAAAATATGCTGGGTGATTTAAAACCTTTCAACTGATTTCCATTACTTTTTTGGGGTTGATAAAGAAACATGTGGTCTTGTGTTATCATGCTATAAGATAATTTACTCTTATTAACAAGAAACAGACTTTTTTTAAGTTCATTGTTCAAATTATCCAATTGTTGACAAAATTTTTCAAAATTAACTATAAATTTTACTTTAGAAGTTAATAATAAATTTGTTCTCATATATATATATATATATATATATATATATATACATATATATATATATATATATATATGTATGTATAAGTATATGTATACATATTACCATACAGATAACATTTACTTTTTCACACTAAAATCGGTTCAGATGTTGATGGAGCAAATCGTCCAGCTTTGCAGTATGCTTTTTTCTTTGCTATATTTTCATATATAATCCATTTCTCATCTTTA
Organism: Neoneuromus ignobilis; assembly: GCA_029203775.1. Classification (NCBI taxonomy): domain Eukaryota; kingdom Metazoa; phylum Arthropoda; class Insecta; order Megaloptera; family Corydalidae; genus Neoneuromus; species Neoneuromus ignobilis. The sequence goes on from CP092093.1 coordinate 26,765,941, forward strand.
GTGCAGGCATTCCAAAAATTGTTCATTTTTATTGTATTAAAATAGAGATTAGCAAGAGGTTACACGATCCTACCTGTTCCCAGCAGTCAATTCATGTAGTACCCATCTTGCTATATTTTTTTCTATCTCTGATGTGAATAAAAATGTTCCTTCTTTTAAAATATTGCGAAGAATATTATTATTGATCATAGAAGGTCTTTCAGAGCATAGTTCGTGTTTAAGGTTAAAATATCTAACTTCAAATTTCTCGAACCATCTTCTATTTATCATTTCAGATATTGCGTTTGCTCAAAAAACTTTACAAATTTCTATATGCTTCTCCAACATTCTTTCCTTGTTGATATTTGTAAAGTATATAATGTCGTAAATAAACCTAACAGACAGACATCTTTCCTTTAATATTCCATGGTAAATACTGATGATAGAACATTTGTTTGAGTGTATATTGCAAGGTACCAATGTTAAAATAAAACGGTAAAAGGACTGAATCATAATATAACTTTCCTTAAATCGCTTTTCTACGTGCTTAAAATAATTATGGGTTATGAAAACAGAACTTTTCGGTAGATCATATATATATATATATATATATATGTGTGTGTGTGTGTGTGTGTGTGTGTGTGTATGTTTTATTCTAGAGAATGTAATTATTTTTACAAAAAATATAATAATCTACCAATTATTTACGAGGGTAATTTTCAATCCGTCTTTCATAACTCATTGATTTTACTCAAAAGAAAGTTACAAGTGTCCATTTTTTTGTTAAATTTTAAATAATGATTGGAATTATACCCCTTTGTTTATACTATTAACATAATTATTTAATTTTAATTTATTTGATGAACTCTTATTATCATTCTTTTAAATTAAAATATTTTTTTAAAAGACGACTCAATTAAGTCTTAATTTCACATGAAATAAATATTTTTTTATAATTGCTATTATTAAAGACAATATTTTTATAAACATTAAACATAAATAAAAATTATTAAACATATTTATATAAATATAATATTTATATAGATATTATATCGAAAAAAAAGTTATGATACTATCAATTAATAATCGATAAAAAAAGATTAATTTTTAAATTAAATATACAACTATAAAATAAAAATATGTTACCATAACAAATGTCTCACATAAAAACATATTAAGAAATTAAAAACATTTTCCTAGAAACATCCATTAATTACTTGTTTGTATGAAAATCTTATACGATGAAAATTTCAAAGAAATTAAGTATTTTAAAATTTGTAAATATTTAAAAATTCTTTAATATCAACGTTTATAATCTTCATAAAAACATACGAATATTTGAACCATAATGAAAAATAAATTATCTATGAATTGCAATTTAATAAGTTGCTACTAGTTTTTAGTACCATCGTTAATTTACTATTATGCAGACAAAATAGCTCTCCAGCTTACGAAACTAAACAGGTATCTAAGGAATTAAGATTGAATTAATTAAATTAAACAGGGAATTTTTAATTAGCTATCAGAAAATGTTATATTCAGTATTTAGTTTGGTATTGTAACAATTTTACTTTAACACAAATGAACCAATCAACATCTTTTTTATAAAATTGTTTAGTAATAATTTATTGTTATAATTAATTCAATAATCACTAAATTTCATTTCTTACTGATACGCATTTCAATAGCCATGTTATCATTGATGAATTACAAAATCTATTTTAGTGAACGATTTATCTATATTAAATATATTTTATAAAATTTTATTATTTTTTCAAAACTAAATATTACATGAAAAAATACCGAATATAAAATTACGTAAGGTTAGGATTATTATCATTTAAGAGTGAAAATTACCTAATTACAAGATATACAAAACGTTTTGTGAAGTTTTCTGAAAATATATATATTATACATCGAAAGGAATCAATATATAAATAATTATGTTTGTATAAATATGTAAATTCCATTGTTATATTAATGATATAGAAACTATTCCATTTTCCTTGTGATAAAAATCAACTTTTTATTTTATTTCTCCATAGACAAATTATTGTATTAAAAAAGTACTTACATAAAAAAGACGTAAATAAATTTACTATTAATGTTTCAAATGTTCTCCTATTCATAAAATGATATTTTTTGAATCTTTTTAAACAAACAACTCAACAAAATAACACCTTTTTAAATCGTTCAGTACATTTTCATATTTAATTTAATAATATATATATATATATATTTATATATATATATATATATATTTATATATATATATATATATATATATATATATATATATATATATATATATATATATATATATATATATATATATATATATATATATATATATATATATATATATATATATATATATATATATATATATATATATATATTAAAGTATGTCAGTTTGTATACTAAATATAATACTGAGTTAACGTCAGATACAGTATAAACGATACACACAACGTTTGTTTGCATTTTTATGCCTTTAGCAAAAAAATCAAATAATATTTTTCTGTTATTTTCTATCTATGTAAACGTATTATATTTTTTTCAAACATGAAATTGTTAAGATTTTAATTAAAATTTTATTTTCAAACATATTTAATAATTTCAAACATAAATGAATTCCTAGAATTTTTTTTATCAAATACTATTTTATTTACTTTTAGTATTTAAGCACAGATATTGTTTTTACAAATAAAATCGCAATATTAAAAATAATATTCTTTTATATTAAAAACATCTGTTATTAAAAATGTAATATTTGTGTAATTTATTGCAAACTGTGTTAATATTAATAATATGATTTTTTATTTTATTATATATATTATATTTATATTTTTGTTTGTTAAATTTTTATATTACATTTACTACTAAACGTATTTAAAGACTACACAAGTTTTTTATAAATTCTATGCATAATACAAAAAATTAAAAGAAGAAAAATGTCTATATCTACATCAAGTATATACTTTTATAACAAAACATTTATTGTAAGATTTATGGTTCATAGAGTTAAGAACAGAACAAAAACTGGTAAAAGCCATTATCACTTAAAAGCAGGCTATACATAATGCTGTTCGGTAAAATGTTGATTTTTATCTGTTTTGAAATACTTATATAACAACCTTTTTATAAAGTATAGTGTAGGTGTTTCAATCTGTATTATGGATTTAATTTTATAAATAAGACAAATGTTCTTCTCTTGAAATGAAAATAAAATTTTTAGACTATGTTTAGAATTATAAAAGATAAAAACATAATAATTGAATATTATTATTTATTTCATCAAATGAGTTATGACGAATTTATATATTCCACTAGATAAACAAATTAAATGTTGTTTATTTTCATAATTGTAGATCAATCAAGTTATGATATTAAAAATTAAATGATGATGATTATACACCTTTTTAGAAAAGCAAGATCAGTAATTGGAATTCCAATTTTGGAACAAGTCGTTACATTAATATATTTTAAGCTCTTAATTCAATATTTAAAAATCCTAATTGCGGTATTTAAGAAGTATTGAATAAAGAGCATTCTAAGTCCAAACAATTTATCTGTCTGCCAGAAAATTCTCAACCCGGTACTATTGTTACACATCTAAAATGAAAGATTGAATTTTTCTCAACTTGCTTTTTATAATGTTTCAATGTAATTTATAGAGCATAATCATTTCTGCCATAAAAATAAACTGAAGTTTTTTTTAAATGTATTCTCCTAGCCCACATATTCTACAAAATCTTAAACATCCAAACTAAACTTGCAAGCCTCCTTTATTTTTCAAACTGCCCCCCCCCCTTCGACGAGCTTTAATTATTTAACTATAACTATCCATCCTGAAATATATATTTAAAACGAATCAAATACCTTTTCTTTGAATTCTATGTTTCCCGTTTTTATTACTGAATACTAAATTCAAACTCCCGCAGTACTCAAGCACAAGTCTCACCAATGTTAAATATGCTTTTCTGTAACTATATTACTAAAATATTGAAAATATCTTCTTCTCATGATAAGAAAAATGCAACCCCGAGATTATATAATTTCTACTTCATCGACAAAGAAATTTGTTTAGAAAAAATCATCTATTAGTGTATCTAAGATAGGTACTTTTCAAAAGATTCAATTCCATACTGTTACTTTTCATCCAATTTATAATATTGAATATTAAACTTTGACATAATGTTCTTATAAATAACGCAGTTATCAAAAAATGTATAATATTTGAATTTATAATTATATCTGGAAAATCATGTAAAAAAAATAAACAAAATAAACTAATTACACTACCTTAAATTACTCATGAAGTTATAGAGAAATATCAGACTGTATAATATATATATATATATATATATATATATATATATATATATATATATAAAATTCAATGTAAAATTTAATTATTTTATATAACACATAAAATTTAATAATAAATGTTAATCTAACTATAATCAAATATATAATTATACAAAATATTTTTTGCATATGAAAATGTTAATATTCATTTAAAGTTCATTTCATAATTTTTAATTCAAATTAACTTTTTATTATCAAAACAATATATCGAGTCAAAGCAGTTGTTAATTTTTTATTTTACATTCGAGTAAATATTGTATTTCATCAAAATATTTTAACATTTATGTCTATACTAAACATAATTTATTTTTAATTTCATTTTTTAAATTAAATTTTTAAAAGGAAACATATTTCACATTACTCTGAAAATAATGATCTACATTTTCTTATCTTAAATCTATATTAAAAAAATAATTTTACATTTATTTTATAATTATTTTATCACTTTCAGTCGTTGTGATCTTAGAGTGATAACATTATACGAGTTTAAACGTAATTGTAATGCAGCGGAAACAGTTCTGAATAAATAAATAATTTATTGACTTGTTTATATGGCTGCACTGTGAGTGAATGAACTATATATAAATTTAAAATATTCAGTTTATGATAAAGTATATTATCCTCAATCTTAGATTTTATTATTTACAGAAGTTTGTTACAAATGTTTTGGCTTCTAAATATTAATAGTTATTAAGGAAAAATTATGTGTATATATATATATATATATATATATATATATATATATATATATATATATACGAGAGTCGTTTTGATTAGTATAGTAAATTTATTTATTGTTTAATTAAATTAAAATTTTCAATTTAGTTTTTCTTACTTTTTTACCATACTTATCAAACGACATTCGTATATTTGTACCTCAAATTAAAAACTGTTATTTTTATTTTATATATTATACAATTTTAAATAATTAAAATGACTTATTTTTTTTAAAAATAACTTAATGGAACTGTTAGTTTACAATTATTTTTTTTAATTAATTTATTTAATAAAAAAAAGCAATATTATTGAAAAAGTTTTTACTATAGGAATATATCAATAACAAAAAATAAAATGCAAAACACTTATGATTTTCTATACTTTTTTAAAATAATGATATTTATACGAGTATGTGTAAATTGACATAAATCACTTTTAATCAATTATAAAATTATAAAAAAAAACTAAATTAAATTTCGAAAAATAATTAGAAAATCTGTAAAACAAATAACTTAATATCGAAACTAATACGTTCATGTTCATAATAAATAATTTATTTATGTACACTTCAAAGACTTGTTTTATTAAAATCAAGCACTAATTGTGGAATATTACAGAAGCAATTTCAATGATTAATGTACCATAAATATGTATTTTTCTGTACAAATTCATTTAGCTGTATCCGAAGAAAATTAAATTACGCAATCTTCTATCTGGTATAAATTTATTGCGTGATAATTACATTCGCAATTAAAAAAAAAGTAGAGACATGAAACAAATTAATGAAATTAATAAAACTTATAATATCGAACATTATATGTTTATATATATATATATATATATATATATATATATATATATATATATATATACACATTGTATGCGCATACATTATTTGCAAAGAACAAAAAATGTAACTGAAAAAAACTAAAATAGTAACTAAAAGAAAATATACTAAAACTACCTTTAAATAATTTAAACTAATAGAAATTATTTATAGTGAAAAAAATTATAAACAAAATAAATTTTACGTATTAAATAACATAAAGGATATTTTTTTTGTTACTCCAAGAGTTTTTTTTTAATTTAGTAACTTATTCTCAATAAGAGAAATAAATATGATGAGATATTTATTTAGAACTCTGTCTTAAGTGAACAAATATTCATTAGAATTTTATTTAGTACTCAAATATATAAAAAGCAACTCTTATAAGTACATTTGAAAAATATACATTTATAAATATAAAAATATTATGCTGTAGATATTTCTGATTGTTGTTCTATGTTACAATTACTAAATGAAAAAGATAACAAATTGTTGGCGTCGAAAATAAACTGTATGTTGTAGAAAAACGTGCGTAGATTTAATAAATTTATCAGATAAAAAATTAGATAACATTTTAGTAATTTATATTTTTTGAACGTGAAGAAAACAGAATACAACATAAATACCAGTACTGGATTAATAGAATATTTCAAATGTAAAACGATCATAATATTTTGTTACAGTTTGTATTTAGTTATATTAATGGTTATAATTAATAGGTTGTATACCTATACATAAACAATATATATATATATATATATATATATATATATATATATATAAATAATAAGAGAGAGAGAGAGAGAGAGATGAAATAAAATTAACTAAATCATGATATCTCAAATGGAAAATAAGTAAAAATAGTATCAAAAAAAGCTATGGCTATTTCTTAAAAATGACTGCCATTTGAAATAATACTTCATAAAAGTATATCCTTAAAGGATAACGTATCGCACGACGGTTGTTCATTTTTATTACAAAATCAAGTCCATAATTCAAAAAGAACATTATTTTCGTTTTTGTTTCAATTTTTCTAAACAAGGATGTTTTTATTTATTCGATTATCAGCTAAATATTTAAAATCAATGAACGTATGTGCTAAGCTAAATATATCATACTACAGACAGTTTGAATAAAAATTATATTTTCAAAATATAAAAAAGTGAAATATATTTGATTTAAACAAAAATAAATTTAAACAAAAATATTCTAAATAAGTTCTTTTACATAAATTACAATAGGAGTTATTAAACAATAAACAGATAATAGTAATAACGCCAAGAACAGGCCATTTACAAAGAGCCTTTGTATTTAAAAAAAATATTTTTTACAAATATCTCGATGTTGATAAATTTTATAAAACATTTTTGTTCATTTTATACTTTCATGGATTTCGATAAATATTAAGATACATTGATCATATTTGCTTACATTTTTTTTGAAATTGTGGCCAATTCACTTTTGAATAATTAGTTGTCACTTCAAATCCACTCGATGCATTATATTAGGTTGGCAAATATCTCCCTTCAGCCTTCTGGTCTTTTGAATTTCGCGGCTATGTACAAAAAAAAAAAAAAAAAAAAAAAAAAAAGCGGAAGGGAGATACTTGCCAACCTAATATAAAAGTATAAAATAATTATTATTGTAAATTTTATTTATTTACAAGCTGATGTACATTCGATAACAATACCACCATATTCACATCGCTTCATTATAAAATTTAAGATCTTATTTGCTTACATTTTGAGAGTAAGGATAACGATGTACTAAAAGATGTATTAGAAACCAACAATAGTAATTCACTTAGTAATATTCGTTTTGATACTATACTAAATTTCATTTCAACCAAATAAATTATGTTTTTATCAAAGTAATACATAGTATTTATTGTTTACTTTATTTACTGGAGCTCATTTCGATTAACCACAGTCAAATTCAAAATTCAATAAAATTTATTTATTATATTACGGTATTCTGATAGCATGATTATCTAAATTCACATCAACAAACAAAATAAACAATAATGATTACTAAACATTTATAAAATGTTATGTTGGAATGGGTGATCAATTCAACATTTTTTGAAGAAGATTAATATTGATTTTTATCAATAATCAATTTCAATTTATATGTTTAAATAAAATTTCAATTCACAGAAGAAAGTTTCATTTTTCTTGAAAAAAACACAATATATGCCAAATATTACAAATAAAGAGACACATACATAAATATATAAATATATATATATATATATATATATATATATATATATATTAGGTTGGCAAATATCTCCCTTCCGCCTTCTGGTCTTTTGAATTTCGCAGCTATGTACAAAAAAAAAGCGGAAGGGAGATACTTGCCAACCTATATATGTATGTATGTATATATATATATATGTATATATATATATATATATATATATATATATATATCACTACCCCAATTCTACTTTCAAATATTTCATTTCTTTTACATACACGATTAAACGATATTCACGCTTTATCCTATATTCAAGATTCTTGGAATTCATAATGTTGTTTGATGTGACTTGAAATGTTAACTTCTAAAATCTGTAAGTACTCTATTATTACCTGCGATCAAAATTTAATATCATGAAATTCATTTCTATTTTATCAATTTTTCCACTATATAAGTATATCTAAATATTATTCTTAACTTGATATTTATTGTTATTTTATCGTTCTATATACGAGTACATAGAAAATAATTCCATCGCAAAATTAATGTCAATAATTTATTCCGATCATAAACGATTATTTGCAAACTTTAACGATTGCAAATAAACATTCACCATTGCAAGTATCACTGTGGGAGCAAACAAAACAAAGGGAGGAGGGTGAACGTAACGATTAGGGGGCAGAACCCCCTGGTATTATACAAAAATATTTAATTATGTAATGAAAAAAAACTTATGTTTATATGAACAAAATAGAATTATATATAAGGTCTATTAAAAGTTATATATTATCATATTCTTTATTTTCAAAATCTAACAAATAATAAAACATGAAAGAAACGATATTAAATTCTTTAAACTATAAATAATATTAAATTGGTCTAGAGAACATAAAATAATAAATAATTTTACTAATAAACAATTTACGTTTAGAAGTGAGCTAATCAATTATATTAAAACAATTAAATCA
>CP092093.1:26780000-26782500 GCA_029203775.1 Neoneuromus ignobilis
TAAAGAATTATATATTTTTTCTTCATTTATTTTTCAATAATATACAAGATAAATATAATAAAAAATACCTATATATTTTTTAATGTCATTCGAATTTTATTTCGTAAATTAATAATAGTATTTGAAATAAAGACCAAAAACCATAGTGCGATAAATTATTGAATATTAAAACCAAAACGTGTACTGCCGATACAATTATCCACATATATTAATCCTCTTCTATTTATTTAAAATTTTTAGTATAAATACAACATTAATAATATCATGTATGTTATGAAAAACGTGATATTTCATATGTGACAATAGTAGCGAAAGTGTTGAAAAGTAAATTAATATACGAGGGTCGTTTGATAAGTATTATAAATTTATTTATTGCCTATTCAATTAATTTAATTAATTTTTTCAATTTAGTTCTTCTCACTTTTTTACCAAACTTATCAAACGACCTCGAACATCAATATTTTATAATAAAACATACAATTGCATTATAAATATATTAATAAAATTATATTTTTTAAAAGATCTATATAATAATGAAAGAATTTACATCGTAAAAATATTTTTTATTATTTTCTTATCTGTCAAGTTATACTAAGGACATTTTTTTTATATTTTTAACATTTTAAAAATATATCATTCAAATATAAAAAAAACTAATATATTTCAAGTTCTAACATATTTATTAAAAAATAGTTAATATGCATTTTGTATTTTATATATATATATATATATATATATATATATATATATATATAAAATATATATATATATATATATATATATATATATATATATATATATATATATATATATACATTCACTCGTACCGAAATTCCTGTCACAGAATAGGTATGTATAAAAAGTGTGATATTCTTAAGACGCCAAGACACATCATTATATTGTCTTGATATTTTATCCATACTAACATACATTTGTCATAGAATAGACTTAAAAAATACAAACAAACTTCGTTATGCCAAATGCAAAAATGAAAATACAAGTTCTAGAGAACATAAAAAGCATTTCATAAAAACATACGAAGCATAACATTTTATATAACAGTAAATTGAGAATTTTAAGAGTTTTTTTTATCAAAGATTGTTGATTCTTACAAGGTCAGATTTGAATACAAAATCTCTTTATATAGGCGTTTATTGTGATCATACACTCGTTCTAAATGAGATAATACCAAAATATTGAAAAGGATACAATCAGTTCATGCATGCACGTTGTAAAATATGAAAAGATGTATTATAGAATATTTTTTATCAGAAAAGTGTCAAGTATATAGTAAAAAGTTACCATATAAAACACATTTTTATGAGGAAGAAAGTGAAAAATATCTAATATTGTTCTTTATTCAATTTTTTTTTATTGAAATAAAAAAAATTATCTCTATTTATTTCAATAAATAATTCAGTATTGCATTTTAATAGAATTTAATAAGTGAATTATTTTTTAACAGAATGATAAGTATTAACAAAAACATATTGTTGGTTATATATTTAAATTAATTTTTTTATGATTTTTGGGTTTTAAATAAATAAATTTCCTTTATATAGATTTTAGAAACAAAAAAATGAAAATATTGTAAAAAAGTTCGATAAACACAATTTAATATATATATATATATATATATATATATATATATATATATATATATATATATATACATATATATGGTGGCCAAAATACAACTGAAGGGTTAAACAAGCATTTATTTTCTCACAATCATTTACTATTCTTCAATCTTATTTGGATCATGCTATATAAATATAAATATATAATACATTGTATTCAGATATAACTATTAATACATATTGATAGATAAATGTACCGTACATTCTATGGAATTTATTATAGCATTTTACATTAAAGTTTTAAAAATATCGGTTTTAATTACAATTCTGACCGGCAAGTTCCACAACAAAATTTAAACTGTTACCCTTTTTTAAAACGAGAATATACATAATAATATTAAAAGGTTCCGTATTTGGTAAATAGTCAAAATTTTTAATTAAAAAACATCGATTTATATTGAAATTCAATTCTGATAATATAAAATAATTCTATTCATATGAAAATGATAAATCCGTTGTAAATTATATATATATATATATATATATATATATATATATATATATATATATATATATATATATATATATATATATATATATATATACACATCTATGTATGTAAGTATATTAGGTTATGAAATGAATGGATCAGAAAAAAATATAAGTTATAGATGTTATAACTAAAGTAAAAAATTAAAAATGAAAATGGGACGGTAAAATAGTAAAAAAATAGGCAATAGAAGTTCTTAATTGGAAACCTAGACATGTAAAAGGTTTTAGGAAGATATCTATGGATAGATGGGCCAGAGATATAAGAAAATTCGTCGGAATGGATTGAAAGAGAAAGAATTGGATCGATAAAAATAGAAAATTTTTAGAGAGGCCTTTATCAAATAGCGAATAAAGAGAAGTGGCTGATG
>CP092093.1:26785000-26792500 GCA_029203775.1 Neoneuromus ignobilis
ATATTATTAAAAAAACTATGAAAATATTTTTTGTTTACAATAATAAAAAATATTGTTAAGATAAAATTTCATTTATTAACATTGAACGTAAACACCATATAATCCACTTCAAAATTCAATAATTTTGAAATAATCTATGTGTATCTGTATAATTTTTTTGGAAAATGTTTAATTTTAATTCCAGTATTTTTTGAAAAATTTTTATTCAGATTTTTGTACTTTATATAAAATAAAATATTATTTATATATATATATATATATATATATATATATATATAATATTTTATTAAAAAAAAATTATACTTATATGTGTGTACTACGACAATAAAAAAATTAATATAAATATAATCAAACATAAATAATTTATAAATAAAAAATTAAATATGATAATTGCGTTATTGATAAAACATTTTTTTAAATATAAAAATTAATAAATTTAAATATAATTTTTCTGAATAAACTAAACCGATTTATAAATATACAGATTTACCTTGAATAAAAATACAAACATATTCAAAAGTAAATAGGCATGTTTGAAAATGTTTGTTCTTATAAATATATATATATATATATATATATATATAAATATATATATATATATATATATATATATATATATATATAAATATGTGTGTGTGTATAATATAAGCCTTTTCAGAATTGAACAATAACCTTTTTAAATTAATGAAATATATTTATGTAAATTAAATGTAGAAATGACGTTATATAAAGAATTTATTTCACACATAAAAAGCTCCTGGCAGTTTCACCACATTTCTATATAGTACTTTATTGTTTTATTTTATTATTTGTTATACAAATACATTTAAATGTGCAAATATACTTTCACGTAAATCTATTTTCACTCTTGTAACAACAAATAGTTTTAGTCGTCGAGTGATAAATATAACGTAATAAAATTAAATGTCTTACAAACTACAAGTAACTTTAATTTCTTATTCTAATTGAAATTTGAAAAACATTAAAAGCTTATCATAAGTTTGAACGAAGTTTATAAATTTCAACTAACTTTCGTAATAAACACCTATCATATTGTTTCTAAAGCTTTCGGCATCCGTTTAAAATAATATTTTATTTATTATTACGTAAGCATTTCATTAATATTCATTTTATTATATGCACCGTAGATTTTAAATATTAATTCCTTATAAAATGTACTAGGTTTAATGGCTCATAAACAAGCTTGTTTTGTTGTCTAAAAAACAATATAAATGTTTATACATACATATAATACAAGTATATATATATATATATATATATATATATATAATATTTTATTTTATATAAAGTACAAAACTCTGAATAAAAATTTTTCAAAAAATACTGGAATTAAAATTAAACATTTTCCACAAAAAATATACAGCTACACATAGATTATTTTTAAAATCGTTCTTTAACTATTTTAAATAACTTTATTGATATGTTAATATTATTACTATTGTATATACTGTACTATATTTATTTTTAATATTATTAAATTAACAAAGACTAACTACCTGTCTGTCTGATTCTTTTTTTATTTTGCGATGACAAAGAACTTATCTGCAATAATACAATGCTAAACTAAAAATTTCATGAAATATTCATGAACAAAAAAGATTTGAATTGAATAGTTAAAAAGTATTTATATTCGTTATAGTTACAATATTTATTTCTTTATTGATTTTTAATGAAAATATTTTAGTTAATATCGTAATTACTCAACCATAAATATTTTATCACAATACATGGAATTCACCTTTTTAAAGAAAATGATCTTCATTAATGTACTATCATAAAAATTGAAATCACATTGATGTTAATAATATATAATATATATTAATAGTATGCATTTATAATAAAATATTTTTAATAATTTCAAACAAATTTCAAATATAAAACATTAAGCAATATATTTTACTTCATTTTCTACAACTTCTCTCTTTCTGACAAATAGCAGATTTCGAGTCAAAAAAATATTTTAGTTTCGATACAATTTATCTATTCATTTTTTTGTATTTCTTTAAAAATTTTTATATATATTTATATATTCACAAAAATATATTGTATCGATCTGAATAAACAATAGTAAGAAGGTAAAATATCTGGAAATTACAAGAGATGGGGAAGAACTTGCTATTTGAATTCTAACAATATATCTTTGGTCATCTTAGCAAAAAAGACCTAGATTTTTTATAAAACAGGAAAAATTTACATCGTTTACTGATTATTAACAGTCATGTTTCATTCAATGTTTATTTCAATTTGTATAACAATTTAATGGATTTATCGACTATAACAATAGATCATAATGAAGAAATCATTTCTGATCCCACTAGATACATAACAAAATCTTCAAACATTAAATATTTAGTTTTAGAAATAATTCATCAGATTTATCCACTATTTTTACATTTATGATTGTTAAAACACATCCACTTATCATTTTCAGTAAAAATTTGATAAATAACGTAGTTATTTGTTCCTTTATTTGGAAAGTAACAAAATGTAATTGTTAAATCGGCTCAAAATAGGCTTTTATATCAATTTTGTGTGCCATATTTTTGTGCACTTTTCTCATAATCTGTAAACGTAAAGAAACAGAAGATTGAAAAACTCCTAGTGGTTTTATAAAATCAATAATTGTTAAACTGCTTTTATCTAATAACGTCTGCAATTCATCATCGTCAATTTTTTTTATTCGAGACGCTCCTTAACTTTCAGATCAAAATCAATTCTTCTAAAAGTTATAAATCGAAATTAACAATCACAAATAAATACATAACTACCTGAAAATATCTCAAATTGTTTAATGTACTTCTTGAATACTTTTCTTTTGAATTGTAAAAAGTTAAACATGTTGAATATAATCTTTTAACGAATGCATTTTTCATCGTACTAAAACAACGATAATGATGTCCGCAAAAACTATGTATAATTTTGTTTTTTTTAAAGGGAACCAAAATTAAAAAACAGAAATATTTTTTGAAATGAAATATTTTTTAACATGTACTATTGCTTTCTGTTTGCAATTTTACTAATAATGCATATTTGTAATGAAATGAATTATGATTTTAGTTAAATATTGAGAAAAAGATATAATTTTATTGCGTTAAATTATTGCTAGAAAAATATATAAGAAATATCTTATTTTTTACTTATACATTAACTTCAAAATTTAACAGTCTCTTAAGAGATCAACAATCTATACATACATATGTACTTTTTTTTAAAAAAAAATAAGAAAAATTTGGAAAGTGAGATACAGAATAAATTTATCAAGAATTATCAGGTATCTAGTAGCAATCATTTCTTTAATTTCAATTATTATTTTTAATTAAATAAGTCATTATTTGAAACAACTAAAACCATTATTATACAAATTGTATGTTTCCTTCAATAGAGATTCGAAGTTAAAACATAAATTATCTGAAAAGTAAAATAAATAGAAATACTAATTTCTCTATTGTTAAAAATTACTTGATGCTGAAAAAATTCTATTTTAAATTATTGTTATAATATACAAAAATATTACTTTGTAACAATATTTATTTTAATAACAATTAAACATTGAATTTCCAAATTTTAATTCAGATATTTACCAAAGCCATTTTATAAACATGGAAAACAAATAAGACCATTTTCTAAACTAGAAATGCAATAAAAATCATCTTCAATTATTTTAACCAAAAATAATTTACTTAAAAATCTACTTCAATAATAAATGTTTTCATTAGAGACTAGTTTCCAAAATCTTGTCCTAGAAAATGTTCATTCCATGCTGCAAATACTTTATATAATTTTAATTTTTTAATAATCATTTCTTTAAATTTATTTTTTTAAAGCAATTATTTTCTCAAAATACTTATGTTAAAAAAGAATTTAGTGATTTTTTTTAAAAAAAAGATAAAAGTAGAACTTTTAAAATAGAATTAAAAAACGTATTTAAATGTAAGTTAATCATAGAACTAATTACTTACTACAGAATGTTTATCGAACATACGAAAAATATGATCCTAATTATATTTTCATTTTCAGTTATTTGAGTTGACCTTGATTATATATATATATATATATAATAGATAAATTGAATATCGAAACATCATTGAACCTAACTTCATAAAATGCTTGCCGAAGTGTTCCTTGCCAATGAATTTGTCTAACCAGTCCAATGTACGTAAATTTTAACAATATTCCTATAATTGCACATTCCAGTTACACATTCAGCATTAGTTACGCAGTATTTTGTGGCAAACTAACTAACCTTTTGTTCTGGGAAATTTACATCATAGTATCTATCTACCTATTCATTTTACAGAAATTTCAATACAAACATTCGGCATACTGAATTTCAATAATCAATTTAAAGTCATAAATAGAATTTGTCACAATGAAGTTGAGATAGACATCTCTCGTTTATATTGGTCAATGATTTTATATAAACAGAACTTATTTTAAAAATAGACTATATAGACTATATAGATGGAGTAATACAATTTTGAACTAACAGAATATTGATTTTATTAATTAACAGCAAAGCAAGTAAACGATATTGCCCTTTGAAATTTAACTCGATATTCTAAATATTTCATATAAGTTTTGAAAATCATCTATATTAACTGATTTGCATAGCTCTCTCTCTCTCTCTCTCTCTCTCTCTATATATATATATATATATATATATATATATATAGAAAGAGAGAGAGTAATATAATTGTACGAATAAGGACTGAAATACTGAAGAAAGTAATTAATAATCACTATTTTTTGTTACTGTGACAAATTTGTATTAATGCACATAAATCACTCATTCTAGTATCACAATATTTTATAAAAATATTTAATAATCATTTATTGGTAATTTTATTCACTGATATGCATTAAATGGCTTTATCATTATTATCTAAGTACTATATTATAAAATTTATTTTTTATAATGCAACAATGTTTTGATGATGGTCGAAATACACATCTATGATTAAAATAAATAGTAGGTACTTATTAAACACCTTTTGTAAAATCTTATAGCGCTAGAAGAGAATGTTTTATTTGTGTTGAAATGAATAACCATTTTTGAACAATATTTTTATGGTATTCACATATCAAAAGAATATTGCCATTATTACACGTATTATTCAGTTATTTAATTCAAATAACAATAAAAAGGATAAGACAAAGTTTTTATCCATTATTCTTTACGATAAAATTAAATTAAAGGATATTTTTCTATTTATAATTACAACAACGTACGTGCAGCAATTACAAAGAATAAGTATATATACATATATATATATATATATATATATATATATATATATATATATATATATTATTTGTTCCAGATATAAAGTCAACATCTTGTACTTATAACCCTTAACCTAATTTGTAGTAGTCTAACAATTCAATATTAGTCATAATAAATATTCATAACACATATTGACTATGAATATTGATAAAACTTACAAGATTTCAAATCATAATTGATATTATACGAAAAATGCTGCTATAAAAATATATTTAACTTTTTTTATCAATTAAATTCATTACAAATTAGTAATTTTTTCATAACAAAATTGATATATGATTTTTAAATCTGACTTACAAAGTGTTATTCTTGATATATATATATATATATATATATATATATATATATATATATATTTTGTGTTGAAATATAGTTTCCCGGAAAACAAGCTCTTCATTATTATTTTTTTCGCCATTTTAAATATTCAGTGAAAAATGATAAAATTAGATTTTCTTCATTTCCATTTATGTTCTTTGAATTTGTAATCTTTAACTACGTATGTTGTTCCATGTACCATTTTTACTATTCAACAAATCTTTGAAGATATTTATAACGAGTTCAAAGTATACCATTAATTTTTTAGAATGTTTTGAAGTCGTAAAAACAGGTATAAGTTATAAATTGTACTTAGAAATATTTTTGGTAAAAGAAAATCATTTAAATAAGAAATGTAGACTCGTGTAGGAATTTATTTGTATTTTAATTATTATACATGAGTAACACTAATAATCGGTTTAACATATTAAATTTTGTGAATTTTTTAAATAATAAGGGTTCATTTAAATGTGACACCTAGATTTGTGTTTTATTAAAAAGGAAAACGTGTTTAAGGTGGTGTATAGAGAAACATGTGTATAGTTTCTGTTGTTTCTTTTTAATGAAACACAAACCTAGACGTCTCATTTGGATGACCATATATTAATATTATTATTATTTAAATAAATCTACAATATATATTTCCATGTGCATGTATATATGTATATATATATATATATATATATATATATATATATATATATATATATATATATATATATATATATATATATATATATATAATTATTTAACTTTAAATTCAGTAAGATTTTTTTTTTAAATTACATAAAGGAAATAATAATACTTCACAAAAATAGACAATAACATCCAAAATTAATGAACTGAGTCATAAAATACACTTGAAAAATAATATAATTAATATTATAAAATGAAAATTGAATGCTTTAAAAAATGTAAAAAGTGTCATTTATCGCATTTTAATTTACAAATTGTATTTAATAGCTATCAAATTCAATAATATATAAAAATTATTATATATGACCCTTTTTTCCATTTATTATGAAATTTTTAGTTTTAATAAAATATTTTTTTATATATGTTTATGTATATATATTATTATGATGTTTAAAAGTATTATTTCACTACAATATTTTTTTTACTCCTACATTTCCGATAAACTTTATAAATTCTACTAATTAAGAAAATGGATAAAAAGTTAAAACAAACTTTAATATTTATATAACTCTAAACTATTGTTCGAATTATTGGACTGCTTTATTCATTTATGTCAAGTCATCTAAATAAATATTGTTTATATTCATAGTGAACGTAATTATTATAGATAATTTATATGCAAATAGAGTTAACTATATATAATGAATATTAAATGTAAATGAATTGTTATCATTAAATCTATGTCTTAAAGAATATGTAAATGTATATATATATATATATATATATATATATATATATATATAAAACTTAAAAAATATTAATTATTTAAAAAATATATCAGTGAATTGAGTTCTAAATTAAAAACTAGTTCAGTAAACGTAGACATATAAAATAAATAAAAACTTTTAGAAAACGAGTACTCTAATTGAAAATGTTACCTTAGTGCGAAAACATGTTGACCGAAATAAAATATCATTAGTACGTATTGGAAAATTTATTTGATTTATTACTGAAATTATCGACACAATATCTGAAACATAATATAATCTTTCATTCCATCTCATCAGCTCAAATAAAAAAACATGCGTGTATTTCTCACAAAATATAATGTTTTTAAAAAATATACACATTTGATGAATAAAAATAAAGTAAATTTACATATTTTCTGTTAAGAGATATAATTTCTTGACATAATCTATCTAACCAATTTAAATATACTATTAGATACATTAGAACAACTGAGA
>CP092093.1:26795000-26807500 GCA_029203775.1 Neoneuromus ignobilis
AATAATAAAAATAAACTTAGAACAAAGATAATGTGTCCAGTTATCAAACACATATGCATAGTGAGAAAATACACAATGAAACGAAACACTTGTGCATAATACATTGTATATGTCAAAAGTGAATGCAAACTGAGCCGGTTAAAAAATATTCGAATCTTGACAGTGTTCGTTTCTTGATATTTTATCAACAAAAAAGTTACATGTTCCTTTCATAAAATAAAGAACAGCATTGAATTATACCGGCGTTGTTGGTATAAATAAGCCGCACGAATAATGTATCAATTTAATTATATCAATAAATGTTACTGTTACTATTAGATGACGAGACTCAGCCAGTGTATTCGGTGATATCGTCATAATAGTCGTATGTCGCTATAATAATGCACAAGGGCAGTGTAAATTACAATCTTATATGATACTTTTATCTTTAAAAAAAAACGATTTTTACAAAACTACAATTCATTATATTTTCTGCAATCACCTTCACAACTTTAATTAGTTATGAAATTTACGATAAAACAGAAGGTGCTATAAAATATTATACGACTTATAACAATTTTAAAATGTTAAAGAAAAACTTTGTATTTTTTATCTTTAAAAATCAAAATAATTGAAGCTATCGGATTTTATTTACATCCTATTCTACATTTACAACAAATAAATAATTTATGTATTACATGCACATATGTACACAATATTCTCTCAAATGACGATTAATAAATTAATACATACAGAAAAGTTGATATTACTCATTATTATGACACTTGAACAAGATAAATATTAAAATATAAAATTAACTTTAAATTACAATACTGTAACGAAAACTAAAACGATGGCGTAAAATAAATGAATAAAATTCAAAACTATTTAATTTTTTCATAAAAATTACATTAAACTTATTAAATCTATTATCTATATTTCAAAAGAAAATATGAGAAGTATAAATTACTGTACAATTCTCTGAGATTAATTTCGCTTCACGAAACTTCAACAATTTTTACAATGGATATTAAAAGAAACGTGAAGAATGCACGCAAGAAAACAATTTATATTAAAAAAAAAACAATGTTGGTAGAAAACCAAATATACTTATTTTTGTAAATGTTCAATAGTTTAAATTTATATATAAAACTGATTAAATATTTAGTAACAAACACAAAATAAATTTGCATAAAAAAATGATTATAGAAAAAAACACTTACCTCCCATATAAGTTGAGGCAGCACGTTGAAAAACGCTGTGACTAGATCAGCGATGCTTAAGTGTAAGATGAAAAAATACATCCGGGACAATTTCTTTCGTCCAGAGTATCTCTTTCTCGCAAATAACGCCAACAATACGGCGGCATTACCGAACAAAGTTACAACGAAGATAACCGCCAATGTAGCAATTTCTACTTGAGCTAAAGCTTCATCGCGATCGTATCCCGTCGCTGACAATGTGTCGTTAACGACCTTCGTCTCAATAAAAGCACCAACATTATGTTCAAACATGCGTTGCAGCGTATTATTTGATTCGAGAATCATATTGTTCGACGTTAGAGTTGGCACGAGCGATGAGCTCGTCGATGAAAGGTTGAACAGATGTGAAACGTTCACCGACAGTAAATTACCAGTATTATCCATCAGAACTGTGAAGATATCCGTGACAACAATCGAGAAAGTTGTAGTATTTGATAACACATTTGAATGAATTAATAAAGAGGGTAGACTATTGAATTCGTGTAAAGTTGACAAACATGTCTGCTTTTCGTGTAGTACACAACAACAATGTAACATTTTTATTATAAAATGACATTATACTTGGATAATGTGTTCCGTAATATGTTGAAATTCTTTTTGTATCTGCAGATGTTTCTATCGATTTTACTTTTATTGCCTATGTCTTCTATAAAAAACAATTCCAATGCTCCTCAAATAGCTTTCATTTTGTCGACGTTGCACAAATCTGAAAAAAACAATACATATTTATTAATTATGTCACTCTTTCACATTCTAGTTTTTCCATACATAAAAAAACAAAAATATCATACAACATAATATTCTATAGGGTTTTTCAATAAGAATGTCAAAACTTTGACAGCTCGTGGCAGCCATATTTGAATTTTTTTCAAGCTCATTTTGACATTTCAACGTAATATAGTTTGGTAACTTATCACGGAACATTTAACACTTCAGCAATGCTTAGAAATTGTAAAAATTTTAATAGACTTTTTGAAGCAAAAGTTTAATGAGTCCATTATTTCAAGAAATGAATCCATCAGTTGATCACCAAGATCATATGATGTAACTACATTGGATTATTTTCTATGGGATTATGTAAAATCATTGGTTTATGCTGATAAACCACAAACCAAAGCATTAAAAATAAACACTGAACGTGTAACTTATGCAATTGGACCACAATTATGTGAAAGAATGACTAAAATAATTATAGAATGTCGACCAAGGAATAAAAAAGAACAAGAAAGAAAAATTTTATATACATCTCTAACAAGAGTACTTATTCAAATTACTTTTAAAATTTTCATTTTCTGAAAATGCTTATCGAAACTACATAATAAAATTAACATTACATCAAAAATCAATTAATATTATAAACACACATCCAAATTTTATTTTTATATTTTTACAGAATAGTTTTGTTATTTTTTAATGTAAATTTATAACCCAGAGAAAAAAAATAATACAAAATAATTCAAAACATATAGTTATTAAATACTGTTTAATGAAATATTAATATATTATAAACATACACATATGTACATATATATATATATATATATATATATATATATATATATATATATATATATACACATTTGCGCATAAATCATGGCACACAAGGGTAACATAAGCAATTTATTGATATAATTCAATGAAGTCGTTAAATTTTAAAAAATTATTAAATTGAAAATAAATATAATGAATATTATATAATTAATAAATTTAATGAATACTATATTTTTAATTAAATATTTTTTTTTTTAATTTAACGACTTCACTGAATTATATCAATAAATTGCTTATGTTACCCATGTGTGCCATGACTTATGCGCATCATTCATTATATATATATATATATATATATATATATATATATATATATATATATATATATATTTATGAATACGAAATATATATATACAAAAAAATTATTCAATTACTTTCTCAAATCTCAACTTATATAAATGACTTAAAACATTTTACAGTAAATAGAAAATATTTATGCATAATTTTATGATTTGAAACAATTTTTTCTCCATTATTGCATTATGGCCATTTTAGCTCTTTTTAAACCAAAATTGTTTCATTTCCACGTACACAGCTTGCACTAAAAGTTCGCATTAATTCAAGATTATATTTTATCGTTATACTGTAATTTGATGAATTAGGTTTAAGAAACAGCCTGGTTAATTTATTAAATCACATCTTATCATTTTTGATGAATGAACAAACATTTACTTATTAAAACATAATTGGAATATTTGAGATAATATATTTTTTTATTTTCATCTTAACCCTATGAACGTAATTTTGATTTTACTTCTACTCATCATAACACAAATTTTAAATTTTAATATATATTCTACTCAAAATTGTTTCCTATACTACTTAATTAAGATAATAATTATTTCAAGCATTTCCCAACAACATTTTTTTGTGAGAAAATTACTGTCGTTCATTTTTTCAATAAATATAGTTTAGTGGAAATTGTAATAATTTTAACTATTTTTTTGTTAAGAGTTAAATTTTATTTGATTTTTTTACTAACGCCTTAAAGTTAAGCTCGTTAATTTCAATAATCTACTCAGTTACAGTTCTTAAATATATAATACTTTTATTAAATTTTCGTTGAATTCTGTTGTTAATATTCCTAGTATTCAAGTAATTTTTATCGTAATTTTAGATTCAAAATTAGATTAATTACCACATTTACAACTTTAAAAACAATTCTAGAAATTTTCCAACTACAAAAATAAATGTATAGCAATAAAAAGTTCAGTTTAAGTTTTTTTAATTTTAATACTATTTACTCAAAATATAAAAATCATCTGTTCTCTGTTAGACAATAAAATCAAAATTATTGATTAAATATTTAACCAGTTGCGCTGGCAATTAATTAACATGCACGCGTGGCAAATCTGTCCAAAGCAATTCGCAGCGAATTGGTATTTGAAATCATTTTTTTATAAAGTTTTAGACACACACACACACATTCACATTATAGTAAAACTTTTAAATTGATTAACAAATTTATTAATATTTTTTTAAAAGGAGTATTTCTTGGGTTTTCGTACGTTTGTTATTTTACCAAATAGAATAGAGGTATTAAAAAATTCCATATCCATTAGATAAAAGAATATTTTTCTGTAATTTTTTGCATATTTTCTCATTAAAGGAAAAGATGATAAATAGCTATATTGCAGGTCTACTCCACCCATACCAGCATAGTAATCTAAAACTATATTATGTTTTGTAATGTTTCCACTTTGGTCTGTATAATTTCTACATTTTTTCTTTTTTGTTACAATCGTTTCTGCTTTGGAATGTTTTGAAGAAAATAAATATATATCTTTTTTGTCCTTTCATTTTACAGCTAAGATACCATTGTAAGATCTTAAAAGAACTTAAAATGTTTTTAATTTTGTCGCTGCGAGATCTTTTAACATATTCTTTCTATTAGATCTGACTGTTCCGATAGTATTAATTTTTTGCAAATGTAATTTTCCATACAGTTTTGGTGACGAATACCAGTTATCTAAAAAGAGAGTGTGTACAAAATCAACTAAAGGTTTACATAAATCCAGTACATTTTCTGATGCGCTATTATCAGAATAAAATAGTTCATTGATAAAATAGTTTTTTATAATAATAAAAAAAATATTGTGTTTTGTAATTACTTGATTATTATTCAATTAAAATATGTAAAATTAATGAAGTTCTACAAAAAAGCACTTGTATGCCTTCAAAACAGAAGTGTGACACTTGCTAACTGAACTCTGATGTTATTTTAACTTACAAAAATCACACAACGTGCTATGTACGTCTTATAGATATTTGGTACAGATAGCAGTTGACGTACATAGCACGTCATTCCAGCGCAACTGGTTAAACCACTTAATCATAACACAAAATTCATTTTCAATTATTTTTGTAATAAAAATTACTATTTTTTGAAATTAATGAATTAAATATAATTTTCAGAAATGTTTGTAATGGTATATTTAAAATTTTCATTTATTATATTATCTGTTACACAGTGATGAATTTAAATAAAAAATAATAATAATTTTATTTAATATGCCAGCCACTGTGTACGTACATCTGTGTGTATATAAATACATTGAAAAAGAGAGAGGAAAGATTGAAGTACTTATATATATATATATATATATATATATATATATATATATATATATATATAGCTAGATTTTTTTTCGCAAAAAATTATCTGTAATCCAAACCAAACCAATGCAATTATTTTTTATGATTCTACTTGAAACATGGGTCGACGGTAGTTTCAAGTAATATTTTTATCGCGATTTTCAAGCAACTCCGAATATAGTTTTTCGTTTTTTTGCAAATAAGATTATTTTTTATTATACTTATATCATATAAAGCCATAAAGAGAATCTTTTTATTAATATTTTACATTTAACTTAAAAATATATGTAAGTATATATTCAAGTGTCTGAAAAATCTGGAACATATAGAATTTTTTTTAAAAAAGGAAAAATAGAATTAGATAGGGTGAAGATAGTTCATCTTAACAATAATAAGACATAGACTAAAAAAAAAGTTTAATATTAAACATTTTAAAAAAATATTAAAAAATATAATTGAGAAACTAGTCAAGAAATTAAAAAAGAGAAGTTATCTTATCGATAAACCTTGATATGGCTTTAAAAGGACTGTTTCTATCCTTATTCCCAATCAATATGTATGTATGTATGTATATATATATATATATATATATATATATATATATACATACATGTATTGATGAGAAACATTGGCATAGTAAAAGATTATGGGTAAATGGAACAAAAGCATAAAAAATCATTAGAATTAACTAGAAAACGATGCATTGAATCATACAAAGTAGAGAATTTTAAGAGAGGATCATATCCATCTAGCAATGAATAGAGAGAGACTGATGACGATTATATATATATATATATATATATATATATATATATATATATATATATATATATATATATATATATATAAATATATATATATATATATAATATATATATATATATATATATATATATATATATATATATATATATATATATATATATATATATATATATATATGTATATATATATATATATATATATATATATATATAATATATATATATATATATATATATATATATATATATATATATATATGCATGTGTGTGTATGAGCTTATATTTTTCTACAGCATACGATTAAAAATATCAAAGACAAATACACATTTTAGATCAAAGATTATATAAATTCTCATTATATCCATATACATATATATATATATATATATATATATATATATATATAATATTTATTTGGGATAGAGAGAGAAATAAAGAGCGCGAAAAAATATATAAATTTTTTCTCAAACAATTTTTACATCAATCCATTTAATTAAAATTTATTTGTTTTTATTAAAATACAAAATTTACCAAAAAAAATAATAAAGGATATAAAAAAGCCATTTATTTAAAAAAACGATATATTACAGAAATAAATGAAGTATTTAAGAATTAGATTGTACATTAATTAATGTGTTTTGATTAACTTAATTCCTTTGGAACGTGGGAAGTAATTTGAAAGTGAACCCTTCTAATAGTAAATCTGGTTAATCGATCCGTAAATGAATTACTTATATAAATAGGGTTTTTCGTGGCACCATTTTAGACTTAAATGAACGTTTTTATTTAAATCATCCAACTGTATAAATAATATGAACACTTTATACCATAAAACTTTTCATATTTTTATCTTTAAAAATGAAATAGATGTTAATATATTTTCATAAACTATTCAGCATACAATTATTTATATAAAATATAATAGCAAAATCTGATATCTGCTTATTTTAAACTACCTTCATCCTGTACAGTTTATTTATAAATGAAAGATATTTGAAATTTAAAATCAGATGTACTATTGTGTTTACCATTTAGTTACATAATTTACAGTTTTATTATTATAATAATTTGTTATAACCAATATGATATATTTACAATAATAGGGTATCTATAGTAAGAGCAATATAATAAATTTCTCTATTCTAATTAAATATATAATATTTTTTTTAATAAAATTAGTTTTTTTCAATTTAGTTTTTCTTACTTTTTTACCATACTTATCAAACGACCCTCGTATATATATATATATATATATATATATATATATATATATATATATATATATATTAGTATTTATAATGATGAAAGAAATGTATGTATATATTTTTTACTTTACATTAGAATTATTCTTTGATATTCTAAAATTAGTTTGGTTTAAGTTTATTTACTTATTTAAAAATAGTATAAGTAAAATTAGTGGCAATATTTCTATTATTTTTAATTAACGATAAATATATTTATGATTATTAACACATTGTATGAGGGCAACGTCTTGACGACGTCTTTCGCATACTATTACTAGAGCGCGAAAGACGTCGTCGAGACGTTGCCCGCATACAATGTGTTAAAAAAGGCTATTTGTCTTTAATGAAACTTGATTTGTGTTCTAAGAAAGTGAATGGAAGTCAATAGTACAAACGTAAAATACAGAACGAATTTGAAAATCTCTTAATTTCGTACTTAAAAAAATATTTCAGGCTTAATATTCCTAGTAAAATTATAAAGCAAATCAGTGGAAAAAAATATAATAAAGATTAAACAATATTATTAATAAATAATTATTAATGAAAATTGTAAAAATTTTAAAACTTAGATATATTTTTAATATGTCATCATAAATAAGTTTGTTGAAAATAATTTATAATAATTATTTAATGTTTGATTGAAAATATAATTTTTAAAATAATACAAATAGAAAATGCTTTAAATAAAAGCTTATCATATATATTTATATAACTTATAAATGTAAATGACATTTTATGTCCTCTTATCCATCAATATTTAAATATTTTTCAATGTTTTCTTCGAGTAGTCATTCTAGCAAATAAACAATTTATAAATATATATGTAATATAATATCAATAAAAATTATTAGTTGTCACAATTCTACACTATACATACGTATAAAACGAGATTTGATGTTTATATTATATGATGCCATCGATAATGCTTGTTAATTTTAATCTTATAATTAATTAATGTTGATATTTAACAGGTTTGTGGCATTTAATATGATGCTATGATTAGTTTTGATATTTGTGTCTGCAAACAGAAATGAAATAATCTATTAATTAATTATCTACTATTTGTTGTTTGAATATAACAATCCATTAATATAATTATATTTCTACTCAACAATAACACAAGTCTCGACACAAACCGAAGTGTTAAAAAGCATTTCCGGGTATGCATAATGTTATAATCAAAATAACTATTATATACAATAAACAGAGTGAGTCGTAAATATGTAAATAATAAATCAGTATAAAACATTGTTTAAATTTCACAAATTCAACAAGTGTATTTTCAACAGATATTAAACTTACTTTTGGAGGTAAATAAATATCTATAAAAGAATGAATGATCTTTCACAAAATGGACAAAATTGTTTTACAAAGTAATAATATAATTTTATACAATTGATATAAGAACATTATTATGATTTCAATTAATTGTATTGTTTTTTCCTTGTAACGAATAATATTTTGTGTTCAATAAACTCATTTGACTTAAAAAATAACAACAATAATTACCTTTAAAAGTTCAACAAAAAATCTGTCTGATAATCAATGTTTATACATGTTTATTTATCAAGAATCAGTGACTTGAAAATTTTCTGAATGAATAAATTTGTTGTATGACGAATTACAACTAAACTAATACTATTGTAGTATTTCATGCCCGAAATCTAAGTTTAAGAGATAATCACTCAACAGTTGTCGAGAAATCAACTTGAAATAAACAATACAATTAAAACGAAATCAAGGAATTTGGTAAAAGTTACAAACAATAAACACACGAGAAAACTATTTTGTTTCAGTGTAACAGAAAAATCCATTTTAATTAAAAAACATTCAAAATTAGAAGTTTTTATATAGAGATGTTTTTCAAGCGTTATAGAACTTTAAATTGAATCCCTATCAAAAGTTTTATCTAACCTGAAAAAACATCTGTTATCTTACCTTTATATATGCATACACATACATGCACACACACACGCATGTATATATAAAGGTATGATAACAAGTGTTTTTTCAAGTTAGATAAAACTTTTGATAGGGATTCAATTTAAAGATCTATCACGCTTAAAAAAACATCATATACTCATATATATATATATATATATATATATATATATATATATATATATATATATATATAACTACTGAAATTAGAACTTACAATTATTACTGATTCAAAAAGATTTTAATAAAGATTTTTAAATAGACAAATAAAAAAAAAAAAAACAGAAAATTTTCTTCTAATGGTATATTTATACATAGACTTACTTTCTCGACTCACATTAGTATATCTTCGTATTTAAATTCGATCAAATATATTAATTAATAATAATTTCTTTATTCATTTCAAAAAACAAAAAAGTGTTAATTCATTCATTTTAAATATAAGACAAAAATTATTACAAAAATAACACAAAAAAAAAATAATCAACAATGAGAATTTATTCTCAATGTTTTTCATTTATGGTACGTTGAAAATTTACTGTAATACAAATGAATCACTTACTCCCAACACTACAAGATTTTATAAATATGTTTAATGATCACTTGTTTAATATTTAATGGTCATGTTTTTATCAAAAGATCGTTATATTACAAAATCTAGACCTAAAACTACAATATTAAATCTGATTTTGTAACCACTAAATAATGCATAACCATCAAAATTTGTATTGGCGAATAAAGGAAACGATAAATGCTAAACATTTTATAAAATCTTGAAAATTAAACATTAGTGATTTTTTAAATGATAACTAATTACATTTTTAATAATAAAAATATTTTTTGCAAAATATCGTCTATCAAATTATATTAAAAAAATACATAATTATTTTATTTGTATACACATATACATGCACACAAATATCTAACTATCTCTCTATCTATAAGTTAGTATATGTGTATGTATAAATATATGTATATGTATATGTATATGTATATGTATATGTATATGTATATATATATATATATGTATATGTATAAATATATATATATATATATATATACATAAAACATATTATAAATATGTTATAAGAAAGTAGATATTTAGGGGATAAAAGTTAAAAACTTTTTTAACATATTCTTCAATGATATATTTCCAAGAAATTCAGCAGTTTATCATATCATTACATTTTATTACTTTTCAGTAAATATTATATTATATTCCAATCTCTACAATGTTTATTATTTCTTTTAATACAAGAAATATGACAATTAAAATTTTGGCTAAACTGATATATCTTTAACACTAAACCTACCGATACTTCATGTATACCTATTCCTACCACAGCGGGGTCAAATGACCCCTCTTTAAAATGTTATATATATTACTATGTATTGCGAAAAATATATCATTTAGCACAATTTGGTACATGAATAAAACAATTTTTTTCAAATAACAATTCAAAATTGTTTATTTATTTATTTATAAAACCTATTTGGCACCTTTTTCGTATTTGCACACGAGAATCCGAACTTGAATTTGTTGACGTTTTCTGTATAATTTCGTTTTCTTCCTGTTACTCATGTTGAAAATCTTCGGCAAGTTCTTCAACTAATTGGAATAAAAATTATTGTCTAGAAATTTTTTCACCGGTTGTTTCTTTGTATAAAACCCACGAGTTGATTCCAGCCAGGTCAAGAATATTGAAGAAAATCTGCGCAGGCCATCTTTGTGATTTCGATTTCACGGAGTATTTTCTTGCCATTTGATCCGTCATATCTACACCGTATTTAGTATTATTGTAGAATCTAATCGTTTCAGGTATACGCTTACCGTTTTTTTCGATGCTTATAGATTCATGCTTTGGGCTTAGTAGAAGCACTTTTTTGTTTGGCTAACGAATTTCCCAAGCGGAGATGAAGCTCCTCTGTTTTCATCCTTTCCTAAATATGGAAATCCATTTATAATGTATTTGGTGCTGACGTCAGATGCTAGCCAGAATTTGATACCAAACTTATCCGGTTTGTTCGGCATATATTGCGTAAACCTACACCTCTCTTTGGTTGGGAAAAGCTGTTCATGGATAGTTACATGTTCCCCAGGCTTGTAACAATTTTGGCTATTCTCGATGAATTTGTACCATACTTCAGAGATTAAATCCAATTTATCTGTTTGTAAACGCTGGCTTCGTTGACTTTTTTATCGCTCGCTTGGAGTAGAGTGAAATTCGCTATTCATTCGTCAGCCAACAATAAATATAACGCAATACAGCAAAATATATGATGGAATAGCAAAAATGTATAATGCAATGGTTTTGTATCACAACCACACATACAAATCTTCATGATATCATATGAATCTTTGCAGGGGTCAAATGACCCGTTGCGGTAGTTAAGGCAGATTACATATATATCTTGGTAAAAAAAATAACAAGAGAGGAGTAAATATTGAAAAATGCATTGTATGTAAATTATATTAAAAGTCATAAAGTCAACTAGCGATGTGATAACGCTTTATGTGAGAAATTTTGAAAAAAAGTTTAAAAAGGGTCATTTGACCCCTCGTGGTAGGTTTAGTGTTAATTCAGACATAATTAGGAATATATGATTCTATTTATTGATACATCGTATTCAAACTAATGGTTGTTTTTTTTGTAGAATATACAATGACACGACAATAAATTTAAACGTCTAAAAGTAAACTCTTCGGAACAAAAAAAAATACTTCACTGAGAGTTTTGTAACTTTGTTGAAGTTTAAAAACAAGTACTCGATGTTATCTGACTGTCTTGTTAACTGAAAGAGTTTTATCTCTCTCAGGAATTTCTATCTTCATTGTATAGAAAGTTTATATAAACAATACATAATATATTCTTATCTCACAGTATAATATACTACTTACGAATTCTGCTCTTTATATATTTATTCCAAATAAAAATATATTCTTATTACTACTCATAGTCTACTTCAAAATTTTGAACTATAACTTATTAAATATCGAATAAAAATATAAAAAATATTAACAGTTTAATCAGAATGTAATTTTAGTATTATAAGGGTAAAACACGTTCGTTTATTATCATTCAAATTAAGTATCCACTAAGTATTTTAAATCTGTTGTTAAAATGGCAATTTTTGGAACTAAAAACTATAAATTTCAATTAATT
>CP092093.1:26812500-26817500 GCA_029203775.1 Neoneuromus ignobilis
ATCGAGGTTAAGACAATCTGTCTAGAAAAATAAACCCTGAATGAAAAATCTTCGTTAACCCATCTAATCAGGGTAGTGAGTACGACCAATTACAGTTAAATAGCATAGATTCTTCTTGGTCAAAATAATTTGAAGATAAAATAACTTCCTGCTCAGATCTTTGAGAGGAGCTACTTTGAGTAAAGTCGTGACAAAAAAGAAATCTGATCTATTTTTTACATGTTCGTAAACACTGAATGGAAAAATAAAATACAAACTTTTGACAACTCAACGAAGCATGGAAAGAATATTATTAAGAATTTTTAAACGAGATCTAAAAATCTATAAATGGATACAAAAAAATATAAGGATAATTGATATAATGAAAAAAATAAAATCGATGAAATAGGCATGAACAAAACTTATCTCAATAAGAGAAGATAGTAGATAGACAACAATCATTAGAAAGTGGCATTCAAAAAATAAAAAGAGACCCAAGAAAAGATCCTATCAAAGATCGAGAAATAATATTGTCAAGTATTGAGAAGAGTAAATGAAATTAGCCGTATACAAGAAATGAAGGAAGAATCTTGAAAAACATTTAAGAAGACTTAACATTAGATTCGATCAGTAGTGGACTGATATAGACGTTTGTAAATATATATATATATATATATATATATATATATATATATATATATATATATATATATATTCACTTATATTTTAGTATTTACTTGGTGAATAGTTTATTCAATTTTTGTTTTACCTAAATTAAACAAAGTACGTCTCAAAGATTATATTATAACCGCATAAATAAATTATTTCATTCCATAATAGAATATATTAAAAATTATATTTGAAAGATACAAAACTTTTACAAACACACTCAATAACTTATTTAAATTTCAAGGGAAGTAAAACTGAATTGATTTAATGAAGAGTTTTATAAATTATGAATAGATAAACAAAATAATTTGGAAGAGTGTAGAAAACATTATTTAAATCAATTATATATATATATATATATATATATATATATATATATATATATATATACATACATACGAGTTTATGTAAGCTATGTGAAAAAAATTCTTACTGTTTAAAAAACATACTTGGCTTTGAGAAATTTTACAGTGAATAAATTAAAAAACATTCATTATAGAGATCACAGAAATATTCAATCATTCTTAGAAGCTTACATAAAAAAGTCACATCAAAACATTCAATCGAACCTTTGTATTTAATTTTTAATATTAAAAAAGATATTTTTTAAGCAAGTAAAAGTAATTATTAAGAATCATAACACGTTTCAGTAGAAACATTTGCAAAAGGTGCTGAATTTGTGAGATAAGAATCTGTGACGCAAGAGAATATATAATTTTCTTGATAATAAAATTAAACTCTAATTGAAATTAAACTCAATATGCTCATTTTGGATCTGTGGCGAATTCACTTTAACACAAATGAATTTTCATCCGAACACCATAATATATTATAAAGTATTCAATAACATTTATTGTCTACTTTGTTGTTTATAACAATAATAGGCTAATGCGCATTTCAATGGCAATGCCATCATAGTCAAAGCCTTTTTGTTATTGAATACTTATTATAGTGTTGCGGTTAAAAATTTATTTATATTAAATTGAACTCAAAAAAATATATTTTATTTACAACTTTGTTGTTAATCTAAGTTTATTATGTATAACAATAAATTTTAAATTGCAATATGCAATCAAAAATGATTTAATTTTTTTATAAAATTATGAAAAAATATCTAGAATGAATACAAAATATATTTTATATGCAATATAATTATCTTTAAAAAACAACATAAATCTAAACAGAACACATTAATTTTAAATTAATATTTATGTATATATATATATATATATATATATACATGTATATATATATATATATATATACATGTATATATATATATATATATATATATATATATATATATATATATATATACATATAATTGACTAGTCAGATAAGAATAAAATTATGAAGAAAATACAATGAAAATATATATGTAAATTATAAAAACATCCATGAAAATAATTCAATACTTCAGAAATATATTTAATAAAAGAGCATGTGTTGAAAAAGAAAAATTACATTTTTAAAATCATTCTGAGATACTTTCAAAAAAATATAAATCGTGAACTTTTCAGATATATATATATATGTATGTATGTATATATATGTAAAACAAACATCTATGGATTTATTTGTATTTTATAATATTATGAAGAATAGGAAAATTCTGTTTTTTCTATCTTTTGTGTTTTAACATTTTAAAAAAGTAAAAAATAACTATATAAGTATATTATATAATGAAATAAGATAATATAAAATTTGTCTAGATAAGAAATATTAAAATATAATCACACAAAATTATTAAAAAAAATTTAATGCATACATTTTTTGCTAGTACTTTTTATAAAATATTTTAACGTTATATATATATATATATATATATATATATATATATATATATATATATATATATCAAAAATCAAAACAAAATATCAAACAGTATAAATTTCAATATTTATAAATTAATGAACGAACAAAAAAAAATAATTAAATGAATATCTTTACAAAAGATTTAAATAAATTAGATTCACTTGTAACTTTGACTTTAGTTACAAGATTGAAAGTATTATAAAATTTACATACTAAAGTAAGTACTTGGGGTACTGTCGATTTTTCAAATGAGATGTTATATATATATATATATATATATGTAGAAAAAATATATAATTTAATTTCACTACTTTACGTTAAGGAATAAATTTATAAAACATTATTTATCTGTAGTACATATCCTGAATAATTTTTAAAATTAAAAAAAGACAGAATAGAAAAGATTATTTTTGATTAATAGTAACATCTCTCAATTTTCTTTGAAATAATCTAAATATTTATGTTTATAGGTATATATATATATATATATATATATATATATATATATATATGCGTATGTGCGATATATGTGTGTATCTGTATATAAATTTCATTCCCTAAAATGACACTTTATTCATATATACAGAAAGATGAAAAAGAAATGAAAACAATTCACAAATTTATGAAAGTGCTGTTATGAATACCAGAAATGCAATTGTACTTTTCAGAGTTTATTTTCACTTCGATTAATTTGTCTTGTCATAACAAATAAATTTCGTTCTAACTTTTAATGCAAATTCTTTTGTAACCATTGCATTCACTTTAGATTTGAATAAATGTTTATTTTAAGAGCACGGTTTCATTTTTAGATATATTATTCTTTTAAAGTTTTTTTATATTTTAATAAAACACGAAATTAATAAAAAAGAAATAAAATAAATTAAAAAAATATTATATATTTTATATTAGTCTATTGAACATTGTATAATATTACCAATTGATAATAAATAAATATTTTCTTTATAAATAAGTCCTTTTTTATATTATATATCATTTTCAGAAAATTTTAAGTCGAATTAAAAAAACATATAAATTAATTTAAGTATAATCAATTGTAAATAGGATATATATGGAAGAACTTTTTTACTGTCTTATATTATTTCATTTCTATTAAAGTAGAAATTGATTCACGAATTTCAAAATAAAATTCATACACATAATGCAATGATATATAAAGAAAACATATAATTACAATAAATAATAAGCATAATAATTCTAGAATATCTATATAATTACCATTATTAAAATATTGTATAAATATACGAAATTTACAATAGTTTATAAAAAAATGAAACTTAAAATAAGTTTAAACAAACGTTACTCGTTATTTACTAATTAAACATTCCATGTTTGATAAGCCAAGTGAAATAACAAAACTACTTGAATGAAAGATTCTAGAAAAATAACTAATTTAGTTTGCATATTCAAACATTTATTTTATATCCAACATAAAATGAATTAAATTAACGAATAGCTGTTCTGTTTTATGAATGATAATCCCACGCACTAAAAATTAAACTGAGAAATTGTAAAGAAAACGCATTAATGAAAAAAAAATCAGAAATAAAAACGATAATGATGTTCGGTGTTTGAATAACCTACACTTCAATATATTTAAAAAAGTTCTTACATTAATGAAGACCTTTGAATTCTGTCAAGAAAAGGAAAAAATAAATCCTATACTTTATTAAAACACATTATATCGAATTATTTGTATAAAACATGCTTTATACATGCACATACGCTTACACACACACACACACACACATATATATATATATATATATATATATATATATATATATATATATATATGTTTATGTATATATATATATATATATATATATATATATAGGTATTTTTTGAATCCATATGCATTCACTTTTAAATAAAATATTATTTTAAAAGATTAAAATCTATGTATACGAGTATTTAACACTAGAAAGACTGAAACTTAGTATATACCTATATTGCCTAAAAGCAGTCAAAATGACTGCATTGTGAAAGAATAACTAATAAATTTGTTTAAAATTAATTTTTATATATATATATATTTATATATATATATATATTAGTATCATTAACAATAAATGTATTCTTAAAGAATATAAATAAAAATTATGCATTATTATTGAAAAATATTTTAAAATAAATAGAACTATATTTACATATATTTTACATTTAATCCGCTATATCAACTTCAAATTTTAAGCTGTTATAAAATTGAATAAGTAAGTAACATTTTTTATAACTTTTATCAATCACAAATTTATGCTTAGAACTTAGAACAGCTACTCTTATATATATATATATATATACAATTCTCTGATTTATATATATATGGAATATATATATATATCCTTTGTTTATATTGGCTGCTTTGGGTAGTTCTCTTTTGTTTTCCTCTAATGAAGTTCAATAGATTTTTGGCCAATTTTTGTCGCTGTATGCTAGTGAAAAAGTTATCGGTTGTGATATTTCTTCTTGTATATGGCTCGTACAAAAATCAGAACAAATATATAGCATTGACGATGGTC
>CP092093.1:26822500-26837500 GCA_029203775.1 Neoneuromus ignobilis
ATTTAAATACAATTTTATTATAAAAATTTTAAAAATGTGGTAGTGTATATATATATATATATATATATATATATATATATATATATATATATACACACACATCAGGTATGAATATATTTATATAAACGTAAACTCAATTATAATTCTATTAGAATTAGTTGTGACTTTCAGGTATAGTGTCATCCAAATGTGACGATAAATTTGTGTTTTATTAAAAAAACAATAGAAACTATACACATGTTTCGTTTAATAAAACACAAATGTAGACATAATATTTGGATAATACTATACACACACACATTCACGCACGTACACTCGCACGCATACACACTTGTGTATGTATGTTTCTTATATTTAAAAAAGTAAATTATTTTATTAATACATTCAGTCTTGACTAAGTATTATATACCTTAATAATTAATTTATTTTCCTAATTTTGGTTATTATTTTATTGAGAAATAATTTGAATCAAATTTCTTAAAAAAACTTTAATAAATTTTAACTTTTAACAAGAAACAAAAATGGAATATAACTATAGTTAAAAGAAAAATATACTAGTAATATAAAAAGTTATATTGTTTAATAACATTGACAAATTACTTAAAGACAATTTGAATTTATTTAAAACAAATTATAATTATTTGTTTTTATTCAATATTAGTTATATAAAATATTTTGTGTCTATATACATATGTATACACATTATATATATATATATATATATATATATATATATATATGTGTGTGTGTGTGTGTATGTATATATTTATATATACATGTACACAAGAGACCGTTTCAAAATATTTTCAAACAAATTTCCAACGTTGCTAAAAACATGTTTTCAAAGGGTGTGTATATATATATATATATATATATATATATATATATATATATATATATACACACATATGCATACACAGTAACTTCTGAATTATATTTCATAATATTTTATACAAACTCTGATATAAAATGAAAAAATATAGAATTTCTTCTGTAATCATTATAATGAAAAAAATTATATAAGTTTTTTATTTAATATATTATGAGAAAGGATGAAAATAATATATTTGTTTATGGTAATTACATTCTACTTTTTTGTAAATGATTTTTGAATAAAAAATACTTCAACGAATAATTCAGACCAGTGAAGAAATTTTACAATAAATTACCAAATTTTCTTACTAATCACTTTCTTTTATTTCTACAGCTATTTTTCAGTGTTATTTTGTAGATTAAAAAGAATTACTTTAATATAACATTCGTTAACATTAGCAACCACAAAAACTAATTTACATTCTATATCTATGTTTAGTCATTGTTACGATTAATATATATGGTAATAGATTATTTTAAAAAATATATATATATATATATATATATATATATATATATATATATATATATATATGATGAAATGAACATGAGCAGAACTCGTAACAAGAAGATAAGGTAATAAATCAGAAATATAGTTATGAATTGACTATCAAGAGACAAAATGAAATCAAGGAATGACCTTACCAAAGATGGAGGTATGAAATTATGAAGAACAGTGGATATATTCCTTTTTTAATATATGAATTATAAATGATAAAATCCATATATCTTTTTAAAAACTTTCTTGTGAAGTTTTATATTTATAGTTTTTTTACGTATACAGCATGTAAATTAAATTTTCATTTTTTCGAAAATGTATACTCAATAAGCAAATTAAAAATACAAAGTTCTATTGTAGTCATCTTATTTACTAAACTAACCTAACCCAGTTTTTTTAATACACTCTTACGATTATTAAGTTTACTTTATCTATATAAAATAAAACGAGCAGCTTTTCGTAGAACGTGTTCAATATTCCAGTTAGTTCAAACTTACATTTGGGTTTCACAGACGAACATTAGTTCAATAATAGTTTTCCTTTAACACGAAAGCATTCTTTTTAATCTTCTACCACCGTACTACTCGAATATTCTCGTTACGAAATTTAAACTAATAAGAACTTTATTACATTTAAAATTTAGTAATACGTGTATTCAAATGTATCACGTACATTTTGAAGTATAGTCTTAATTACTTTAAGTGAAATGAGTTAGAACAATTTGTACAATTTTATTGTTAATAAAAAATATATAAAATTTTCAACACTCAATCTATATTTTATAAAAAAGAATACATAATTATTATAAATTAATTACATCTGAAAATGTTCATTCATTCTTTTTATTTTTTGTTCAATATTTCATCTTATTATTTATATTGATTTTTAATTAAAAGTATGTAAGTGAAACTGAATTCATTTGTCACATAAATTACTTTTATAATTATAAAATAACTTTATCAATATTTTCAGTTAAAAAAATAATAATTATATATATACTCGATAAAATATAGTACAACAAAAAACAATAACTGAAGTTGTAAAAGTGCTTTTTTATTCAAATTGAAAAATAATTTTATATTAATTGATTATCACTTAATTGAATTTATATATTCGTAGGTTTTTAATTATATATGCAATAATAAATACAGGGTGACTCAAATAAGATTAAAGAATGTAACTTTCAGTCTCAATTTACATCCTTCATTTTCTTTTTGATCATTCTGTATGTTATTAAAGAAGTTTGTAAAAATTCAAAAATATTAACAAAAATTTAAAAATCTTTATAAAATATGAAGCTATTTTTTGCATTGGAACCCATTTTGCTAATTACTATGCTAATTAAATATGTTCATATAATAATTATTATTATAAATTATATTTAATAAAAATATTGTTTAAAAGTTCTTATTTTAATTTTTGTTTCTATTGTATTTATATTAAAAAAAAAACAATAATTCAATTCTCTACTGAATTTAAAATACAATTATTAACCATATTAAATTAACAATTACTGTAATATAAAATAACAAGGGATATGATGTTTCATACAAAATATATTCTTTCAGTTTTTTCAATTTGAGAACTTTAACAATCGAAATAAAATATACAAAAAAATAGCATTATCATATGTTCTCTATACGAGTATACGATGTTGTGAAATCAACTCATCGTATCAATTTTTCAAAGCAAAAAAAACACTGTTACTGAATAAACTATACAATATTGGCTCGCTAAATTCAGAACTGGTTATTTATATTAGGAGAAAGAAAACTAAAGTACAAATAAATAGTAAATATAAACAACAACAAATTGAAATATAAAAAGTTGTTTACGTTAAATAGAAGAGTGATGGATAAATCGTTTATCATGAAAAGTATAAATGTTTTTGTAACATTTTGAAACAGTGTATAAAATAAAATATATTTTATTTAATTGTTAGAATATTCGGATTAATTTCTTGTCTTACTTTATTTATAAAAATA
Organism: Neoneuromus ignobilis; assembly: GCA_029203775.1. Lineage (NCBI taxonomy): Eukaryota > Metazoa > Arthropoda > Insecta > Megaloptera > Corydalidae > Neoneuromus > Neoneuromus ignobilis. Next base: position 26,825,858 of record CP092093.1, read on the forward strand.
AGAAACAAATTTTGAAATAATTATATACAAGAAATATATTGTTTTATTTTTAAATGTCATGCTAATAAGCCTGCTTTTATATTAAATCGCATCTGTTGTAATATATTACAAAAGAATTAAAATAATCAAAATGATTTAGTTAATAATTACTGTATAAGAATAAATATTAGGTTGGCAAATATCTCCCTTCCGCCTTCTGGTCTTTTGAATTTCGCAGCTATGTACAAAAAAAAAAAAAAGCGGAAGGGAGATACTTGCCAACCTAATATTATAAATGAGTATAATATTGTATTTAAAAGTAATCTAATAAACATTATGAAATTTACTTCCACCCAAATTAATCATCACCCCCACCACAATATAATAAGAATAGTCGAGCATTAATTGAATATAAATTGGATAAAAATAAAAAAATACAAAAAAAAATTTTAAGTTGTTTTAACCAAAAATTAGTCTAGATTTTATAACATAACGCTCTGACGATATAGTATTACCATCAAAATGCACTTTAGCTTTTTGTTATTAAAAACAAAGGGAAAAATAAGTAGTTATTGAATTTTTTTAACGTGTTGTGATGTTGGGAGATAATTTATTTGTGATTGAATTTTTTTTTAAATATTTCATTTTAATTTATAAATGTCGATTATTTTACTTTTAAATAATTACCAGTAATGAAAATGTATTACTTTTATACAATAAATGAATTTTTAAAAATCTATCTTATTGCTAAAGACTACTATTTGAAAAATCTTTATAAAAATCGAATGATTTATTACGAGAAATTTGATATTTCGTCGATGTTTTATATTTTCACTCAAATCTTTGTTTAAAACGAATAACGTAAAATGGATAACAAACTTCAACAATGTTTTATCTAAAATTTAACATTAAAAAATTATATTATTAAAATGCGTTAAAAAAATTCAACGATAATGGATATGTCTACAAGAATTTGTACTATAAAAATATAATAATTAAATTTTAAATTTTAGAGATTTAAAATATGTGCTAATAAATTATATAAACGAAAATATTCTGGAATTAAAGTCTTTAATATTTGAATAATAATATAATAACAATCCTTTGGATGTTTATTTTTATGTATAATATTGATTAAAATGTCAAACTTTTATTAAGATAAATTTAATTATCTTTGTGAAAATTTAACATTCAAATTTTATGTCACTAACAAATGCTCTTCCATTAAAAAAACAAATTATATTAATTATTTTATATCGTAAATCTATTAAAATGCATCAAATTCAATCCAAAAGTTTTCAGAATTACTTTATTCGATGTTCGAAAATTTCTCATTATATACTTTAATTAGTTTTTGCATATTTTTATATCAAAGCCATTTTTCTGAATATAACGTCATTATTATTAAAATATGCAAAGACAAGTAAAAGCATTTAACAATCACCAATCATTTTGATAATTGTTTATTAACTCTCTTGAAAATATTTTTTCACCTTATCGAAACTCTTGGAGTGGGTGAAAAAACTTGAGTATTTAATGAAAGCTACGTTTTCAGTAGCGTAGCTATCAGCGGGATCATGCTAATCAGATATATTGAAAAGTGTAAATCTATATTTTCATACGAAAATAATTTATATATTTTATGTTATGTAATTCAAAGTAATATATTCACTTTAATTAATTATTAACTGTAATTTTTATACAAAATTTTATAATAATTAATTTTAATTTTATAACTGTTTAAGTAAAAATGCAGTGCTACGAAAATATTTGTATGGAAATTTAAATTTAAATCAGTAATTAAGAACAATAATAAGTGATAACTTAACATTTCTATAAAATATCAGTCAGTATATTCATTTAAGCAAAATAATAAATTAGGAATATCAAACATAAATAAATAATGTTCACCAATTAAAATATTTAAAACTTATATATCAAGCATATCAGTCCATTATAAATATTTTTATTTTAAACAAATAATATTTCTAAATTATTGGTTCAATTTTGTTATAAATTATAATTATTATTTTGTACAATACATTCACACAGAAGTAAAATTATCAAACATTGTAAATAAAATTCACATCATATATTATTTTTCTAGTTATCTCGAATGTAGTTCATTAAACGCTATGTACTTTTTTCTCTTTAAAAGTCTTTTTACAAAGTCGAATATACACATATTCTCTTTTATTGAATCTTGTATAATAGACCAATCAATAGGGCAAAAACAAGGAAAGAAATCCGGAATGGATGAGGCCGTTTTTTTTTGTTGGGGGCGATGTTACAAGTAACAATATGTGTTTTGCAACTGAAAAAAATGGTACATAAAGGTACTAGGAAGGTGCAAAGTTGGCGAAATTATGTTTTTCGTTCTTCAAGCGTAGAAAATGCATTTTAGAGAAAAAAGTTTTAGATAAAAGTTGTAAAGAATGAAAAAACCTTTAATTTGAGCCATTACTTGATAAATTACGTTGATTGATTATTGCAAAAAAAGCGAAAAACCATAAAAATGGCCATTATTTACAAATCAATTATTTATTGCATTTTTCACTTTTTTAAACTTTTTCGGCATGCGTGGTGAAGCTTATACGAATTTAAACAAAATACCGTGTTGAAAATTCCAATTCGTTCATTAGTTGCTAACTTACTGTAAATTGTTTATCCCGAGATGCCCAATGTACGAGGCTATAACTTTTTAATGGCCGAAAGTTTCCACTTTTAAAAGGGCTCAAACTCTTTAGCAAAATATATATTTTTATGTTATATTAGCGGCGTATAAAAATTTTTGTATTTTATTGCATAAAAAGTCATTAGAAAAAGTAGTTCCTTATTTGCTAATAAACATTTAAATTTTCAACGATCCTATACATTGTGGCAATTTATAAAACAGAAAATCTGAAAGCTTATTGCAAGACGCAGATTTTTTTAAAAAAAAAAAAAATCTGCCCAATAGAAAGCCAGATACGATTTTTTAAATAATAAATTATCAAGAAATTCGCCGAGCGACCGACCGCTGCTGATTCAAAGGTAAGAGTCAATTTGTTTCGGCCGCGCCGAAACAAATTCGGCCGTCTGCCGAGTTCGTTGGCAGACGTCCCCCCACCACCTTGACCGGCCCGTTACTTTTCAAATAGTCAATATTGATGATAAATAAACGTTAGCTTTTGAAATTACATAAAAATATTAAAAATATAGGGTTTACGGTACCCATTGCCGCTAAATTTGTTTCTTCAATGTTGTAAACAAAAGGGCTACGATTTTTTTTAAAAAAAAATCGTATCTGGCTTTCTATTGGACAGATTTTTTTTTTTTTAAAAAAAAATCTGCGTCTTGCAATAAGCTTTCAGATTTTCTATTTTATAAATTGCCACAATGTATAGGATCGCTGAAAATTTAATTGTTTATTAGCAAATAAGGAACTACTTTTTCTAATGACTTTTTATGCAATAAAATACAAAAATTTTTATACGCCGCTAATATAACATAAAAATATATAATTTACTAAAGAGTTTGAGCCATTTTGAAAGTGGAAACTTTCGGCCATTAAAAAGTTATAGCCTCGTACATTGGGCATCTCGGGATAAACAATTTACAGTAAGTTAGCAACTAATGAACGAATTCGAATTTTCAACATGGTGTTTTGTTTAAATTCGTATAAGCTTCACCACGCATGCCGAAAAAGTTTCAAAAAGTGAAAAATGCAATAAATAATTGATTTGTAAATAATGGCCATTTTTTATGGTTTTTCGCTTTTTTGCAATAATCAATCAACGTAATTTATCAAGTAATGGCTCAAATTAAAGGTTTTTTCATTCTTTACAACTTTTATCTAAAACTTTTTTCTCTAAAATGCATTTTCTACGCTTGAAGAACGAAAAACATAATTTCGCCAACTTTGCACCTTCCTAGTACCTTTATGTACCATTTTTTTCAGTTGCAAAACACATATTGTTACTTGTAACATCGCCCCCAACAAAAAAAAAACGGCCTCATCCATTCCGGAATTTTAGTCAAAAATAGGTGTTTTTTTGCCCTATTGATTGGTCTAAAAACCTTTTCGTTCTATATTTGAATATTGTTAAACACAGAAAGAAAAAAAATATGAAAAAAACAATAGACGAAAATATATTTCTTTCAATCAAAAATTCAATGAGAATTCAATTCCCAGAATAGGTAATTGCGACGATTTTTTCATTTTATCTGTATGAAATTATATTCGTGAATTGAATTGAAAAATTAACTTGCACATGCGTATGAATATATACATATATACGAGGGTCGTTTGATAAGTATGGTAAAAAAGTAAGAAAAACTAAATTGAAAAATTTAATTAAAATAATTAATTAATTTAATTAAACAATAAATAAATTTGTCATACTTATCAAACGACCCTCGTAAATATATATATATATATATATATATATATATATATATATATATATATATATATATGTAAATTCGTATATTAACTAAAAATAAACTAAGAAAAGCAATTTATAAGCAAATGTTTACAACACAATACAACAGTATAAAATAAACATAAACAATAAAATATTCAACAAATGCAATTTGAAATCCTCGTTGTGAAATTTCTTATACTACCTAAAATTTTTCATTATGTTCTTTTCGTCTCAAGAGAACTGTGGCACTTATTTAATATTTCAGAAAGATTAAGCTACATTCCCCAAACACAAGTTTTCAATCCTTCTTTCTTTCTAACAAACTATTAAGAAATCCATATTAGTTAACAATTTAAAGAAGAAAAATAAATGTGATGTGAAATCATTTCACTTGATATATCTTACACATCGTAAAGTTGTTTTTTTAACAATATCGAACAGCTAAAATAATGTATTAAATAATGTTAATCTTTTGATGTTTAATAATTATATATATTAGGTTGGCAAGTATCTCCCTTCCGCTTTTTTTTTTTTTTTTTTTTTTTTTGTACATAGCTGCGAAATTCAAAAGACCAGAAGGCGGAAGGAGATATATATATATATATATATATATATATATATATATATATATATATATATATATATACATAATATGAATTGTGTGTTACCATGCCAACTACCCACGTCCCTTACTTCTTCAACCTGATGAAGTTACAGCGGCCATTTGCAAATTAGAAGAAATAAGAGAGACGGGTGACAAACACAATAACATTTGCACTGAAACGTCTTACTGCGTGCAAGATTGTCCTTTTGACAAACATTTCTAACGCGCGATCATTCAGACGAAGCATTTCTCCTGAATCTGAAAACTTGGCAAAATAATTTCGAACCGAAAATTAGCAAACCGTTGGGGTTTGCCGTGAACTACCGTCCTATCTCGTTGCTTTCCAACCTGAGCAAAATGTTCGAAAGAACTCTGCTCATGTGTTGACTGGTCATTTGACCCGTTGTGGTAGAAATAGGTATACATGAATTATCGGTAGGTTTAAATTTTTAGTGTTAAATTAAAAAAAAAATTTACTGTTTTTTGTATTTTTTTCTAATGAATATTTGTTCTTATTATCAATTAAATAAAAATGTTTTTTTCATTTAACGACTATTAAATTATATCAATAAATTGTTTATGTTACCCATACGACGAATACTTTACGCGTCAGTGTATATATAATAAACACAATGTAAATAAAGTTTATATTTATAAGAATATATTTTTTTACAAATATAACATACAAAAATAACGACCAGTTTATTTTTAAAAATTAAACATTCTACAATGAAAATATAAATTAATATACACTCAGTTTTTTAACTTCTTTTATTAGTTATTATTACTGAAATACATGCTTTTTAAAAAAAAATCTTTGCATATAAAACAAATTATTATCATAATTACTAATGAGAAAAAGATTATAGTTGTTAGTGTCATTTATTTTTCTTAAAGAAAAATCTTTTTGTTAACATTATTTTATAGTAACAATCCTAATTGCATTTTAATATAAAATTTATTTACATATTTTTGACATATATATATATATATATATATATATATATATATATATATATATATATATATATATATATATATATATATATATATATATATATATATATATATATATATATATATATATATATATATATATATATATATATATATATATATATATATATATATATATATATATATATATATATATATATAGGGTCATCGGAATGTGATGCCTAGATTTCTGTTTTATCAAAAAGAAACTATACATATGTTCGCTATACACCATCTTATACACATGTTTCTTTTAAATAAAACAAATCTAGGCGTCACATTTGGATGATCCTATATATGCATACGCCTATAAATATTTATATATTTATAAGTGAATGAAATCAAAATCAAATCAGTATTTTTCTTTATACAGCATCAAAAAAAAAATATATATATATATTAGAGATAAAATCTTCCACCACATTTATTTACTTTGATGTTACCTCTAAGTAAAAGATATTGATATGTTGACAGCTTTAAATATTAAATTGAAATTAATTTTAATATGCATGTCATTTTACTCTCCGATGTATTACAAAGTATTATCGTATATTAATTTTTATGTAATATATAATTAATTATAAGAAACTAATATTAGTAACTGTTCATTTTTATTTGGACATGAAACTTTACTATTGAAATGTTTATTTTTTACAAGTCATTTTAAATTTAATTCACTAGTAACTTCTTTAGGTATATAATCTATGATGTATTGTACATTTATTTTTTATTATTCATATTTTTAATTTTATACTGAATACTTTCTTAGTAATATCTTTACTATTATTAAATCTTATCACTACAACTAATAAATATACTACCAAACACATTTACTTCAAAAACCTATATTGTCAATAAAGACTTTACATTGGACTATTAAATATATTATTAAAAAAATACTATAAAATAATATAATATGAATATCTTTTTATTGGCATTTATGTTTACCTACCATACAAAGATTTGTATATTAATAAAAAAATATTTTTCAAAATGATCGTGAATTTGAATAGCATGTTTTTTTTAAAAAAAGAAATTAATATATTCATACAGAATTGATTATATGTTATGTATTTAAATATCATATTTAGAGTGGTTTGAGTTAATCATGTTAACAAAAATCGAATTACACAACTGTACTTCAAATACAATATTACGTAATTATTAACAAAAAACTAAAAAAATAATGTAATTATTTCCACAACGATTCACTTATTTGCTAACGCACCATTAAATATATACATAATCTGAATATATGCAAAACTTTTCATAAATTTTAAACTTGAATATACATTTATTTAATATTTATCTCTCAGTAATATATAAAAAATAAAATGATTTTTTTTTAATTTCAGATAAAAATTTGATATAATTTTGAATCTATATATTTAAATATAAAATAAATATTACTATTTATATCTCTACAAAGTTTTAAGTATTCATACCATTACTTAATCTTCTTAATGTAATCAGAAACTATAAATATTTAACAGAATCGTTTATAATAAATTATCAATGCCTTAAAGAATCGTTAACCATATATTAACACTTATCGGACGTTAGCATTTTGTACTTAACTTTTCGCTAGGTCGGAGATATATTTGAGTGCTTATTGTAAGAGAAGAGTAACTAAGATTACTTAATATAAAAAGATAGTTTTGTGCATAAAAATATTTATATTTACATTTTAAATGTTTACACTTTAAATGTCTTCATCATCACTGTCGATTTTAATTCAATCTTCATCACAATCAGGAACAATTTCTCTTTCCACTTCGCTTTCCTCTTCACTTCAATATTGAATAGGGAACAATTTTTCCTCTCGACTGAAATATAACACTTGTATCACTGTCTCCTTTATCACAAGAATTCAAATCACTTGCCGAATATTCAAAATTTTCACATTATTTCACTACCACAATCACTGTTACTTTCCATATTGCTATAGTTTTTTTTATTCATTTTTGTAGGAATAAAATATTATAAGTAAAATAATTGCTGAAATATGACAGAACGTGTTGTCTGCTATCGAGTAAGAATTAAACTATAAAAAACATAAAATGTGTACATTCAGCAATGAGGACGTTATTACTTGTTCAGTCTTGTCACCTCGCACGTGACTTACGACTGAGAGCAAAGTTGTAATGTCACGTCAGAGGTGGCATACGACTGATAAGGGTTAATATTACCTTTAAGTACTAATACATATATGTTTTCTTATATATATATATATATATATGTATATATATATATATATATATATATATATATATATATATATATATATATATATATATATATATATATATATATATATATATATATATTGAAAGTAAGGACTTAAAAAACCATTTAGTAACTCATATTATTGAAATAGTTTCCTTTGTAAATATTTTTACTTCTTAAAATAAATATTCTGTAAAGTGGAAAAAAATAATTATACACACAATCAATACCAAATTTCTTTAAATTAAAATGATTTGGAAAGTAAAGAAAAAAAATAGATATTAAAATCATTTAAAATATTTATACAAATAAGGTATTCATCAGAATCCTAAATTGATAAAACGGTATTATAAGCTAACGAAGATATAATTCAAGTATACTTGTATGAACGAAAAAAATTAAAACCCGTAATTGACAATTTCAATATAAGTATTACTGAAATTAAGTTAAATATTAATGACAAATTCTTAATTTTATGTGTATTACAATTTTTTCTCCGAATGAAAGGATATTTTTTGTAATAAAAGAGACAAATAAATATTAAATATTTTCGATGAAAAATATGTCAGGCGATGCTGGCTTGATAATTAGAAAAATATTTCGTTTGATAAAATACTATCTTATTTATTATGATAAGATAATTTGTTAATTTAATGGATAACATAAAATAAGAAAACGATTAATTAACGCTTGAAAAATTAATGTGTATAAATAGCTTCTGCCGCAGCTTGGCCGTATACCTTCTTTCAACTGCCTAGTAGTCAAAGGGTTAACATTTGTGAACGATTGTAAATACATACACATATAAATATGTACGTGTATGTAACATATGTGTATATGTATATGTATATATATATATATATATATACATATATATATATATATATATATATATATATACAAATATTCTACTATAGAATAAATTATATATTTTTCATTGCCATATAAAGCAAATTAACTTTAAGAAACATATCGTTAATATCAAATTAATTGTAGTTAATTAATATTATCGATTTCACATCAGTATTAATTACAATACTGTTCTTTATTTACAAGAAAATGTTATACGCTATAAATAATTTACAAGTTACTTAAATTTCTTATATAATTATTAAATATTATTTCTTCTGTCCTGTTAACAAGTAAAAAAAGTAATAATTATTTTAGAAAGAATTCATTATCAAAGAAGCTTATATTATTAATGTACAGTTTAATACTGTAATTATTTTTTTATTTTATGAATAAATCATTACTCAAACATCAAACAGTTTTGTATCGTTATTCATATAAGTTTAAAAAATATGGTGATGATATCACAAACGTCAAATAAAATCTAAGAGATGATATATGTGTATTATAGAAAATATTACATTATTTTAAAAATTCTCATAAATAAATATAATCATTTTTTTAAGAAAAAGTATGGAATATTAATAAAATGTTATGATATTGAGGTATATATTTTATGATATACGGTTTTCCAATAAGAATATCAAAACTTTGACAGCTGGTGACAGCCTTGTTTAAATTTGGTTTAAGTTCATTTCGATATTGCAACTCAGTATAAATTGGTAAATTATTATGGAACGTTTAATACTTCAACAACGCTTAGAAATTATAAAAATTAATATTAAGTTCGTAAAATTTATCGTGCGCTTCGTGAAACTTAACGTTAACACTAAATAAAGAAAATTGTAGAATTTGAAGTAAAAACAATCACAAGTTATTGAACAAACACCACTGCATCCACAAAAAGTAACTGTCTAGTGTACGTTATATGCTGATGGTGTCATCGGGCCACATTTTTTTCAAAATGAAACTGAAGATCACGTTACAGTAAATGAAGTGCGTTACCCAATAATGATTAATGATTTTTTTCCAAAAACAGAACAATGCTACGTGCCATACATGTACGGAAACAATGGACTTATTGAAACAAATATTTAATAAATCCATTATTTCACGAAATGGACTCATCAATTGGTCACCAAGATCATGTTATCTAACTCTATTGGATTATTTTCTGTGGAGTTATGAGAAATCATCGGTTTATGCTGATAAACCACAATCAACTGAAGCATTAAAAACAAACATTGAACGTGTAATTCATGAAATTGGAATACAATTATGTGAAAGAGTGACTACAAATTAAACAAAACGAATGCACTATGCCAAGCGAAGTAGTGATGATCATATAAATGAAATTGTATTCCATCATTATTGCTATAGAATATACTTAAAATTAAAAAAATAAATAATTAATTAAATACTTTTTGTTTCATTTTCATTTAAACTTCTGAATCGCTTATTGGAAAACTCTATATACGAGGTCAGACAATTAAGTAATGCGACAAAATTCAAAAATCGAGTATATTTAAAAATTAAGGTACATCGCTGCGATCCCCTTCAAAGTAGTCCCCTCCCGCATCTATACACTTATTCCAGCGAGTTTTCCAGTTTTCGTAACAATTCTGGAACACTTCTTGTGGGACCTCTCCGAGTACCCTCGTCACAGATTCTTGGATATCTTCAACGGAGTCAAAATGTCGACCTTTGACGAATTTTTTCATATGGGGGAATAGGAAAAAGTCGCAAGGTGACATGTCCGGTGAATAGGGCGGTTGTGGTAACGTTGCGATGCCTTTAGACGCCAAAAACTGAGAGACACTGAACGCACTGTGACAGGGAGCATTGTCGTAATGCAGAACCCAAGTATTCGCGATCTCTGGACGCACTCTGAGCACCCTTTTTCGTAATTTTTCGAGCACATTGCGGTAGAATACTTGATTTACGGTTTGTCCAGGTGGTACGAACTCTTTGTGAACCACCCCTTTGCTGTCGAAGAAGCAAATCAACATGGTTTTCACTTTGGACTTGCTCATTCTCGCCTTCTTTGGCCTTGGTGCTCCAGGGGACAGCCACTGTTGGCTTTGTCGTTTAGTTTCGGGGTCATATTGAAAGAACCAACTTTCATCACCAGTAATAACTTTTTTTTTAGTAATAACTTTCATCACCAGTAATAACCAGTAATAAATTTCTCTGTTCCATTTTCGTGACATGCACTACTCGCGCGTTGTTACAAAACACTAAACAGCTGGCGAAGAAATGATCGTACGAGGGTGGTCAAGGTCTCAATCGAGAGAGTAGGGATCTGCTATTACGGTGGCGGAGTTACAGGTTCGCAGTGTTACCACAGGCCGAGAAAAAAATCGGTCGCATTACTTAATTGTCTGACCTCGTATTTATAAAAGATAATAATTCATACTTCAAATCTTTACAAGTATTTAATGAGATTTAAATATTATAATTAGAATATGGAAATGTAATATTAAATATTCATTTTTAATATTATATATATATATATATATACATATATTGTTTAGTTGAAATTATAAATAATTAAATAAAATTCAAAATGATTATAATTAATCC
>CP092093.1:26840000-26885000 GCA_029203775.1 Neoneuromus ignobilis
ATGACAAGAGAGACCTAATTTGCAAAACTTAAAAGTACTAAATACAACAATACAGACGATAGGTTTACAATAATTGTAACAGAGAATACCAAATTTATATATATATATATATATATATATATATATATATATATATATATATATATATATATATATATATATATATATATATATATATATATATATATATATATATATATATATATATATATATATATATATATATATATATATATATATATATATATATATATATATATATATATATATATATATATATATATATATTGAGTAGCCCAAATGAGTCTGAAGGATAGTAAAAAAATAGTAAACAATTAAATATATCTAAACCCTTCAGTATCATTCCGTTACCCTATATAACTGACCGATGTTCTATTGGGTAGTGCCAACTCCTTTCATGCAGGAAAGTACGCTCGATCCCCCTGTTGGGTAAATAGAGTAGGCGGGATTCTTTAGTCGAGGTGAAAGTCATTTATCTAAGGAAATAAATACCCGAATGAAAAATCCTTACCAATCCGCATGGTCAGCATAGTACGGTCAATACCAGTGAATAATAACATTCAATGAAGGTTTTACTCAGCAATGGATTGATATAAACTAATATGGTGATAATGATTATATATTTATATAATCTCTCTCTCACTATATATATATATATATATATATATATATATATATATAAGTAAAAAAATATTCTAAACTTTCAAAGATATAAAAGCATGTATATATGTAATAAATATCAAATTTCTTGATACACACAACACGTTACGTAAATTATTTTGATTGATAGCATTTAGATTTCAACATTTCAACTTACATCGTATTTTTCCAAACAAATCTCTAAATAAATCAACTCCCAACAGGTACTTACCTAAAAGGTGCAAAAATTAATCTTTCAGGTAAGAGATGGATTTAATTTTATAAATAGACGACTAAACTATCATCATTTATCAAAATGTGTAAGAATCAAATACTGTTTCAACATACTAATATTTTCTTATAAATTTACTATTAAATTTAAATCGTAAATTAAAAATATATAACTATATATATTTGATAAATTTATCAATAATAGAGAAAAGATAAAACAATCCAGATAAATTAGTTTGATTTTACCGAAATAAAATAGCTTTTTAACTCATATAAAAACAGTTATTGCATTCTTTCCAAAGAAGTGATATAAAAGCTACAAAGAAAGTTGTATTATTTAAATAATTTAATCAGTTTTCTAAACGAATGAATTTGTATTTATTTTATTAAAAAAATGCTACTATATTAAATTAATTTCGAAATAAAAGTTATTTTAATAATACTAAAAAAAATTGTAATAAATGTTGGTAATATATCTATTAAATAAACAAATTATGATAATTATATTCATTATTGAAACTATAATTACAGTTATTGAATTAAATATCTTTTGAACTTTTACAAAATTATATATATATATATATATATATATATATATATATATATATATATATATATATATAGTAATAACGCCTCTCACTCCACTGGTAAATGAAGATATCCAAAAATATTTCACTTCGACTGATCTAATGTTTTTTCTTTCAGTATATATATATACAATGGTCCAAATTAAACTCAAGGTTCAAACATACATTTGCATATTATATCTTTCAATCTCATTTTGACCACTATATATATATATATATATATATATATAAACACATGTCAATAGATTTGAAAACCGGTAGTATAGTGAGATATACCACCACCTGTCATGCGGTAAATTGTGTTCGATTCCCGGTCGGAAAATCCCTCAAGTTGTTAAAATTTAGTCGTGGAGCTGACAGGCTGACATCCTCATCTTGTAAGAAAACATAACCATCATGTAAATCTAATATAAAAAATTCCTATTATGCTAGTATTGTCAAAAAGGTAAAAGCCCTATAAAGACTGCACATGTCAAAAGGTGTGCGTGTGTATTAATAGATTAATGGAAAACAAGAAAACCTGCATTAAAATTTCCTCTATTGATAATATAAAATATTTTAATATAAAAAAATATTTCAAACTGATATAAAATAAAAAAAACGTGTTAAAGAATAAACACATTCATAAAAAATGTTTATTCTTTAATATAACAAATTTATGAAAATATAATTTAAGACAAAAATGAAATAATTAATTTTCTCTATACATTCTAAAATTTTACATATATTGTTCAAAAATGTCCATATTGTTATATTGTATTTTAAAAATATAATACACACTTTTTTATTCATAATTTTGTACTACCAATGTGGTGTAAAGAATGAAAAAAAAATAACTGTCGAATATAAAAAAACTAACATACCAAAACATCTATAGAATTGTGTTTTTAATTATTTTCGTGCGAAAAATTAATACGTGAAATCAATTATACATATTATACATTTAGCGGTAAGACGTGCTAACACCATTGTTATTTTCTCGACAACTTCAGATGAATTTAATAAGATGGTTTATGAATAACCTCAACAAGACAAAAATAATATACAATAAATTTTTGAATTAAAGAAAAATAGAATTTAGTAATAGAAGTTAAATAAAATAAAAATAGAAGTTAGAGACTATATGAATCTAAAATAATTCAATAACCCTAAAATCATATTTGTAGATGAAATAAACACGAGAATAAATATTAAATGATGTCAACACAAAATAAATTCTCACATTATGAAATCAATTACTCTTCTATGTTTAAAGAATAAAGTTTTTTAATGCTACCTACTCATACTAATTTATGGTTATGAAACATAGAACTTAAATTCCAAAATATCTTAATGGTTCCAAACAAGTAGACAAAAACATATTAAAAGTAGTACTTGAATGCAAAAAGATAAATTAGTAAATAAAAAAAAATCCAAAGTTATGAATATTATAGAAGAGTGACAAATTCAAAATAGAATTTAGTCGAGCATATAATAAGAAATGAAAATCACAGATGGACAAGAAAAATTATTCATTAGGAACCTAGATATTCAAATTTTTCCAAGACGAAATTAATGGATAGATGAGATAGAAACATAAAAAAATTTGTTGACGTACTATAAAAGAAAAAGACACGAGATAGTTAGAAGTTTTAAGAGAGGCCTTCATCCAACAATGGATAGAAAGAGACTAATAATATATATATATATATATATATATATATATATATATATACACGAGGTCGTTTGATAAGTCCGTGTAAATTCCGAAAGATGGCACCACTGGTGCATATCGAGGTTATTTTTAATTAGTAGCACCTCTTGGAAGAACACACATCACGTTTCAGCCATATCGGTCTATTCCTTTGTGTTTGACAATCGTTGGAATCAAGGAAATCGAGTGATTGTCAAATAATGGACGAAAAAGAATTTCGCGTGTTGATTAAACACTACTTCATTAAAGGCAAAACGCCTTAGGAGACTAAACAGAAGCTTGATAAACATTATGGTGACTCTGCACCTTCGATTAGTGCGGTTTATAAGTGGTTGCAAAATTTTCGGAGTGGCCATATGAGCACAAGAGACGCTGAACGTTCTGAACGCCCTGTTGAGGTCACCACTCCAGAAATCATTGATAAAATCCATGATATCGTGATGAATGACAGAAGAGTGAAAGTGCGTGAGATTACTAGTGCTGTAGTCATCTCGTGTGAACGGGTACATAATATTTTGCACCAACATTTGGACATGAAAAAGCTATCCGCCAGGTGGGTGCCGCGATTGCTCACGATCGACCAAAAACGAGGTCGTGTGAAGTGTTGCAAGAACGGTTTGCAGCTGTTTCAGCAAAATCCGCAGGACTTTAAGCGTCGTTTCATCACTGTAGATGAAACATGGATACATCACTACACTCCTGAGACCAAAGAGCAGTCTAAACAATGGGTTATCAAGGGGGAATCTGCTCCGAAAAAGGCGAAGACAATTCCTTCGGCCGGGAAGATTATGGCGACTGTCTTTTGGGATTCGCAAGGAATAATCTTTATCGACTATTTGGAAAAGGGTAAAACCATTACAGGTGCATATTATTCATTGTTATTGGATCGTTTGAAAACCGAGTTGCAAGAAAAACGTCCCCGATTAGCCCACAAAAAAGTCCTCTTTCATCACGACAACGCACCAGCTCACACCTCAGCAGTTGTGGTCGCAAAACTAATGGAAATAGGGTTCCAAATCGTTTCACATCCCCCCTATTCTCCATACTTGGCTCCATCGGACTATTATTTGTTCCTTAATATGAAGAAATGGCTCGCGGGAAAAAGATTTTATTCGAACGAGGAGGTGATTGCAGGAACGAATGACTATTTTACAGACTTGGACAAATCCTATTATTCGGAAGGGATCAACAAACTAGAGCAGCGTTGGATGAAGTGTATAAGCCTAAAAGGAGACTATGTTGAAAAATAAAAACGATTTATTCAAAAAAATGAAGCAGTTTTTATTTTTACACGGAGTTATTAAACAACCTCGTATATATATATATATATATATATATATATATATATATATATATATATATATATATATATATAATTGTGTACTTATTTATACATATGCATACATATTATAAAATATGTAAATAATTTTTGTGTTAGTAATAAAAAAAGAGATTTATATTAATGAAGTTTTAAAACTACTATTAAAGTAAACAAAGCATATCATAAAAACCATAAACCTTTACGTATGTTTTAAACATGTATATAAAAATTGCTATTGCTCAAAAAATTGATATTAATATTTAATAAAAAAATAATTTAAAATAATTCATCTTTACACAGTACATATTTAATATTCCTTATTGCACATATTTTATATTCCACAGTACATATTTTATATTCAATGATATATGATATATATATCATTGAATATTTGTTATTAAATATAAGTATGATTATATAAAAATCATATATTAATTAGTAAGTAATTACATATGTAACTTCAGAGCAGAAAAATAGTATGTCTGTAAAGAAATTAATCAAATATACGTAATTTCTTTTTTATAAATAAATTTTAATCGTTAAGAGGTTATAGCCATTTAAAAACTTTTTATTTATTTAATATGTTTACTTCATACTAACCCAATAATAAAAGGAAGAAAAATGTCATCAAATATATTCGAAATATTATACGTGTTTAAGCTAACAAAATCAAAAACATTATTTAATAAATTTATTTATTTAAATCGGTTTAATTTCGTATTTTCATTCAATTTGAAAAATAATATTAAATATGTACATAATTAATAGGTTTCTCAGTTTGAAATTTCTTTTTTTTATTTACATTTTTTATAACGATTACAATATAAAATTACTATACATGTAAAATTATTTTGTTAAAAATAAATTTTACTCGTCTGTATACTAAATAATAAATTGAAAAAAAAACGTTTTTTATGTTTATATATATATATATATATATATATATATATATATATTATGTTGTCAAGTATCTCCCTTCCGCTTTTTTGCTCTTTATTCAATGCTTTATAAAAAGTGTTACAGTGATCGGATTTAGTTCAAATATGCGCCGTTTTGTTCGATAATCTGGTTCCATCTAGACGGCAACTTCATAATACCGCTCTTGTAGAACCCTCCCTCCTTATTTGCGAAGAACTCGGACAGCCACTTTTCACAAGCCTCTTTTGAGGCCAACTTTACACCACCAAGGGCGTTCGCCATGGACAGGAACAGGTGGTAATCGCTTGGCGCTATGTCCGGGCTATATGGTGGATGCGATAAAACCTCCCATCCGAGCTCCCGTAGCTTCTGACGAGTCACCAAAGATGTGTGTGACCTGGCGTTGTCCTGGTGGAACACTACACCCTTCCTCTTGGCCAATTCTGGACGCTTCTGGTCGATCGATTGCTTCAAGCGGTCCAGTTGTTCGCAGTAGATGGTAGAATTAAGCGTCTGGCCATATGGGAGCAGCTCATAGTGGATGATTCCTTTGCAATCCCATCAAACGCACAGCAAAACCTTCCTGGCCGTCAATCCCGGCTTGGCCACTGTTTGGGACGATTCACCGGCCTTCGACCACGACCGTTTTCGCTTAATATTGTCGTATGTGATCTATTTTTCGTCGCCAGTCACCATCCGCTTCAAAAATGAGTCGAGTTCGTTCCGTTTCAGCAGCATATCGCAGACGTTGATTCGGTCCAGAAGGTTTTTTTGCGTCAAATCATGCGGCACCCAAACATCAAGCTTTTTTTTGTATCCAGCCTTCTGCAGATGGTTTAAAATGGTTTGGTGACTAACTGCCATCTCCTGGGCGATGTCACGAGATGTCACATGCCGGTCTAACTCGATGATTTCCATGATTTGATCGGTATTCGTCGTCACAGGTCTTCCGCCGGCTGGCTTATCCATGGTGTCGTTTTCACCGGCTCTGAATCGTCGAAACCATTCCTCCGCGGTTCGAAGTGATAGAGTACCATCCCCCAAAACACTATTAATCTCACGGAACGTTTCTCTAGCGGATTTGCCTTTAACGAAGGAAAACTTCAAAATAGCGCGAACTTCGGCGTTAGTGAACTCCATGTTTACACGTCTATAACTTTTGAACGCAGTATCCAAACTAATCATGCATAGCGTCGTTTTGTAGGTTATGTAAAGACCTTTCAAATGATGTATAGTGTTGCCCGATATGAGCTCTATAACGCTTTGTACATAGCCGCGAAATTCAAAAGACAAAAAGGCGGAAGGGAGATATTTGACAACCTATTATATACATATATATATATATATATATATATATATATATATATATATATATAATCAATTATATTTATATATATATATATATATATATATATATATAATCAATTATATTATATATATATATATATATATATATATATATATATATATATTTAACAATGGTACACATACATAAAACAACAAAAAATTGAATTCCATTAAAAACTTTAAAGAATCTATCTTTTACAAAATATTGTCAATTTGGATATATTTATTTTCTATACCTAATTTCTGAAGACACTATATATTTTATTAACGATATTTTTATATATAAGTTTTTTATTTTTATAATTTTACGTTCCATTTTTTTTAAAAAAAACATACAAAACTTGAAAGTACATAAACATAAAATAGATTTTTATCTTCATACAATGAACGAACATAAGCTAAAAATAACAATATAAACATATGAACAATAATCTACATATAATAAACGAACATAATTTATAAATTTTTGAAAGGATGAAAGAATACTAACAATACAAATAAAATTTAAAAAGAAAAATACGTACAGCTTTTAAGTTGCATTGTGCAAAGTATACAAATATATTTACAAGATAGAATAAAAATTCATTGATAAAAATAGTCTAAAATTAAAGTTGTAAATATGGATGACGTAAAGTTGTAAAGATGTAAATATGGAGCGTCAAAATAAACTGGTAAAGACATTTTTAAAAAAAACTTATAATAAACTACCTGATCATTATATTAATAACTAACTGTCTTACAATTATTGTAAGAAAGTTGTTACTATTATTGAATAAAAACTTAGTGAATTCAAAGTAATAAATCAAAAGATCTACATGTTACAACAATAACTTTGTATAGTTATATTGTATTAACATAGAACTATGCATAATATAATGTAAAATAATAACAATATACAAAAAAATATTTTTTTATCATAATACAGTTGAGAATATTCTGCTATATGGTGCAGAGAGATATGATGATTGAATATGACAGAATCAGAGATAAAGAACACATTATTTATCATGACAGGTTAGATTACCTGAGAAAATATCTAAAAATTACCAACGAGAACACAGAAAAAAAACAATATGCAGAATATGTTAATTACAAGAGTTATTATTAAAACTCGAGAAAAATATTTTTTTACTGGTATAAACACATGTAAAGTAATTAATTTCGTGGAAAAAAGTATTACAAAGAAATAATTGAAACAACAGAAGGCTTTAAGGAAAAGAAAACGATATATTCTTAATAAAGGAATATACCAAAAATAAATAAGTTCTACATATGTTTGTCAAAATAAATGTTAGAGTGTAATTTTTACAGCACAATGTTTAAAATATAATATTTTGAAAAATAACGCAGATTTGACTTTTTATATATTTGTATTAATTAAAAAAAATAAAGTCGTCATTTATATGAAATTCCTATAAAAGGAAAAATACTTGTAATAATTTTTTTTATATAATTTATACTTTTTATTATAGAACGAAATTTCCTTATATTTATCATACTGAAAGTAAAAAAAAAACGACTAACCAATCTAATGATTTTTTTCAAAATTAATACCTCAATCACAAAATGACAAAAATATCACACTCCATCAGAAGAGAAAAAATAATATTAAAAATTAAAATAGAAGTAAAGAAATTAATAGTATCTATATTTTTAGCATATTGTTGCGAAATTTAAGAAAATAAAACTAAAAATATCCATTTTTGTTTACTTAAATATAAAATATTCTATAATCTCTAACTTTCTACATACATGTATATATATATATATATATATATATATATATATACATATATATATATATATATATATATATATATATATACGAGTATATATACACATACATATATATATATATATATATAAAGAGAAAGAGAGAATTAGAGAAAAATAACAAACCAGATAGTTGTTTTAGAAACCTTTATACATATTTTAGTACAAAATAATAAAATCTTCATATAAAAATATCGGATTTAATGTATTATTTAAAAAATATAAAAACATTACACTTCCCTCTGATATATAGAATAAATTTTACTTAAACTAATTTTAAACATAAGATATTACTTATAGTACATTTTTTAATTTTCATTTCACAAAGAAATAAATTTACAATATCACAACTTTTTCGTTCTCAAAATACAATTAGAATCTAACAAATATCAAACTTTTTCAAATATACCTATAAATCTAACAATAATTCAAATTTACGAAATAAATTTTTAGATCTGTTTATAAAAAAAACATACTAATAAATAAACTCATGAATTTATTAATATATATATATATATATATATATATATATATATATATATATATATATATATACAATAGTGATAAATAATTTTTTACTTACAGGTTTAAAATGAAACACTGATCCCAATTTCCATGAAAATCATTCTGGAAAAAATAATCAAATGAATTTTATGTTGTGCAAACTTTAAAAGTCAAGTATAAGGATAAATATATTTTTATTGAAATTTTATTTCTTACAAAATGCACTTTTCAAATTCTACTTTCCATTAATTTCAATTTATATTATTAAAAATATTTCGATAATAATAATTTCTTATAAATTAATTCATACATGAATTATTAAATGTTGTAGGAATTTTTACTACAATTGTTTTAAAACATTTTTTAACAGAATTAGCCCATTTTTGTTAATAACAACAAATTAACCAATAAGTGCTTATTAAACACTTTATAACAACTTGTAGTCTTAGGGGTGATAATTTATTTGTGTTAAAGTGAATTTGTCACAGTTTCAAAACAAACAGTAACATTTTTTTCATTTTTGGTTGTAACTTATTTTTATTCGAAAGCTTTTAAGACTTGTTCTCGAAAATTATATGAACAATCGTCACCCTGATAATCTTTCTTGAAATACATAAACAAACGAAAAAATATATTTTTTTAATCGAAACTTGTGTAAAAATATAATTATTTTCTCTATACATCTGACACTTATGTAAATTAATTTTAATATACCTTAATCAATATTCGCCACTCCTGTATAGTTTATATAACATTATTTACTTTACAACTGCGACGATTATTTAATTACCATTAAAATAATTTTTTTATTAATTCACACTACTTGAAATATTAAATTATAAAAATGTTTTTGTTTTGAATAGTGTCAAATTAGAGTTTTTTCAAAAGGAATAAACTATTATTAGTATAAATTTACAATAAGGTACTATATTTAAAAATAAATTTAATTATTTGATTTTACATTTTAATTTAAATAAAAATCATATTCTACCGTTAAGGAGCACAGATCAATGAAAAAGCTATTAGAACATATATTAAAATGATTATTATTCTTACTATTGAACACATTTAATATAATTTCAGGTTAATTCTATTCAGATTATTTTTATTGTATTAATCTATAAAATATTAAAATATAATAACATATCATAATGAATACTATTTATAGGTGTTTTTGAATAAAATAAATTATCAATGAACGAAATTAATAGTTTATACATATAAATGACTAATAGTATTCTTATTTTGGGTTTTTGTGAAAATTTAAATAAACGTTTTATCATTTATTATAATTGAATATCATTATATCAGTTATTTCTATTTGTAATAATATATGAAAACTTTATTTTTTCAGTTTTCGTTGATTTGTATACTTTTTCAACACGTTTCTATATTTCAAAAACAGTTATTTAATCGTAACATAACTTTATTATGTCAAAAATGATAGCTATTTATTTCAATTATTTTATTTTTTACAATTCAAACTGTAGCAATTTTTACGTAATTTTAAAAGATAATTTCTGAACAGCTTGCAGTGATGTTTATCCTCTAAACGCTTTAAATTTATACAATATAAACTGTACAATCGATTTTTCATTTTGTGACACTAAATCTATTATTAGCTTCAATTTGATCTCGTTATTCATTACATATCCTATAAAGGGACATACATATGTGTATGTGTGTATTATATAATAAGACCTAAGGAGAAATACATGGATAGAAGGGACAGTGAAATAAGGAAATTCATCAGAGTGGGCTAGAAAAGGAAAGCATGGGATTAGTCGAAGTAAAAGGTTTCGGAGGAAGCCTTCACCAGCAGTGGATTGAAAAGGGCTGGTAAAAATGATTATATATATATATATATATATATGTATGTATGTATGTTGGTAGTAAAATACGAGTCTTAAGTGCCACAATAATTCATCAGTTCCGTATAAAACAAAGAACGTAGAAAGTAGCACATAGAAATAAGAAAATAAAGAAATAGATTCGACAATAAAACAAAAATACTGATGTCAAAACAAGAACGAAAAGTTTAAAATAGAAACGAGATGGTCATATATCAAGAAGAGTAGATTATTGACGGGCAAGGGAAATTAATTAGTGTGAATTTAGAGATATTAGAAGACTATGGAAGACAACCATAGGTAAATGGGAATTGAAACATAATAAAATGAAAAAGGAAGGCATTATATTATTGGAAATAAAAAGTTTGGTGAGAAGCCTTCATCAACATTGTATTCAACATTGTATAGAAAGAATATGATGATAATATTGTAATCATATTATATATGCATGTATCATGTGTTTTAATAGATCGATGACGTAGATTTTTAAATCGCCGTTTGTCATGTGGGAGATTGCATTCAATCTCCGGTCAGTAAATGTAATGCCACTTTATACAAAAATATTATTAAAAAAAGCAATGAAAAATCTCCTCATCTCAATTTTATTTCTCAGTACAAGTATTTTTACCAATCAATCATCAGATTAATCAAATCGATTCATCAATTTGTAATATATATATATATATATATATATATATATATATATATATTAAAGATAATTAATTTTATTAAAGAAATAGTTTTAAAAAGATTCATTGCCAATAAAGTTATAAAATTATAATAGTATAATTAATATGTAAAATTTCTACAAATATTACTGACAATTTTTTTAAAAAATCACGATTATAAAATAAATAATAACTTTTTAAATATCTCAAATTCTATAAAATATGTTAATTCAGTTTTCAGTTTTAGATTATCGTAGTAATAATTGTAACACAATTGCATTATCATTGCATACCCCGACTTTAAACATAATAAAAGCAGCCTATGATATGATCATTGAAAGTTAAGTAATTGATAATAAATTACAATTAAATTACATGTTTAATTTATAAAAGATGGATTAATAATCGGAATATGTATTAATATGAATTTTTAATAAATATTTAAATGCTTTTTTTAACAAAAAAAATTAATATACAAATTTTTTTAAAGACATTTAAATATCGAACTTATAGGTGCAAAGAAATATTTATTAGATTATTAACTTATCTGTTATAAATAGAAATTATAAATAAAAAACGTATCAAATTTAATATCTATGAGTAAATACAAAAAATATGTAAATATGTAAATCTGTAAATCACGCGATGACTTATGTGCATCAGTGTACATATATATATATATATATATATATATATATATATATATATATATATATATATATATATATATATATATATATATATGTATGTATATATATATATAGATATATATATATATATATATATATATATATATATATATATATATATATATATATATATATATATATATATATATATATTCAACTATAATAAATGTTAATAGCCAAAGCACATTCTTTATATAATAGGTATTTTTTACCTTAAAAAAATACTAAAAAATTAATAAGTGAAAAATATCTATTATAATTTTATATCTTATACATAATTTTAAACAGGATGTGAAAAAAAACATTTAATATCGCTTTTTCAAGCGACATTCAGAAAAGAATATTACATTTACAAAAACTGTTCAATATTTTTTGTAGCTGCCGTTCCACAAATACATTTTAATTTATAAAGATCGTTGATTTTCTTCGTTTATTCTATTCATGTTATACGCTACATTTAAATTTTCATATTGTATATTTTTTGTATTTAGTACTATTGTTTTTAAAGTCTGTACATATATATATATATATATATATATATATATATATATATATATATATATATTCTTTACTTTTATCTTAATATAAATAACTTTACTTTTTGTTTTTATATTACAAAATTAATATAGTGAACTTCCCTGTGTTAAACTTTGTATGTCTCTTTTTCTCTACCTTCTAATTTTTCCAATACAACGTCATCTCATAATTAAACTTTTGTTAAATATATATTTTAATAATTATTTATAAAAAAAATTATATAAATGTGTCCAATATCTAATTTTCATTCTCGATACAAAACACTTATATAATTTTTTTCTAAATGTAATTTATTAAACAAAAAAAAAATATGTAAGTAGAATTTTTACAAAATTATATATTTTTTAAGATTTTTTAATCGAAATAATATCATAAAAATGAGGTAATATTAAATATTTACTTATTACTAAACTGAAAATAACAATTCATAACAACCAGAAATATTTAGTTCGAATCTTTTTTATTTTACTACCAAGGTCTTTTGTTACACTTATACGGAATTTATCTCGCAATGAATTAATTTACTTCTTGATATCGTCTATGACAGTAATTTCTGTTTATTCATTATTGTACAATTAATTACGCCATGAATCTTATGTATGGATAATTTAAAGTTTAGTTTATACAAAACTCTTAACTATACTCAAAGATTAAATATAATACTTATGTTCAAAATGCTATTGAATACTTTAAAACAAAGCTAAAATAATGTAACAACAAACACAATTTCAATACTGAATTTATATCAGTATTGTAAATATACATCAAAATAAATGTTAAAATAGAAAATATAATAAATTTGTTTTCAGAAAATTAACTATTTATGTTTATAAATATATATATATATATATATATATATATATATATATATATATATAGAGAGAGAGAGAGAGAGAGAGAGAGAAAGAGAGAGAGAGGGGAGCTAAAAAATAAAAGAGAAAATTACAGGCAAATAAATAAGAAAATACATATTAATAAACAAGCAAGTAATTACAAAAATATTTTATACAAAGTTCTTGTTTTCTATTCAAATTAAAAATACTATGCCATCTCGACATAAAAACTTCCATAGAAACGAGTCATTACTTACTTACAAAAAACTTATACATTTTTACATAAACTTGTATTACATCAGTAAAATTTGCTTTTTTCGAGATTCAATTCACGAGCAAAAAACTAAACTATAATATTAACAACCAGATTTCGTGTCAAACGATGTTCAACGTAAAAGTGTACAATTTTTTGTTCGTTGGAATTGAGAACAATATTGTAATGTTGAAATGAAATATTATACTATGAAATGATTTTATTCATCATCGTATACATAAAATGATTTAGTAATTAAATAGCAAATGTATATATATATATATATATATATATATATATATATATATATATATATATATATATATATATATATATATATATATATATATATAATTCCTATTTATTTAAGATCCTATTTATGGTGATATACATGTGTATGTTTATTTTCGTCATTATGATTATATTATGAATTTGCTCTATTCACAAAAAATACAATTAATATAGATTGATATTTAAAACATACTTCAAAACAAACTAATAAAATAATCTATGAATAACTTAAATAGCTAAAATTAAATTTTTACTTTACTATAATTATTTGTCAAAATTACTCTAAAAAAAGTTGTTATCTAAAAGATATACATTTTTATAAACATTATTTAAAGTAAAATTAATTCAAAAATAATAGACATACATATATGCAGATATACAATACATTTGTACATACAAATATATATATATATATATATATATATATATATATATATATATATATATATATAATAGGTTGTCAAATATCTCCCTTCCGCCTTTTTGTCTTGAATTTCGCGGCTATGTACAAAGCGTTACAGAGCTCGTATCGGGCAACACTATACATCATTTGAAAGGTCTTTACATAACCTACAAAACGACGCTATGCATGATTAGTTTGGATACTGCGTTCAAAAGTTATAGACGTGTAAACATGGAGTTCACTAACGCCGAAGTTCGCGCTATTTTGAAGTTTTCCTTCGTTAAAGGCAAATCCGCTAGAGAAACGTTCCGTGAGATTAATAGTGTTTTGGGGGATGGTACTCTATCACTTCGAACCGCGGAGGAATGGTTTCGACGATTCAGAGCCGGTGAAAACGACACCATGGATAAGCCAGCCGGCGGAAGACCTGTGACGACGAATACCGATCAAATCATGGAAATCATCGAGTTAGACCGGCATGTGACATCTCGTGACATCGCCCAGGAGATGGCAGTTAGTCACCAAACCATTTTAAACCATCTGCAGAAGGCTGGATACAAAAAAAGCTTGATGTTTGGGTGCCGCATGATTTGACGCAAAAAAACCTTCTGGACCGAATCAACGTCTGCGATATGCTGCTGAAACGGAACGAACTCG
The DNA here is from genome assembly GCA_029203775.1 of Neoneuromus ignobilis. Classification (NCBI taxonomy): domain Eukaryota; kingdom Metazoa; phylum Arthropoda; class Insecta; order Megaloptera; family Corydalidae; genus Neoneuromus; species Neoneuromus ignobilis. The sequence goes on from CP092093.1 coordinate 26,855,216, forward strand.
ACCCATTTTTGAAGCGGATGGTGACTGGCGACGAAAAATAGATCACATACGACAATATTAAGCGAAAACGGTCGTGGTCGAAGGCCGGTGAATCGTCCCAAACAGTGGCCAAGCCGGGATTGACGGCCAGGAAGGTTTTGCTGTGCGTTTGATGGGATTGCAAAGGAATCATCCACTATGAGCTGCTCCCATATGGCCAGACGCTTAATTCTACCATCTACTGCGAACAACTGGACCGCTTGAAGCAATCGATCGACCAGAAGCGTCCAGAATTGGCCAAGAGGAAGGGTGTAGTGTTCCACCAGGACAACGCCAGGTCACACACATCTTTGGTGACTCGTCAGAAGCTACGGGAGCTCGGATGGGAGGTTTTATCGCATCCACCATATAGCCCGGACATAGCGCCAAGTGATTACCACCTGTTCCTGTCCATGGCGAACGCCCTTGGTGGTGTAAAGTTGGCCTCAAGAGAGGCTTGTGAAAAGTGGCTGTCCGAGTTAATCGCAAATACGGAGGGAGGGTTCTACAAGAGGGGTATTATGAAGTTGCCGTCTAGATGGAACCAGATTATCGAACAAAACGGCGCATATTTGAACTAAATCCGATCACTGTAACACTTTTTATAAAGCATTGAATAAAGAGCAAAAAAGCGGAAGGGAGATACTTGACAACATAATATATATATATATATATATATATATATATATATATATATATATATATAATCTAGAAAAATGACGGCACCGATGAATGAAAATTATTGACTGAAAACTCAAAGAAATAAAAATCACAACAAGTGGCCTATTATTAAATAAGAGAGAGACAGAAGAATAAAAATAGATTCAAGATTAAACATATTATAAATATAGGCTAACCTAAATTAGATTGAAAGGTTTAGACATAGATTTACTTGCATATTATCATTTACTATTCTTTACTATCCTTCACAGTAATTTAGGCCACCCGAAGAAAATTCAAACTTGTGTATCTAAGACAATTCATTAGCACCATATAAATATATTCAGTTATTTTTCTCATATTAAAAAGATACTTTTGTGATTAATGCATATATATATATATATATATATATATATATATATATATATATATATATATATATATATAAGTAGCTTTCCATTGATACTATACAAATAATACTTAAGTATAATTTTCATAAAAACAATGTGAAATGATTCATATATTATAAAATTAAATATATATTTTATTAAATAAAAAATTATAAATAGTTATAACAAACATACCTTAATTTATTTTATTGAATAAACATGATCACAAATTAATCTACCTAATGTGCAACTACAATATATACGACAGAAGTACTTACCACGTGGTTTAAATTAAACTGCTATAAATCAAATATTAAATTTCATTTTCACAACATGCACTGGTTATTTTATTAAACACATTTTTTGATGTTTTATTTTTAATTTATATTTTAAATTAAAAGATCAAAATAATTTTTAAACTTAAAACGTTTATCAAAACAGTTATTAACGATGCACAATTAAATATCGATGGTCAAAGCATGCGCACTGTTTATCTCATATTATACATACGACAATATGCATATATGATTTCCCGAAGAAAACTAAAAGGTTTAACACGTTCCCGCCGGCATGTACCACTAGTGGTACATTGAGGACTGTTCCACTGGACGGCTTGTACCATTGGTGGTACATACACAATTATCCCATCGGGCGGCATGTACCATTAGTGGTATAAAGAAAGAAATCAATTCAATGTGTGTATTTTTTTGCTAATAAAAAGAAAAAAAATTGCAAATGAACTAAATTAAAACTATTTAAGCGGCTTAAACATAAACATATATATTAGTTAGTGTTGTTCATTACATTAAAAAATTATTTATTTTCATGAGTGTTCTTAAAACAAGGTAAGCACAAAGGTGGTTGATTTGCACAAACTCCACAAAATGTTGTTACTCTTTTAGCCTTTTTTGCAGTTATAGGCGCACAATACCTATAACGAGAGCTATACGAATCAAAATATCAAATATTAGCGCGATTAGCTTCAAATTGTGTGTAGCAGGTTTCATCAGTGAATTTATTCTGAACGTAATCGCATTTGAGAATTTCTACCGAATGTATGCCTGATAACGGTTTTTAAAAAATAATAATAAAATCATTTGCTTTTTCTCAGATAACTGTTTGTATCTAACGCAGGCATAATCTGCCGAAACTCTCATTGAGCCATTTGCGATTGCGGTCACAACACCGCCGCCCGATGAAACAAACTAGGAGTTATAGAGCCGTCAGATGCCGAGAACTACAAATTCGGCCGCCGGCGGGAACGTGTTAAACATAGATTAACGTGCTTACTAACATTTACTATTCTTTACTATCCTTTTGTATCATTTGAGCCATACATATATATATATATATATATATATATATATATATATATATATATATATACACAGACAAACACACACACACACACACACATATGATCAAGTTAACTTGGAAGATATTTAAATTGCGTAATTTATTCCAGTGTGAATAAATAACATAATTCAATGCATAATGAAAGATATACATATTTGATATTTATTTCAGCAATATAAAAATAATTTAGACATAAGAATAATATTTTGAATGAAAAAATATTCGATGCCTAATTGATATCTAACATTGCTATCTTGTTATTGCAATTGAAATTTTATAAACATATTATAATTTAACATTTATAAGTTATTACCAACTAAACTAATAAAAAATATTTCATAAATTTTATTTGATCTTAAAATAGCATTGAATAAAAAACTGTTTGAAATCTATATATTTATCCTTGTGTGTAAGAAGAATAAAAAATAAATATTTCTGTCACTTGAAATAAATGAAATTTCGAAAAATCCAAACAGTAGTGCTTCATTTTTTATAAACATTTGTATTATAATTCTTTTATAATAATTATTGGTCTAATTCCAATACATTTATTTGATATTATATACGAACGATTCCTCGATATTAATCGAACATATTAATCTCTGTAATGTTATTTTTACGAAGAAAATTTACTATGAAAATTTTATTCGGAACAAATTAATTAATTCTGATTAATTAAAATAATTCCTTTTCTTAATTCTTTATAAGGCTACTCCTATTCATTTCCATTATTACAATTATGTTATTTTCTTGCTAATCTTCCGAACAATCAGTTCCTTCTTGGTGATCTACTATTGCTAACTAAACTAAATGATTTTCGTTCATTTTTTCAATAATTATTCTTCACTTATCTTTTTATTTACTAGTAATTTTACACCTTTTTCATATATTTTCATATTTTGTCTTGACGTATTTTTTAAAATATTTTAATTTTAGCAGTTTTAATCATTTACCTAGTAATTTATATCTTCCTACTTTTCTTCGCACTACATTAGTATTTGTCGTACAATAAATGTTATAATTTAATTTTTGATTTCAATATCTATATATTTGATATTCTATATAATGTTAATTATAAATCCAATCTAATTTATATACAACTTTAGCACAGCTAATTCCAAATCCGGTTGAGAAAGGAGGTCAATAAGACAGTATAACAACCCTCTTGAAGATGTAAAATAATTTTGCCTACAGAATATGTATGGGTTTCAAAACAGAATTAGTGATTAAAAATTATAAAATATACATTTTTCAATTTTCATTAGTGAAAAAGTTGTTAGCTAACTAAAATGTTATATTACTTTTTTATTTATTAAAAAACTGATAAAAAAATCCGAATGTTATTACCATTTACAAAATATGTGATAATCAAATGATAAACATATTTCTCTTTTAATTTGAATTTTATTTGAAAAATCTAAATCAAAAATACTTAATATTGTAAGTAAATAAACTTCAATTTTTTCTATTAATAAACAATGATACTAAACAACATATTATTTGAGATTTCATATATTTACAACATTTTTCAAATAAATTTCACCTTGTACAGAACCCACATTAGTATTAATAGCCGTCGATTTTCTACGAAGATTTACTTCTTGAGTAAAAGCATTCACGATAATTGACTACTGAATGAGAAATGACGTTTTCCTTAAGGTCAGGTCAACCTCAGTTACTATATATTGTACATACACTCACACACATACATACATACATACAAATATATATATATATATATATTTATATATGTATATATATATATATATATGTATATGTATTTATGTATGTATATATATATATATATATATATATATATATATATATATATATATATATATATATATATATGTATATATATATACAAATATGTATGTATGTGTTGCGTATCTTATTTCTATCCAACATACCATATCGTCGTTCCTGAAATTGTTTACTGGTATGAATGGAACCGTATGTGTTTAATTAAAAAAAAATAGTTAAAATAATCAATCAATTCAGAGTTCCCTCTTTGTTGACTAATTACAATCTAATTAAATTAATATATTTGTTTTTCATAATAAATTATATGTACTATTGTTGAAATTATTTCAATATTTAAATGAGATATTAAGTTGAAAATGGACTTTTTTATTTATTTTACAAGTTAAAAAAGACTCTCGAATCAATCTCAACGCCATGATACTCTTAATCTATTGGTAATAGAAGAATGCCATTAACAAATACATAAAGTGTTTATAAAAGAAATTATTAAGATAAAATTGACAAAGATTTGATAGTAGAGAAAAAAGTGGAAAAAAAAATTTTTAGTCTTTTTTTAAACTTTACTTTCTGTTTAATTATAATTAAAATACAAATTGTTACATAGTGAAATTCAAATGAATGGTCATATACACAATATAAGCATAATTACTTTTACTAATGATCAAAAATAAAAAAAAACATTTAAGTAATCACGTATATTATCTTATGTGGATGTACGAGTATTACATTTCTTTTTAATCAATTGAATTTTTAAACATGTTATTAAAGGAATTAATTATGTATTCGTTTTGCAATCTAAATTTAACATTTAGAATTTATATTCTGCATAAAGATGAAAAAACATGGATCATCATTATCAAGCAGCAGTAAGTAAATTTCTCTAAATTATATTCTTCAAAATATGCTTCCATATTTAAACAATCAATATAAATAAAAACAAAATTGTGAATTTAAAAAAAGTAAATCTTGAAAATATCTATTTAAACTTTTAAAAATACAAATAAAACATATTTGCAAGATTTTCTTACATATTATTCAAAAATTTAATGTATTTTTCTCCAAACGCATTTCTTTCTTTTTTGATAAATTAGATTAATCAATTTTTTTCTCCTAAGAATAAACGAATTTAAAAGAGAAAAACTTGAAACAAAACGTCACTTTATTTCAATTTTAATCAAAATAAATGCTTTTATTTGTAAGGTTTTCAATGACAGCTTTTTAAAAGCTATTACAATTGTCCTGCCATTATGAAACATTTTTTTTGTCACAACATTTGTATTTTCAAACAATGAATGTTTTCTATACATGAATATTAAAATTTAGTTATGTAAACTAACATAAATCTATCATTATTTTTAAAATAAATTAGTTTAAAAACACTTTTTTGGGAGAAGAAAATTTATTAACAAATCTCATGGAGAAAGTCACTTTATTTAAAATTTAATTTAAACAAAACATTTCTCTTCTTAAATTTATGTCATTATTTTTCAACGCAGAGTCTTTTAAAAGCTATAAAAAGTATTCTGCATTACAATTACGTACAGAAAACTTCTTATCTTCTCTTGTATGTGTTCATTTTTACTTCATGAATACCTCTAATATATTCACGAACTGAAGCAGCACAAGTAACGGCACTAATTTCATTTAATTTGCAATATACGCAACGATATTAATTCTCGAATCAAATAAACACACTGTTTACAAATGGTGGCTGACTATACACAAATATTTTCTCGTTAATTTTACCAGTTCCATTCGTTTCGATTTAAAAGGCAAAATGATACACACAAAACGTATTGTTCATTTTTCGTTTATTTTCTATCTCGTTTTTAATGTTCACAATTATAACAAAAAATGGAAATGAAAACTGTTTTACTGATATGAAAACACTTGCTGACGATCGATTGTATTTTTAATAAAAAGTTAACGTAATTTTAAATGATTTTTACGAGACCAAATATTTTTTATTAAACTGTTGTCAATTTACTATTTTGGAATGTATTTTAGTTAAATCTTTTTCAAAAAATTTTTTTTATATATAACAGTATAATATGTGAATTTTCCTTAAATTTTTAACATAATTATTTACTCAAGTTTATATATATATATATATTTTTTAAAAAAAACAACAAAATATATGATTGTAATTACTAATAGAATAACTTACTTAAAACAGTAAACGAAACCAGTAATGAATGAACAGTAGTAATGAACACTAATCACTCATCATCATATAATCACTATCATCTAATATAATCACTAATATAATCACTCATCATCTCGTACTCACCATGCTAAGCAGGCAAATCAGTGAGAATTTTTTAAAGTTTTCTTATATATACAGGGGTACAAAAAATGTATACAATATACATTTTAACAGCTGATAACTCACTTAATTTTCACTCTTTTCAGGTTTAACCAATCTGAAATAATGGACTTTATAGTCATTTAAAGTGTGTATACATTTTATTGGGACACCTGTGTATGCATATATATATATATATATATATATATATATATATATATATATATATATATATATATATATATATATATATATATATATATATATATATATATATATATATATATATATATATATATATATATATATATATATATTAAAATAAATTACTTAAAATACAATGAAAACAAAAATATTTATATCAAATTGAATTGAAACTATCTCTTCAAAGGACTTTAATATAATTTTTAAAATGAAAATATTTAAGTATATGTTTATATTAATTTTTCAGTTAATTTCCATCTAATTTTTATTATTCTACATCTATTTATAAACATCATTAGAATCACTTTCAGTCAATAATTCATTTTAACTTACTTTCTTAGGAATAAAGTTTCTATGTTCTTTCAAATCTCTTTAATTTTTTTTATATCATTTATTATCTTTGTTGTTATTCTGTCATTATTTTTTAACCATATATCTTTATTTGATTGCATTTACAATTTAACATAATATTGATTTTCAGTATCGTAGCAAAATAAACTTAAAAATAAATTCGATTGTCTTTAATAACTAACTTAATTAATAATCCGTATTAACTAAAAATTTGTCCATGTGTACATACTTCATCATTAAATACATTTTTTAAAAAAATAATTAAAAAAGTGTATATATACATATATATATATATATATATATATATATATATATATATATATATATATATATATGTATATTTGAAGGTATTATTTATTCATATTAAAAATATATTTTTTATAATAACGACAAAAAAGATTACTTTTCTGTATTGAACTTTATGTTAGTCTTTATTTTGTACTGTCTTCTAATCATTTCAATCTATTCGTGAATATATATATATATACCTACAAAAGAACAATTCAATCAAAGAAAATTACTTCAATGATTGACAAGTTCAAATCATTAAAATACGTGCACAATGTGAATAAGTCGCACGTAGCTTAAACAGTCTTTGAAACTGGGAAACGAACTGTAAAATATTTAATAAAAGAAACAGAATATGATTTAAGAATTTGAAATAAAGTACAACAATTTGTTGAAATTTTATTAATACATCTATAAAGTGCGCAGTTATACATTAAAATATATTTCATTGTTAGAAGAAAGTAACTTTATAATAATATGTGCAGGTATAGAGGTGTATGTACTTTAATTTATTTATACTTTGTTGCTTAAAGTTATATCTAAAAAGTTTGGAAATAATGTGTGATTCAATATACGATTATTTGCGTCTATCTTGTAAGCAGATTGATATAATTTTCGTAACAGTGTTGTCACTAACAAATCTGAAGTTTTGCTGATTGTATTATACTAAAAATTTATTGACAGAATAAACTCTTAAAAGAAAAAGTTTTCTAATAGTTACTGTTACAAAATTGATAGTATTTATTTTTATATTCTAACAAACTTAATTTTTGCTTCCGAAAGAAAATTTAAATTAAATTAGAACCTAAAGAACACACACACACACACACACACACATATATATATATATATATATATATATATATATATATATATATATGCAATATACACTTAAAGATATACTTTTAAAGATATCAATAATGTATTGCAATTATTTTCATGATCAATAAATGTACCTTAAATAAATGAATAAATTAAAATAGACAAAATAAAATAATAAATTTTTACTTTCAGTCGTGTGGAAGTAAACATCTTTGTTTTATTTAACTCTCTTGTATACGAAACCTTAGAATCATGTTTCTTCTTGTATATTATATTATCACTAGTTTCAACAACTTGGATCATCTTCAAGTAACTTTAAGATTAAATATTCTGAAATTACTTCAAGTTCTCTGAAATTATATGAAGATAACTTGAGCTATTCAAATTAATTGTAATATGTTATACGAAGAATCTGGCCCTAAAATCTCATATATTGAATTTAAATAATAATACTGTTAAATTTACAAACAAAACATTTTAAAGAATATTTTTAAATACAATTTACTTCACACTTAAAAAAAATCAGTTGTAAAACTGAAATAATCTGATATTTATATATAAATTATATAATAAAAAATAATATTTGTTTAATGATTTAAATATTTTCGAGAATGTTAAAGTCGAGAATATAGGAAAATTTATAATTTGAGAAATTTTGAAACTGTTGATACATTTAATTTAGATATGAAAGCTGCTGCGTTAATTATTCATGCAATCCGTTCAGTTCATTAATTAAGCGCTTCACATTATACCACTACGCTGTGTCATATTGTTTTATTGTACTGAAAGCCACCACAAAAATTTCAAGATGTTTACTAAATTACTAAAGGAAAACGCATTTATGTGATGGTTTTCGTATTTTATTAATAAATAAATATATATATATATAATATATATATATATATATATATATATATATATATATATATATATATATATATATATATATATATATATATATATATATATATATATATATATATATATATATATATATATATATATATATATATATATAGCTGTACACTGAATATGTATAAATCATATATTAAAAAATTCAGAGTTCATTTACATCTGATGTACAAGGGTCGTTTGATAAGTATGGTAAAAAAGTAAGAAAAACTAAATTGAAATATTTAATTAAATTAAATAATAAATAAATTTACTATACTTATCAAACGACCCATTAAACATTATACATTAAATTACTGTTTTACGTATGCACAGAAGATTATACATGAAGAGCTATAGCTATAGCCAAGTCTTCAGTCCTTTTCAAAGTGATTTTCCAATGTCACGTTTCTATACGCTCGCTGTGCGATCAGCATATTTTATACATGAATTATAATGGAAAATACTGTGGTCCACTACGTGTCCTTTCATATCTTCCATCAAATACACAATGTAAATCATATTAATTGAAAATAATTTGAATTTAATAAAAATAAGGGTACTTTATATTTGAATTAACTTATGAATAATTACTGTGGTTATATCATTTTGTAAATAATAACTTTATTCTGTGAACGTCTCAATAAATTGTTTTGAAAAAATTAATATTCAAAAAATGAAAAACATATCATGAGAAATTAAAATAGTAATTGAAAATTGCTCTTTCCGTAAGTGTACATGCATTCTTAACTAAACTATCTGCAATAAAATATGGGATAACTTATAATTGTACTGTACTATATTCTACTATTTTCTAATTATTTGTTGTGATTTCTAATCTTTGTAATGTTCTTATTGATATTTTTTTATCTTAAAATTTTTCAATAATGTATTTAATTACAATTATTTTAACACTTATATCGTATTGAAATATCTAATAAATTTATTTATTTAAAAATGTCATGTATACAGACCACTCTTATTCAAATAGATAATTTTCAATAAACATAGATTCTGTTTGAAAAAGGAGTTAAATACAAATAATACGAATAAGATCTTTAAGATATTAGAATTTTGTAGTAAAACAAGTAAAGTAATAAAAATTAAAAAGTATTATTTTTTAATTTATTTTCATCTACTAAAGTTATTCATAACTGGCGCAGTTATGAATAATAAAATAAAAATTATTTATTGATATATTAATTTTCAAATCATATTAAACATCAAAAATTGTTACAAGTAATAAATATCAAATAAAATAAATAACACGTTTTAAAATTTCAATGTTATCTAAAGTATTAACTTCTTTGTTTTAATTTTTAAAGAGGTTCAATTTAAAAATATTTTTTGTTTGTCATTAATACAAATTTAGAATTTTTGTAATAAGAGGTTCTAAATTATCATAAATATTATAATATGATTTAGTTAAAAAGAATAATAAATGATTACTAGACACGTAAAAAGTGTGTGGTTTTGATGAATTATTTATATATAAAAAAATATAAATTAAGTGCAATGTAAAAGTAATTTTATGTCAACATAAACTTCCATGCAATATCACTTTTTCTTATAAAATATTTGATACAACTGTTACAAACATCTCTATACTATCATTCTTCATAGAAAATGATTAAATAATTATGCCAGTGCAAATTTTTCAATTATCGCACAGTATGTAAATCTGTTACCTTTTAAAATATTTTTCCGTTTTATGTTTATTATTAATATTAAGTATCGAACGAGGTATTTTTCGCCATTTACTTTTAAACTCTCGCCAAACATTTCAATTCAATCAATATCCTTGTAGAAATAAGGATAAAATATATATATAGTTATTTTAATAAAATATATATAGTTATTTTAATAAATACCGTATTTTTCCGAGAATTTTTGCTTGAAATTTAATAAAAGTTTAATATTAATTTTAGGTTAACTTTTTTAATTTGATTCCTACTTATATTTTTAAGTATACAATTCATATTCTAATCCTTTAAACAGATTAAATATATATATATATATATATATATATATATATGAGGGTCGTTTGATAAGTATGGTAAATTTATTTATTGTTTAATTTAATTAAATTTTTCAATTTAGTTTTTCTTACTTTTTTACCATACTTATCAAACGATCTCGTATATATATACATTTCATAAAATACCTCTTGTAAATTTTTATGCATACAAAATAGCTATTTTGTATCTGTTATTTATTCAAAACCAAATTTTATACGCAAAGTATTGAATAAAAATAAAGTAATATTTCTTATTTCTTAAATTATTACATTATATCGGATATAAAATTAACAAAAACTTTACCATTTTATAACTTTTTCATAAAATACAATTTTTAGTACAAGAAACAACTAACACATATTATATATATATATATATATATATATATATATATATATATATATATATATATATATGTATATATATATACAGACATAGACAGATATAAGACTTTTGTTTTTAAATCCAAGTAAGAAAATATTCCTTAGTGATTTAAAGTAATTTAATTGCATTTTAAATCATACAATGAATGCTATATGGTTTTCGTGACTGTTCCACTCCACATTTAACGTACAATGACTATTCAAAGGATAGTGACCCTACGCCATTACGTTACATTTCTGTGTAATTAGTAGTGCGGATACTGGTTGTCGGAATTTATATCTCAACAAGAAGTTCAACCACTAATCGCAGTGACAGTGTTTACGATACAACTAGGAATTGTGAATATATATATATATATATATATATATATATATATATATATATATATATATATATATATATATGTATATATATATGTATGTACATTAAAAATAAATGTTAATTAGTAATGAAGACAGAAACACTTTTATTTTGCCATTATAAATAAAACAAAAGAGAATGTTTTCATTACTTTTTTATATTCGCTTTAAAAACAACACGCACACACATCTATTCGCAGGTATAAACACATATATTATAAACGTATTTACATATATATACACACACACACATATATATATATATATATATATATATATATATATATATATATATTATATATGTATGTATGTATGTAGATATATAACATTTATAACATTATTGTGTCAATAAAATTGATAAAATCACAACAAACTCTAATACTGGGTGACATTTAATTTACAAATTTGTGGCATTTTCACGCAATTAAACGAAATTTATTTTCATTCTTTAACATATATATGTACACACAATATAAACTTATATATATATATATATATATATATATATATATATATATATATATATATATATATATATATATAAATAAATGTGTATATATGTTTGTTTACGTGATATAAAGTCGTACGTTTCAAATCTACATTACAAACACTGAAACGAAAAATTACTATTATTATCATTTATTAATCGATATATATATATATATATATATATATATATATATATATATATATATATATATATATATATATATATATATATATATATATATATATATATATATATATACAAACACACACAGTACAATTTCAAACTACTTAATCTTACTATAATTTATTTTTAAAAATAAATTAATTATAGTTGATATTTTATAAATGCAATATATTCGATTATAGTTCCGTATTTCTATATTCAAATCAATTTCAATAGCTTTGGATATTACTTGTCCCAGCGATTTTAATAACATCTTATTGAGTATAATCGACATCTTTATTTGAATCAAACCAATTATATATTTAATTGCATGTCGTCAGAATACCTATATATCAGTATTCAAATAATGTAGTCTTGATACTTCAAAAGAATTAGCAGTTAAAATTCCAATTGATTTAGTTTTTATTTTAACAATTCAATGTCTTTAATTATCTCTTACAAAATTAACTACAAAAATCAGTTAAAAAGGTTATTATAATTGTAGCATCAGTTATAAATTATACTTTTAAAAAAGTATTTTGAATTATATGTATAAAATTCGAACTTTAAACATTATACAAATAAAATAAATGTAATATATAGGGTCATGAAAATGTGACGCCTATTTTTTTTAAAAAAAAGAAACATGTGTATAGGATGGTGAATAGAGAAATATGTGTATAGTTTGTTTATAATAAAACACTAATTTAGGCATTACATTTGGATGTACCTATATTTTAATCTTACAATTTATTACATTTAAAGTAATTTGATTATATTATTAATAAAATAATTACAGAATATAATTTTTGATGACTACATATATATATATATATATATATATATATATATATATATATATATATATATATATATATATGTATATATATATATATATATATATATATATATATATATATATATATATATATATATATATATATATATATATATATATATATATATATATATATATATATATATATATATATATATATATATATATATATATATATATATATATATATATTCATATATATATATATATATATATATATATATATATATATATATATATATATATAGCTGCATATATATATACCATATATATATATATATATATATATATATATATATATATATATATATATATATATATATATATATATATATATATATATATATATATATTATATATCTCCCTTCCGCTTTTTTTTGGTACATATGCGAAATCAAAAGACCAGAACGGAAGGGAGATATTTGCCAACCTAATATATATATATATATATATATAGTATATATATATATATATATATATACCGACTGGGTAGCACAGTAGTTTGCATCACCGCGTGTCATGCAGGAGATTGCGTTCGATTCCCAGTCGGAGAGTCCCTTACTTTCGAGGGTTGTTCATGAAGGCTGACAACCTCATCTTGCAAAAAAAAACTGTCGAAAAATTAAGGGAATAAACCCCGAATAAAAAATCTTCACCAATACGCCTGGTCAGCGTGGTGAATATGACCAAATACCAGAGAATGGTAGTATTCATTGAGGCTTTCGTCCAATAGTGGATTGATATGGGCTTTATGATGTGTGTATGTGATATATATATATATATATATATATATATATATATATATATATATATATATATATATATATATATATATATATATATGTGTGTGTGTGTGTGTTTGTGCGTGCGTGTGTTTGTGCGCGCGCGTGTTGCGCGCTTGCCCGCGTGTGTGTGTGTGTGAGTGTGTGTGTGTGTGTGTGTGTGTGTGTGTGTGTGTGTGTGTTGATTAATAAAATATTAGATTTTATACATTAATAAAATTATGAACTATTATAATGTGAAATTACTAATTAAAGTCGCATTAATGCCAATTCATTGGGTGTTCATTATTATTAATGTAGACAATTCTATGTAAATTATTAATATTCTAGGTAAACATTTTCTTAATGGAAAATTATACATGCCAAAATCTTACAGTTTACTATTCGAAGGACAAACTCAAAAAATATAAATATATTTATATATATATATGTGCGTGTGTGTGTGTGTGTGTGTGTTGATTAATGCGCGCGCGTGTGTGTGCGCTTGCCCGCGTGTATTAGTGTTGTTATACAGATTTTTAATAAAATTATGAACTATTATAATGTGAAATTACTAATTAAAGTCGCATTAATTCCAATTCATTGGGTGTTCATTATTATTAATGTAGACAATTCTATGTAAATTATTAATATTCTAGGTAAACATTTTCTTAATGGAAAATTATACATGCCAAAATCTTACAGTTTAGTATTCGAAGGACAAACTCAATATATATATTTATATATATATATATATATATATATATATATATATATATATATATAGGGTTTTTTAATAAGAATGTCAAAACTTTTACAGCTGGTAGCAGCCATATTTGATTTTTTAAGCTCATTTTAACATTTCAACTCAGTATAGTTTGGAAAATTATCATGGAATCTTTAACACTACAAAAATGCTTAAAAATTGTAAAATCTTCAATAGATTTATTGAAACAAAAGTTCACTGTTTCAAGAAATTAACCCATCAATTGGCCTCCAAGATATGTGAAATCATTGGTTTGCATCCAAATGTGGCGTCTAGATTTGTGTTTTATTAAAAATAAACTTGTATAGGATGGTATATAGGGAAACATGTGTATAGTTTCTTTTTATTAAATACATAAATGTAGTCATCAAATTTGGTTGACCCTATATATTCTACGTTATTAACTCAAATGCGATTTAAATTATTAATATTGATAATTTTTAATTTTTAAAACAAAAGTCAAAAAATTATATTAATTTTTTTAATATAAAGAGATTATGGAATTTAGATATTTAAATCCAATATATTTATAATATTAATCATACAATTCATATAAATATTATCAATTAAGAGAAATATTTAGATTTATTTTCAAAAAAATTATGCTTTTACTAATTAAAGAAATGTGTATTTGATAGAAATATTAAGATTCATTTTAATTAAATCAATACATTAAACTAATATTATATATCTTACTCTAACAAATAATAACAAAGCTTATAGTTTTAATTCTATTTTATTATAGATAATTTCAATATGTTTACTAATATATATATATATATATATATATATATATATATATATATGTATGTATGTATGTAAATAGACATAGAATTTTCTTGAACATAAAATGAATCACATCTGTACAAAATTAATGAATAATCATTTATCTTGTGAAAATGCCTGTAAAGGTATGGTCGATTACTAAACTAATTTAATATTACTTGCTATAATCCAATTAGGGTGTAATTTGTACAGATTCTTACATTAAATAAATAACTAAAACTGTGATTAATGGGAAAATAGGGTAACATACTATTAAAGCTCTAACAGATTTTATTTAAGGTAACAAAAACATAAACTGTTACGTTTAAAAGGAAACTGCGAGACTGTTTTTATGATCCATCAAAGAGAAAATAATCTCGTTAATATGGTTATGTAGATTAACACATAATGTTCAATATCGTGAATAGCGTGCATGTTACACGTTTGATTAATCCTTTTAAATCTCGCTATTATGCAAATCAACATGTTTCTACTGGATCAATAGATTTGATTAAAATACTTTTCAATCGTGTGAAAAATAACAGAACAATTATAAATCGAATTGATGTTTATGTATCCTAATTATGTTCATTTGAATCAGATTAATTCGTAACAACTGAGTTACTTGATAAAACAATCACTGCATATACATTCATTATTTGATTTTATGTTAATTACGTTACCAGTTAAAATTATATTGTATTTTTACTAAATTTTAGAAATCTTGCATAAAAATATTCCATTATGAAAAATAAACTAAATTCAATAACTATTTACCTTTTATAATTTTGCTTCAATGTTACTCAATTAATTAAATAAAATAATATTACAGCAATTTTTAAGAACTATGTTTATAATATTAAAAAATAAACAACATAATACACTCACAGATACACACACAATATATATATATATATATATATATATATATATATATATATATATATATATATATATTTATGCACGTAAACTTTTAAACAGTTTTTAATGAACCAAAGAAATATTTATAAATAAAGTGAATAGGAGAATAAAAATGAGATATTATCAATTCAAAAAAATCTCATATAATAAAATTGAATATTTCTCTATATTTGCAGAGATAAATTTTTGAAAATATGCCTCTTTGTTTTCACTTATACGAGTTAAATATGGGTCTTAAATGCTAAAATAATTCAGTGACTCTGAACGAAACGCAAGTTAACACATGTTATAGCAAAAATGGTGTATTTAAAAAAGAAATGGGTCAGTCACATAAAAAGAAGAGAAGACTACCGAAGGGCAAAAGGAATGAATTATTAAGAACTTAAATAGATAAAAAAACAGGAAGATACTTATACAAGATGAGACAGAAACATAGAAAAATCGTTATAATAAAATAGAACAAAAAAGTATTGGATCCGTCTAAGTGGAAAGTTTTAGGAAAGGTTTTCATTTAAAAATGAGTAAAGTGAAGCTGTTTCTATTCCTGATGATTATACATATAAAATACCAAAGGAACATTACATTAAGTGAACATGAAAGTATAAATGAGATGGTGCCAATTTGGTAGACATTCGCATATTATGAAGTCGAATATTCCTATATGATTAAAAATAAATAGTTTCATTAATATATTCTAACTGTTCTCACCTATGGCAATGAAACATTAGTCTGGGATATCAGAATGATTTCGCTTTAAGCTCAGGATAACACAGGCAAATATGTAAAAACGTATGTTGAGAATTACACGAAAAGATAAGAAAAAAATAATATATTAGAAAGAAAACAAAAAATATAAATGTTGTGTTAAATGTTTGAATTGAAAACGGGCCGGTCATAAGGCAAGAAGAGAGAATCGCTGATGGGCAAGGAAAGTTCTTGCTTGATAATTTAGATATATAAAAAGGTCCGAGAAGATATACAGATGAATCAAAGAAATAAAAAAATCGTAGTAGTGAACTGGAAGAGAAAAGCATGGGATCAGTCAAAGTGAACAGCTTTGGGGGAGAATTTCATCCTATATTTTGGATAGAGAGTTGCTGCTGTTGCTGCTGATATTATATATATATATATATATATATATATATATAAATATTTATATATATATATATATACATATATATTTATATATAAATTATATTATCAAATTCTTATATCTATCCTTATTCTTTCGATGATCTTATACTAACTCAGTTTAAGTAATCAATGACACATACTTGTATTTCTTATAGATTTATTTTATAATTATTATATAATTATTTTATATTAATATTAACAAAAATAAAACCTAGCTATTCTACATTTCTTGATGAAATGAAAACTATTAGTAATCATTAACCTTATTATCTAAAAATTTTCTCTTCAAATATAGTTATAAAACAATATAATTAAAGGCGTTCGTGTATTATTTTGCAGTATACTTTCATCATTTAAAAAAAGTCCTAAGAAATTCTTTTTGTAACTTCAAAACTACTAATACTATCTTGTCTCTGAATTTTTAGCTAAAAATTAAATTCTGTACTTTTCAGTTTATTATATATTGATTCATTGCTAAAAATGTTATTATATCTATCAAATGATATATCTACTCATACCTTTTTAGTAAAACTTATTTTTTAAATCTTACTTATGTCAAAAAAAAACTAAAATATTGTATAAACATCAAAATATTGTATAATTATTGTATAAACATCAAGAACAATGCAATAATTTCAAATAAACATGAGAAGAAATTAGTATTTATAAAAATTACCGTAAAGGCTATAGATAATTAATATAATTAAACATAATTAATTAAATGTATTTCAAACAAATTATTTAATTAATTTCAAAAAAGTATTAAACATATTCACTCGTATGGAATTTATAGAAGGATAAATCTATAATACACTGGTGTAAAAAAAATACAGTTGCATTAAATTTCAAAAAATTAAATTAAAACTAATAATTATGCATTATTGTATTCATAAATGATATATATATATATATATATATATATATATATATATATCTGTATATGTATATATAAATTATTATTATGATACAACAGTGACATTGCTATATCACAGTAGAACCCCTATCCGTGCATGCACAATAATTCGTTGATAATAATTCGTAACCCGAACCATTTTCAAGATAGGATTGAGAAATGCTCTCTTGGTATCAACTTAAGTACTATTTCGTCACAAGGACTGGCTTAATTATTTTACAACTGTAGCATAAACTAGTATAACGCAAACAGTATAACATAAACTAGTTAAAACACAACCGTAATACATCATAATGTTCAACAAACTCACAGTATACTGTGAAAAGCATTCAAGGAATTTTATTGTAAACTTTTATGTATATATGTATATATATATATATATATATATATATATATATATATATATATATATGCATAAGTGTATGTGTTTGTACATAAAGGAGCATCAAGTACAAACTAAATTCTCTAAAAGGAATATTTTCCTTAACTGTTATTTTTTTAGAACGAATTCATTCTTTGAAATGCTGTCCTTTATTTTATACAATATAGCTATATAAAAAAATAACTTTGGAATAAAATATAATATAAATATATTAAATGTAATTTTATAAGTTGAAATTATATATTATTTGAAATTTATTTAAAACTTACCTATTCATAACTCACCCCCCAAAAAAATATAAAATAAAATCTTAAATCCATAAAAAGAAAAATTTTAATTTTCACACATAAAATGGACTAAAAATTAATTATTTGGGTGTTAGATTGGAAATATGGACTATAATTATACTATAGGATCTACCTGTGAGGATTTCAAATAACACTTTTTTTAAAAAATATATATATAAAACAAATTGTACTGTATTATTAGTTATTGATTACGGAACGTTTTTCAAAAAATAGAGACAGGTGACTAAGTAGGAATAAATAACCATTTTTGTAAATGTTCAAGTAAATTCACAACTCTATATCAAGTGAAATATTAAACCGTTAAATTGTTTTAAAATATTATTTGAAAAGAAATTATTAATATAATTTTCCAAAAAAAACATTAATTTGTTGCACAATAAAAATTTTGCTCGTTTCAGTAATCATGGATCCAATTTGAAATTTTGATTTTATTTCCTTTACACAATGATTAATTAATTCAATATATAAAATAAAAATAATAAATAAGTTAATAAATAAATATATAATGTTCAAATAATAATATATAAAGTACAATAAACTAAAACTGTAGAATAACTACACTGTATTATGTATGTAAATAATAAACTATCTATAATACATTATTATTATTATATATATATATATATATATATATATATATATATATTCTTATGAATGCATTTAAAAATATATATATATTATCAGTTTCTGTTACAATATAACTATAATAGTTGAAACGTGATGCTGGGTATAAAAAATGAAACTTGAATAAATAAATGAATCGTACATAAATCAGTTATTCTCACAATTAATATTATTCATATTGTCACATATTAAATCTTCATGCAAAACTATGAATTAAATGAGATAAACGTATACCAGTGTCTCTATAGATATGTCTACACATTCCTTACCCACTAATCTTCTAACATCCTCAGACGTGCTGTTTTGTTTGCGGTTTTAAGCCGGCACGTCTGAGGGCAAGTCTGCGAATTGAATATATCACGGTTTAAAATTTGTGTTATGTTTGTCCATTCCCGTATTTGTAAGTTTGCAAGACAGATTATTTTTATGAAACGGCGGCAATTCGAAACCAAATAATGGATACAAATGTCAGTATGATTTATAACTACTACTAAACTGATAACTCTTTGATTAAACAAAAAGGTTTATTATATTTTAATGTCAATAAAAAATAAAATTAATATAAATATTTTAGTAAAATATATTTAGTTATATAAGTTATATTTGTATAATAATGAATATATATATATATATATATATATATATATATATATATATATATATATATATATATGCTCATCATATATTAGCCCTTTTCAATCCACCGCTGGATAAAGGCCTCCCAAAAGACTGTCTACTTCGACCAATCAAAAATCTTTCCTCTTCTAGTCTACTCAAACAAATTTCCTTATTTCTCTACCCATCTATCCATGGGCCCCTTCATGGGCCTTTTTATATATCTATGTTCCATATATATATATATATATATATATAAACTTAAGTACATATAAAATAAAATGTAACACATGTAAAACTTATTAATAATGTCAATGAATCATAAAAGAAACTTCTGAAAAAACATTTATGAATAATATTCGATTAAAATAGGAATTAAAGAAAATTAAACTAATAATTTCAAAAAGTATTTGAGAAAGGATAAAAACACTTTTGATCATTTATTAAGATACTTGTAATTTATTTAACCAAACAAAACATAGTAACAAGGAATGCTATTAGTCTTAAATAAATATTACAAACATAAGACATACAAAATAGCCCAAATGAGACTGTATGCGACTAAATATAACCTTCAGTTTCTATTTACACCCGTAAGTATCATGTGCACTATATATTTATTGTAATTGAAGGAAATTATAAGTAACTAAACATTTTTGTCAACTCAAAAATATATCGATGAATTCTAAATCTTGACAGATCTAAACATTACACTAAATTGCCTTTAATTTGCAGACTTCGTGCACCGATCAAAATATGTACAAAGCTGTAAGTGTACAATTATAAAATGATCAATCTTTACAGATATAGCAAACTCTGAAAATGAGTCAAACATATTTAACTTATAGAATAATTCTAGATTACATCCATTTTGCAAAAAGATTTGATCTTGAAACTTATAAATATCATAACGAACTAAGAAAGTTTTATTACACATAAGATCAAGTCTAAACATTTAACTATCGTAATTTAAAACCCCAGGCAAAACTATACATACATGTAACATCTAATGAATTAATATGTATGTATGTATATTTATATATATATATATATATATATATATATATATATATATATAATTATGAAAAATATTAGGAAGAAAGTACTACCCAGTCCGGTATATATATATATATATATATATATATATATATATATATATATATATATATATATATATATATATATATATATATATAATTATGAAAAATATTAGGAAGAAAGATAACTGTATTGAAAAATAAAACTTAGATGTAGATCTAAAAAAACCTTAATCCTAACCAAACCCTAATTGAATTAAAAATATGTTTAATCAATAATCAAATTTATGTTCGACATTTGTTATACGTACGTTCACCGTATTTTTTATCATAGCACACAGATTTTATCATTAGTCAACTGTATTAATTATAATTAAATTAACATCTTAATTTATATTTTTAAATGTAGAACGTAACATATAAATAATTATTAGTTCTAGTGATCATTAAACTCTAAGAAGACAATAGGAGTGGATTTTAAAAAGTTATATCTAAATATATTTTTTTGTTATTATAATTATTTTTAGTTCAGATATTATCTTAGTACCTTAACGAAAATGTTTTATAAAAGTAATAATTATTTTATTCATTTTATTTAATAATATCATTTAAATTGAAAAAAATATATATAAAAAATATTATCTTATTTTGACACTCTTTTATTTATTGTATCGGGGATTTTTATCAATTATTACAAATTGATCATACACACACACACATTTATATATATATATATATATATATATATATATATAAACCATCGTTCTCAGCTTACTACTTAAAAATTATATGATTTTTTTAAATAATATGCTCGTTTTAGCAAAGAAATTTAGCATGAAAAAACTTGTCAAAACTACCTTTTAGAAAGAAAATGATTCCAAATATATTTTACTGGAATAAGTAAAAGTTTGTACGATATAGAAATATAAAAACTTGAATGACCTATTTAAAGTCCAATTTTGATTGTTTTGAACATTTGTAAGATTATTTCCGTACACAATTTCCTATGAGTCAACATAATATATCGATGATTGAGAAAAGTTTTTAAAAACGATCATGAATTTAATAAATAGTTATATTTTGTTCAGTTCTTGAAAAGTTTACTGAACTTTGGAGAAAAGAAAAAATATTGGAGAATATCAAAATATATTAAATCTAATTATCTCGTTATACATGTTATTTTAATAAAATTATTAAATTAATTTCATAATAACGATTTTTAATTTACTATAAATTAGCTTTTCTAAAAAAATTAGTAATATTTCCTTTATAAACAGTCAATATATATTGATAATATATATTAGGTTGGCAAATATCTCCCTTCCGCCTTCTGGTCTTTTGAATTTCGCAGCTATGTACAAAAAAAAAAAAAGCGGAAGGGAGATACTTGCCAACCTAATATATGTGACAGTAAAAAAATCATTCTTCATTAAATAATCAAATTTATTTATATTATGAAAAACTTATTACTTGATTGTAATTGTAAGATTGGTATCTTTAAAAAAATAACAATAAACAAAATTATAATTGTTAGATTGGTTTAGAATTTAACAACTGACATATATTTTATTTGATAAGGGTTAGAGTGAACTGTCTTGTTCTACATTTACTATCAAATAACAGTCTTTCGTATCCAATATTGACTTTTTATTATGTCAGTAATTGATACTTGTAACAGTAAATATATAATTCTCTTTTATGTTAACGTAAATTGGATCTGTTCAAACACAAAGTTCACTTTTAAAATATTATCCACTTATATATATATATATATATATATATATATATATAAATTTACATTATTATATATATATATATATATATATATATATATATATATATATATATATATGTACATTTACTTTTTCAATAATAAATTCGATGAAATCAAAATATTTAACGAACTATAAAAAAATCGAAAATATCCAACATATCTATTTATTCTTGTTTTTGTTTTTAAGTTACTATATATTTATCACAAGTGCTTTAGAAGTAATTTACGTTTAGTTCCTTCATTTATTTTGAAACACATTTCTATTGAATTTCTAATCAATTAAAGCTCTAAACTTACTAAACTCTACAAAACTAATTCAAAGTACAATTAAACAATTAAATTCTCTTAAGTATGTAGGTTTATTAATGAAGTAAATTATTTAAGCCATAGAAAGACGTTGAAAACAAATTACGTGTGAGTCGAACTAGAACATTTGTTAATTAATAACATATTAAACAAATCGATAGTTTTATTTAAAATATTATTGAATTACATTTTATTGACTGATTGGGAAGTTTTGTGCATATACATATGTATGTGTGAATATAATTTGTTTATATATATATATATATATATATATATATATATATAATATGTGACCATGTGTATGTGTAAATATAATAATATTTCTTTATTATTAATATATTTGATGCCAAAAAATTTATATTTCATTACAATGTATTACAATTACATCAAATATTATTAAAAATTATTTTGTATAAAATAAAATTAATTAGCCACTGAATCAAACCAATAGCAACTTACACACGTTTACTTATATAAATATGTTTTTATATTTACACAAAAAATGAATTTTATTAATATATTACTTGAATCTCCTAAAAATATCGTTTAATAATATTGTTTCATCATTATATGAAAAATATATTTATTATAATTTATTTTATGTAATATAATTCTAAATATATACCTATATAAAAATATCAAAGTGATTCATTAGATTTTGAAGCACTATACAAATGTTTCTCTTATATTCAAATGAATTTTTTGTTAGTTATATATTTTAAAACCCACGCGTTTACAGAAAATTCTTTATGTTATTTGATATTAATTTACTCAATGTTATTTTCTTATTTTATGAGATTACAGAAATCGAATATTCATTAATGATAATTATTAATAAATATTATGTATATGTATGTGTGTGTATGTATGAATGTGTGTATGAGAGAGAGAGAGAGAGAGAGAGAAGAGAGAATAATAACATAGCGTAACTTTGAAATTAAACACAGGAAAAAAATTATTAAAATATGTAACCTATATATATATATATATATATATACATACAGAATGACATGAATGAGACTAAAAGATGTAACCTTAAGTCCCGGTTTACATCTTTTATTATTATTTAGATCATCCTATACATACATATAAATATAAATATATATATATATATATATATATATATATATATATATATATATATATATATATATATATATATATATATATAACCTATATTTGAAACATTTATAGGTTATAAAGTTATCGTATAAATAAAATACAGTTTTAAACAATGTTTTTACATATTATTTTTAATACAATTTGATTTTATATTAGTATTTTTTTAAAATATTGACTACAAGTTTTTTAAACCTTAAGAAATAAATAATAAATGATTATTGAATAGTTTTATAAAATTATGTATTATAAATCTTATGTTTTTGAATGATTCGTTTATTGAAGTGGACTAACTAAACTCAAACCGATTATAAAGAGATAATTTTCTTTTAAAGGATAAAAAGTTTAGAAAAATATCTAATTTAATAATTTAATACAATCTAATAGAAATAATAAATTATTTGATTGTATTAAAATACAATCTAATTTAAATCAATTTTCAAAGCATCAAAATATTTCAATAATTCCATTTCTCTATCTAATCATATGAATGCCAAAGAAAAATACCAGATTTTATTTGAAAGGTACAATCATAAACAAACATTTCGATTATAGTACTTCTTATAGCGCTAAATTCGAAAATTAATTTATAGAAAGTAAATTAAAAATATATTATTTATCAATATTATCTGTTTTTTAATCAAAAATAAACAAAACTATTTTATTGTTAACTTTTTTTATAAATCTCATATAAAAAGCCACAACAAACGAGTTTTATCAACGCTTGTTTCTATTTTTAAAAGTTGACTAGTATTTTTGGTACTCCGTGATAACTTCTTATGAAAAGAACATATTGTAAAATGAATATAACTTTCTTTAATTCAAAATAATAGATATACCATACAATTGGTAAAAAAAAGAATTATTAAAATAGAAGGTCAAATTTTTAAGTATTTTTTTAAAAAAAAATCATCGTAACTTTCTGCTAATCACAGAAGATTTTATTGAATACTTTATCATTTACATTTACTAAGGAATTTAATAATCCAAAAATATAATAAAGAAAAAAATGTATTCTGGTAAACTGTTTCTAATATGTATTTGATATACTGGATTGACATAATTTTTTTCTGGTTTTCATTTATAGTATATTGTAATATAAAATGTGTACCATCTCCTCCATAGTATATTATAAAGTACTATTGATTGTTATAAACACATACAATATTATAACAGCAAAATGACGGATAAAGGCTAAAGAGATGGTAGGAGGTTAGAATCGAGTGTCAAATGCACCGAGCTCAAATCCACAAACACCCAACGAACATCGTCAAACAAAGTGATCTATGTACATTACACTCACTAACAGAAATCTGTTAAAACCAACTCATCTACATACAAAACATATATCCGTATAGAGTACATTTTACTCATGTAAACCTAGATACAATTTTGCTAATAGCAGATATTCGCTTTGATATATTGATTCAAACTTAATTTGTTTTAGCTTTGAGCTTTTATCATATTCTCCATAATATAACAATTTAAATAAAGTATTCGTCAAATAATGGAAATGTAAATACAGTGAATAAAATCATTCAAAAAGAATAAAAACGAAATAGTACACCAAAACTAAAATTAAAAAAAATGCACAAATAATTAGATCATTTGAATGAAAAGTATACGTGTAAATTCACAATTTACTTCTGTTCATGCAGTTTTTGATAAATGAAAATTTATTTTTACTTATTACTTAATTTTTACTTATATTTTTAATTTTTACTTATTTTCTAGAATAAACAGCTAATTGAAACGAACTTATTTTTTGAGAAAAAATAAAAACTAAAACTCCCAATTATGTTTAAACAGTAAAAACATTATATATTATGTTAACAACCTTTTACAAATTTCGTTATATAAAAAAGAAATAAACTTATTAAAGGAAATATAATATTTCATCATTTTCACAGTAAAATATTTTATATTAAAAAAGCAATATCTAAAAAATAAGTTGTATTTTAAAATAATAATTGTTATTTTTAATTTTACAATAATTGTTATTTTTTACAAATTTCAACATCGACATATTCCACCTGTTACTTAAAATTCTAATTTTTTAAACGCTGTTTTAAATATCGTTTATGTTATTTATTTTCATAGAGTATATTGTAAAATTCTGTAAAAATAGATTTTAAAACACATTTAAAAAAATTCATATAAAACTATTAAATAAGCACAAGAATAAAACTATTATATCAAATAAAATATATTAAAAAAAAAACAATTTCAATATGTCAAAAATTAATTAACATCATGATAACAACAAGATGGTTTGAGGTTGACATTCATATGTACATGGGACGAAAAATTGCGTTTACTAAATGGTGATAAACGCCACGCTGTGAATCATTATTTTTTACAGAATTTTAGACGAAAACATACAGAAATTGAGTATTTAATTTTTTTTTCCACAGAACAATAACTCTGAATATATCACACATATGACTACAAAATGGATATTGTGTTGTTGAATTTCAAAACGATAAATTATGTTTTCATAACTACTAAATGTAGATAGTCGACAATTTTTAATTTTAGTACATAGTTAAAAAATATCATTATAGTCATCAAATACTAGATAGCATATATTTGTAATTTAAAATAATTGTTATTAAACATAAGATTCTAATTTTCTATTTATTAAAAATATATAAGTAATAACAAATATTAATATTAGGTTGGCAAGTATCTCCCTTCCGCTTTTTTTTTCTTTTTGTACATAGCTGCGAAATTCAAAAGATCAGAAGGCGGAAGGGAGATATTTGCCAACCTAATATATGACTATATAAATATTTCATGTTAAATTAATACAAAATTTTACTTTCAATGCAAACTATGAGTTAATTAAATAAAAATTGTATTCATTTAAAATACCTTAATGCTCTTTTGATATAATTTCAATTCTTATTATTCAAGTGTTTGAGTATGATTTTGATAGTTGGCATATTTTGATGGAATATCAAATATATCAAGAATGTTAGCATATTCTTTAGACAGATCGATTTCTGTTTCAATTAATATAAGCTTCAAGTTATTAACTGTCTTACAGTGTAATATGTTATGACTAGTATAAACTATAAATTATTCAAACTATGTTTTATGTATGTTTTATAAGTGTGTGTCTGTGTATATGTATATATATATATATATATATATATATATATATATATATATATATATATATATACGAAGATTGTTTGATAAGTATGGTAATAAAATTAGAAAAACTAAATTGAAAAATTTAATATAATTAATTAAATTAAACAATAAATAAATTTACCATATATATATATATATATATATATATATATATATATATATATATATATATATATATATATAAATAGTCCAAACAAAACTTAACGCTTAAGACATACATGTACTTACTTATTTTTATTTACTATCCTTAAGTCTCATTTAGATCACCTCTCTCTTTCTCTCTCTCTCTCTCTCTCTCTCTCTCTATATATATATATATATATATATATATATATATATATATAATGATAAACAAAAAATCAAAACTCTGAATACTGCAACTTTGCTAAATACATAAAATAATTAAAAAAGAAATAATTTATTTAAAAAATATATCTTCCTGAGAGTAAAAGATGTTACCATATAAAAGATATAGTATTCATTATTTTAATAACTGCATTTAAAAAAATAATTACAAAAATGATTACAATAATATTGATAAAAAAATCATATTGCAATATGACTGTTCAGCCATAGAATGAATTTTGTTTGTAAAGTCAATAAAAGATAAATTATTAATTAAATTAATTTCTCATTTGATCGTACATATCATAAATTGCCTTTTCCTTAGTAGCATACTTGAAAGTGAATGATTTTTGATTCGTTTAAGTACCCATTTCTTACGTTGAACCATTTATTATGACAATCAAATACTTAAGAAAACTGGTTATATATTAAATCAATAAAAAGTAATTTTTAATACTCTACTAAGAAACACAAATTATGATATAATTAGTGAATTAGGAATTAATTAAAATAATTAATTCAACAGCTAACAGGATTGTACTAGCTACTAATTAACAATAACAGTTTGTCAAATGGATCAGAAATATCTATTACGTGGTAGTACTATTCGTAAATAATACAGAAAGATTCTTTCATTAATTAAATTTGCCACAATTAATTTTATAGAAAATTTGTAGGACACATATCACTTCTATACTACTCGTATATTAACTACAACTTTCCAATGAAATCAAATCAAGCGATAAGCACGTACGGTTTAATTTCTAATATTTCATAATAGAATCATTTGATGAAGATAATATTTAACGAGAGTCTATTTTTCTCATTAAACTATCTTTCATCTAAATGAGAAAGTAAACAAACATAATGTCTGGAACTTATTGTGTAGTACGCTACTAAAAGTTATTTCTATATATACACATATAGATTCAATATTGGAACCAAAATAAAAAGTATTGTACAGTTATAAAAAAAGTGTTTACATTACCCAATTTAATGATATCAGTTATATATTTACACAAATGTTTACGTTTTTCACTTTCCAAGAAATATTTTCTTATACTTGTACCTAAATCGTTTTATATTAGGTTGGCAAGTATCTCCCTTCCGCTTTTTTTTTTTTTTTTGTACATAGCTGCGAAATTCAAAAGACCAGAAGGCGGAAGGGAGATATTTGCCAACCTAATATAATACCAATGAAGTGTATTATCAAATGAAAAATGAGGAAAAATATATAAAATCAAACAAATTGAAAATTTAATATAGCATTTACAAAAAAAAATATTTTATATCATTTTGAAAAACATCCATGTATCATTAATGATACACGAAAATATTATAAATATCAAAATAAATATGAAAAACAACTTATAATAAAGTTACGATTTCGAAACTCAGTTTATTGGTATTTAATAAAATATTCTAAAAAAACGTATTATTGTTTTTCGAATCAATTTATAAAAAAATAATTTGAAAAACAAGTTATTAAATTGTAGAAAAACAAAAAAACATATAATTATTTTTAGAAAATGTATATATTTCTTGTATTTTCAATAT
>CP092093.1:26890000-26897500 GCA_029203775.1 Neoneuromus ignobilis
CATTGCAATTATCATTCAAGAGACAATCACTTTAATATTACAAAATTTAAATAAACAATATATACAAAACAACAAAAATTTCATATAAAAAAAATTAAAAAACACCAATAAATGATATTAAATGATAACGTTTACACCAAAAGAAAAAAAAAACAGGAAATTAATTATATTAATTACTTTACATTACAATTAATAATTCAAATGATTATGAGTGAAGTTATTTTATAATTATTGTTTCAGACTATTAACTGTAGTATTTTTTACATTTTAATATATTTTTCCTTCGTTCTTATACTAGTTTCACTAGAAGCAATAAATATTATATTTCCTCAGTAACTATTTTTTACTGTGTAAATCTCATAAAAAATGAAATGAATAATAAAAATGATCACAAAACACAAATTGTGTACCATACAGTTTAAAACTACAAATCGAACATAGTGAACACGTTAAAAAAGGTATTAGTGGGCGAATGCAGCAAAAAACATAATTGTACTACTGTTTTTGTTATAAAGATACGTGATCCGAAAAAAGAACATTTATTCGGAACAAATAATATTTTTTTATAAATGACTTTTCTAAAATATATGCATGATTTTGATATAATATTACTAAAAGATATTTGTTATCTATATTCTTCCATTTTTTTTTTATAAAAGACTGCCACAATTATTTAACATACGTAGAGTACAAAAAACATTTCGAAATTTAGTTTCAACAAGTGTTAAATCGATAAAATCATTTAGAAAAAAATTATTATCTAAAGCTTAAACATATTTGGTAGCTATTTTTAAAAGTCACTGATTTTGAAATTAAGATATTAATGAAATTATTACACACCTTTTACATCTCAATATAGAAGAAATCTACAGCCATTGTTAAAACCCAATATCACACCACCGTCTTGTTTTATCTGAAAGTAAAATCAAAATCAGACAAAAGAATGTTAAAATAATAAAAATTAAATATAAAGAAATTACAAATTTAATTTTAAAAATTTTCATAATAAAATTAGTGTTCAGTGAATATGTCATTAAAGTAATCATTCAGAAGTAAAAAGTATATTATTAAAGTAAGCGGCCTATATTATTTTTAATAAATCATAATAATTTCTTTAAAATCATAGAAAAATTCTCACTTATTCCTCTTTCATAAAACATGAAGTCGATAAAATTATTTGTGTATATAGATATTAAATTTATTACAAATATTAATTATTGAATCATAAAACAATTCATTAATAATTTGTAAAATAATTGAATATCAAATATATTCTATGGATACATTTTTTTATAAATACAAGATTTAAATAAAGTACATATGCATACATACTTCCATACACACACACACACACACACATACATACACACACACACATATATATATAAATATATATATATATATATTAGGTTGGCAAGTATCTCCCTTCCGCTTTTTTTTTTTTTTTTTTGTACATAGCTGCGAAATTCAAAAGACCAGAAGGCGGAAGGGAGATATTTGCCAACCTATATATATATATATATATATATATATATATATATATAGGGTCACGCAAATATGACGCCTAGATTTTTGTTTTATTAAAAAGAAACATATATATACAGAGTGGTGAATAGGGAAACATGTGTATAGTTTTTTTTAATAAAATACAAATCTAGGCGTCGCATTTGAATGACTATATATGTAACATTTATTAAATGAAAAATAAAATTAACTCTTACTATATAAAATGAGAAATAAATTATTTGTTAGAATAATTTTAAATGCTATAAATAGAATCCAAAAACTCATAAGTCCTTTTATTTATACTATAAATATATATATATATATATATATATATATATATATATATATATATATATATATATATATATATATATATATATATATATATATATATATATATATATATATATATATATATATATATATATATATATATATATATATATATGTATATGTATATATATATATATATATATATATATCAAAATAATAAATATAAAAACAAATGCAATAAGACGCACCTTCATTTCATTACACATAATGAACAAAATTATGAACACTGATGAAGCGTATACTCGTATAACTCTCAATTACAAAAATTTCGATCACATCGTTGTCTACCAAATTTTCTTAATTACGTACAAAAAAATTAATAGATATATTTCACTGATGATTAAAAATATATTACTGTTTATAATTTTAATACAAAGAACACATATTGTCTATTTTTTTATAATAAATAATAAGAATTTATTTTAGTATATTAAACAACACACAGGTAATGTACGAATACCAAAGCATGTTTTATTTTAATACTAAACATGTATTTGTTGATCAAATTTCCTATGATATTCACGGAATTGTATAATATACTAAATATAAACACAAACATATGCCTTCTTCGATTTTATATATCGAAATTTGAAATATACTATGTTAACACAGTACTTATTATTTTGTACATAACGCAAAAGTATTTATACGCTACATTTCATTTTAAAAAAACATACTAATCATTTTAAAAATATTACTAATCCATATTATATGAATAATATATATGATATATATATATATATATATATACTATATATATATATATATATATATATATATATATATATATATATATATATATATATATATAATGTACTCTATTTCTTATTAATTTGAATAGAAAATAAATAAATTCAATACACGTTCAGTATTATATAAACAAGTTTTAACATGAGTTTATGTCAAAATTATTTGTATATTAACCTAAAATAAATAACAATACTGTTATTTTCAAACTGTTACACTTTATTCCTGTTTTTAAATTTTTATTTCGAGTTGTAAGTAGATAAAATAGAATAGAATTTTATAAATAATAATTCAATATTTTTTATAAACAGTGAATCAATATGAAATAAAAAAACTA
The DNA here is from genome assembly GCA_029203775.1 of Neoneuromus ignobilis. Taxonomy (NCBI): domain Eukaryota; kingdom Metazoa; phylum Arthropoda; class Insecta; order Megaloptera; family Corydalidae; genus Neoneuromus; species Neoneuromus ignobilis. The sequence continues at coordinate 26,892,924 of CP092093.1, forward strand.
TTATTAAAGAAAATAATCAAATTAATTTAAAAATCAGTATAAATCCAATAATATCAATTTTGAAATAAAATCTGCATAGAGAATTATTATTAGAAAAATGAAAAGTATCTAATATTTATTATATAAAAAAATACTGAAGAAATAAATATAAGGAAGAAAAACATTGAAAAAATATTGCGAATTATTAAAAAATACTATGTATATTTAAATCTTTTAGATATATAATAATCATTTTTTTATGTTCTTGCATTAAAAACTACACAGAGGAAAATAGAAATTGCTCGAAAAGTCTCAAACATACATATATACTTTCTCTTACACACACATACAAACATATATACATACATACACACACACACACACACACACACATATATATATATATATATATATATATATATATATATATATAATGCACGATGAATTTACAGATCTGAGAAAAATTAAATTAAAAGAAATAGATGAAGAAGAAAGTAAAAACTAAGTATATTTAGAACAACTCTTTAACTCAAAAAAGTTTGTAAATGAAGTTAACTCGAAAATAAAAATAACATAGTGTCAAATTCTATACAATTTCTATTCCTCTATGTTTGAATAAAAAAAATAAATCGATGCATTCTACCTATGTTCATAAATAATGGTGAAACATGGTTTGTAAAAACCAAAATAATTCATTGACTCTAGAAATACAAAGAACCATGAAAAAATATATATTATAAATAATACACTAAGTAAAAATACAAACAAATAAATTAAGAAGAAATCCAAAGTAACCGACATTATAACAAAAGTAAAAAAAAAAATTGGAAATGGTCGCTTATAAAGCAAGAGCATAATATCTCCAATGGGCAAGAGAAATAATTAATTGGAAGCTCAGTGATATAATAAAATTAATATATATATATATATATATATATATATATATATATACATATATAAATATATATATATATACATACATACATATATATAAATATATATATATATATATACATATATATATATATATATATATATATATATACGAGGTCAGACAATTAAGAAATGCGACCGATTTTTTTTTCTCGGCCTGTGGTAACACTGCGAACCTGTAACTCCGCCACCGTAATAGCAGATCCCTACTCTCTCGATTGAGACCTTGACCACCCTCGTACGATCATTTCTTCACCAGCTGTTTAGTGTTTTGTCACAACGCGCGAGTAGTGCATGTCACGAAAATGGAACAGAGAAATTTAGAGCAACAGTTTAGAAACGGTTTAGATAACGGTTGAAAGTGATCCTACTCTTCTCGATCGAGTTATTACTGGTGATGAAAGTTGGTTCTTTCAATATGACCCCGAAACTAAACGACAAAGCCAACAGTGGCTGTCCCCTGGAGCACCAAGGCCAAAGAAGGCGAGAATGAGCAAGTCCAAAGTGAAAACCATGTTGATTTGCTTCTTCGACAGCAAAGGGATGGTTCACAAAGAGTTCGTACCACCTGGACAAACCGTAAATCAAGTATTCTACCGCAATGTGCTCGAAAAATTACGAAAAAGGGTGTTCAGAGTGCGTCCAGAGATCGCGAAGACTTGGGTTCTGCATCACGACAATGCTCCCTGTCACAGTGCGTTCAGTGTCTCTCAGTTTTTGGCGTCTAAAAGCATCGCAACGTTACCACAACCGCCCTATTCATCGGACATGTCACCCTGCGACTTTTTCCTATTCCCCCATAAGAAAAAATTCGTCAAAGGTCGACATTTTGACTCCGTTAAAGATATCCAAGAATATGCGACGAGGGTACTCGGAGAGGTCCCACAAGAAGTGTTCCAGAATTGTTACGAAAACTGGAAAACTTGCTGGAATAAGTGTATAGATGCGGGAGGGGACTACTTTGAAGGGGATCGCAGCGATGTACCTTAATTTTTAAATATACTCGATTTTTGAATTTTGTCGTATTACTTAATTGTCTGACCTCGTATATATAGAATAGATACGTAAAAATCCACTGATATGTAATGAAAGAAAAAGGCTTTGAATGGCTGGAAGAAAGAAGTTCTGGAAAAGGCCTTCAACCATAGGCGAATAAAAAAAACTATATACATATATATAAACATATAAACTATATACATATATATATATATATATATATATATATATATATATATATATATATATATATACATATATATATTTGTATAATATATAGATGAGAAATAATATTAACATTTAAGATTGCAGACTTTTTTAACCTGTAAACTTTTGAAACTATATAGTCTATTTAGCTTATATTATCTTCGGATCATTTTTAATTTATTCAAAATTATGTAAAAATAAAACTTATTATGAAAGAACATAATTTTTGTCGCTCAAAAAATAATCTTTAGACGTTATATATAATAAAGAAGATCACAACAATGCAGACAAACCAGTTATATACATTCATACGCCAATGTATTAGAAATATCGTAACAATTAAATAATTTCATATCAACATCGTGAGATTTTATAGAAACGTTTACCAAAATCTAATTTTTCACTTTATTTATTGACGCATATTTCGATGACAATGAGTGAGATTAATGATTAATTTGTTCTATATTTAATTAACTATAGTTTGAAAAATGTAAAAATCTGTACAGTTTTTATGTTTACAAAAACAGAACCTCTTCTTTTTAAAAAAAATTTATTAGAAAAATAATTCGTCTACTTTTGTAGATTTTTCAAATGAATATTTTTTAAAAATATATAAAAGCATTTCATTTGTTATAATTGACTTTTATCATAAAATGACATATGTATGTTAAAAACTGAAACTTCAATATACAAATATTGGTAAATAACTCGTCATTTAAACCCCTAATGTTAATTACCCTTCAATCAAATATATGAATGTGAAGTATATTCAAATATACGCAATTAAAGCACCAATTAAATTCAAAAACAAAAATGATCTTTAAATCTATTAAAACAAAAAAAGTAAAAACAACTAAATTGGTATTTTATAAGAATTATAATCATAATTGTATTGTGAAAAAGTCATAAAGTAAATAAATAAATCACATTGATGAACAGTAACAAATTATATAATATTGATTATATGTTAGTACCAGATGTCAATGATTCGCCAGGTAGAACAAAATCACATTGTTTCATATATAATAATATATATTTGAAACACAACAACGTATTTCTGCATTCATGCTTAACTTGATTTTATAGATAAATGAACATTGTCATAAATTGGAAAAAATTATAAATGGATTTGTATTTATATATATATATATATATATATATATATATATATATATATATATATATATATATATACCAATTTTGTATATGAAATCTTGTAAGATTATTTGTAGATTAAAACAGTTGGACAGTTTTTAATAAAATGTCCATGAACTCATATAATGATTAAGAAATATATTGTATTTAAATAAATAAATATACGCGTGTGTGTCTGTGTATAATATATGATACTTTATTTAAATTATATAAAATACTGAACTTTTCCTAGAGTTTTTTTTTTCGTTTAATTTCATACAAAAGAAACTTTTTACTTCATAAATCGTTGAATCTGGATTTTTATATTTATTTATTTAATTCTAATTTAAAAATATTTTTACCTAATGATTAATGCACTAATGTGACACAATAATATAAAAACTTAAAAATATGAAATACACTATAGCAAAAAAAACTAATTCCAATAACAACAAAATCATATAAACAACTCTCACTCCATAATTTAACAAAATATGTTTTTCTTAATTTTTAACATATTTACTGTAAAATTTCTTCGTCTGTGACTGTACTGAATATACTTCTGTCGACTGTATCAATATGAAATTAAAAAGATGAAACAACCATAGAAAAAACATTCTTGCTTAATATTTTCACTCAAACTGAAATTAACATTTAGAATATCCTAAAATATATATGCTCTCAAATATTTTATATTTTGTTTGATTAACGGATAAAATACAGTTAAATTACAGAAAAAGTAAAACTGAATAAAATTATTAAACGAATAAGATTGAATATCAAAGGATTAAAATATACATTACGATATTTTCCAGACCAAAAATGGTTTATTGTAGTTTACAACAACAAAAAAAATAAAATGCTATATGTTGTTTTTAATACCTTTTTTTAAAGAAAAGTAAAAATAATAATTATAGTACAATATTTTGATAAATATTTCTTGACCGGATGGAAAGGATGAACATATACGAGGTCAGACAATTAAGTAATGTGATAAAATTCAAAAATCGAGTATATTTAAAAATTAAGGTACATCGCTGCGATCCCCTTCAAAGTAGTCCCCTCCCGCATCTATACACTTATTCCAGCGAGTTTTCCAGTTTTCGTAACAATTCTGGAACACTTCTTGTGGGACCTCTCCGAGTACCCTCGTCACAGATTCTTGGATATCTTCAACGGAGTCAAAATGTCGACCTTTGACGAATTTTTTCATATGGGGGAATAGGAAAAAGTCGCAGGGTGACATGTCCGGTGAATAGGGCGGATGTGGTAACGTTGCGATGCCTTTAGACGCCAAAAACTGAGAGACACTGAACGTACTGTGACAG
>CP092093.1:26900000-26905000 GCA_029203775.1 Neoneuromus ignobilis
TGATCTTTAATATATTTATAAAATGTACACAAGAAAATTAAAAATAATTGATTACTTAATGAAAATATAAATTATTCTGTCTGGAATTAATCATTATATTATTATATAAATCCTAGAAGGAATTTCAAGTATCAAAAAAGAAATATTTATTTTAAAAAAGTAGACAATTCCGTTTCGTTTAAATCCTCTTATATATTACAAAAACATTAAAACCACATGCTACGCAACTTTATAAAATGAATTCAGGAATATAACAGGACTCTACATTCATTTAATACGTCTATAAAAACAAATACTGGAAAACTAGTATATTTCCTGGAACTGTAAACAAACTTTAAATTTCTTTCTGCTGTATTTTACTTCACGTTTTGAGTTCGTTTTATCAATAGCAGAAGTATTTTCAATATTATATAGAGTATTTTTCTTTAAAGTAGATAAATTACCAATTGATTGAAATAAAATAAGATTACGTTAAAGAGATCGTTCTTTTTTTAATATAAAACATTGTATTATTTTACGATTTTTCTACTATCGTTTACGAGTTTTCAATATTTTAATGAAAATGTTTAATGGATTGGAAAACGACAATGTGTTTCATTCAGATGAAATAAAAATATATTTCTACAACAGTATAGTTCTTTTTTTAATGACTCTTCATGTATATATTTTTTTTAAAAAGTATATATTTTTTTATATTATTTATATTATATATATATATATATATATATATATATATATATATATATATATATATATATACACACATAACGACTTACAATTTAATCATATTTAAGAAATATTATTCTTTAATTTCCAAATTAAATTTTGCTTAAAAGAAATTTTTATAGAGAAAATGTTTATATATTTTAAATATTTTTAAGAGTAGATATTCATATTGAATCTAACATTTTAATTAATTAAATGTTTAGAGCGAAAAAATACTTATAATTATAATCAAGCCTAATAAAAACTTTGGTTTGATACTGTGGAAATTCACTTTCACGAAAATGAATTATCATCCCCGATACAACTAGATAATAGAAAATGTTCAATAATCACTTATTGTTCATGTTGTTTGTTCAAAACAATATTAGGCTTATGCGCTTTTCGATGGCAATGCTATTGAATTATGTAACGATGAAGACATCGTCATAGAAATAAGCATTAGCATAACTGAACAATAAGAAGCTATTGAACACTTTTTAACAAAAAGCTATTAAGAAACAAATGGAGTTTAATTTAAAAGCAACTAGTAAGTAAAAAATATTAAATTAAAAGTTAATTAAAAACAATTTACAACAGGATATTATCAAATTTTAGTTTAAAAACCCAGAATATAATTGTTTTTAAAGATACTTAAAAACCAAAACATAATTTTAATTTTATATTGAAAATAATGATTATAAAAATAACTTTTAAATAATCATTCCTGTTTTTTATATAAAATATTTAAATTGAAATAAAATTACAACATGATGGTTTTATATAATAAAAAAAAATTATGATGAAATATTCATTGTCAAATATTTTTATATTTAAAACAATAATATCAAAAAAACAAAAAAAATCAACTAATCAGTTATTATAATAATTATAAATACTCTATCTACATTTTTAATGATTTAATTATACATTTTATTTACATTTACATAAATTATTATATTTACATTAAATGTTAAATGACCAAATCAATTTAAAAAATATAATATAGAGAATTTAAGTAGTAAATTTAGTTAAACGGATTTCTACAAAAAGAAAATACAATGAAAAAAAATTATAAAATGATATTGAAGTGGTACAGAATTATTTTCACTAAATAAGTTCTTTGTCCATATTAATATATGTACTAAAATCAATAATACCTCATTGACAAAATATTTTTTGAATTATAAATAAATAAATACACTCATATTTATATATATATATATATATATATATTATTCATAGAATTAAATATTTTCAAAATATTTCATTTATATTAAAATATTTTCTAAGCATTTAACTTTTTGTGTTTATCTTTTCCTCATTTAAACAATTTCGAAAATATAACAATATATAAAATATAACTTTTACCAAAATAAAATTGTTTATATTGTAACTTTTGACGATATTAAGTCTTCTTACTTTATATATAATACTATAATTTGTTTGTAAGAATTATTCTGAGAATCATATAGAGGAATTAAACTTAAATTAATATTACAGAATCAAAAGTTTTTCCACCTCAACCTCATTTCATAGAAGTTGTCGTACAAATACCAATTGTACTGAATAGTCGTTTTCATTTTACCTTAGACTCACATTTGTTCTATTTCAAATTTTAAATTTTGCGGAAAGTATCTATGCAGATGTTCTGTCGTATCAATTTCAAAATAAATTGAAATTACAATCGATTTTTCTCGTTTCCACTGTTCTATAAAAAAGTGATATCACGTATACAGTTTTTTACTACCTACTTAAAAAATCTAATAAATTCTTTGCAACTTAACGATCAATTATATAAATAAATCAATTTTAATAATCACACTTATATTACTATTTTAAGAATTTGATTAAAATTTTACTTAATGGCAAATAATTGAACTGAAACTAAATAGAATTATATACATATATATCATCATCATCATAACGCCCACATCAGTCCACTACTGGACGAAAGCCACAATGAATGCTACCATTCATTGGTATTTGGTCATATTCACCACGCTGACCAGGCGGATTGGTGAAGATTTTTTTATTCGGGGTTTACTCCCTTCTCGACAGTTATTTTTACAAGATGAGGTTGTCGGCCTTCATGCTCAACCCTCGACTTGAAAACGAGGGACTCTCCGACTGGGAATCGAACGCAATCTCCCGCATGACACGCGGTGATGCTAACCACTGTACTACCCAGTCGGTACATACATACATATATATATATATATATATATATATATATATATATATATATATATATATATATATATATATATATATTTATATACATATATATATATATATATATATATATATATATATATATATATATGTATATACGTATGTAAATATCATTACAACTTAATACTTAAAATTCTATTGTTTAGTCTCAATTAATGAAAGCTAAAGTAATAAAATGTACTATACACACTTGAATAATGAGTATGAAATATTATGTGTATGTAATAGATATGCAAAGTATCTCAGATAATTAATACTCAACCATACTATTCCGAGTTAAATTCATTTATTGAAGTGTTTTTTTTTCTTTTCTATGGTGTTTTTTGTGCCATTTATTTTTATACTACCGAATCAAATTTTAATAATGTTTGATAAAAAAATTTTTTTATCGATAGAATTCTTACTCGATAGCAGACAACACGTTCTGTCATATTTCAGTAATTATTTAACTTATATTATAATTTTTTTATTCCTCCAAACATGAATAAAGAAAACTATAGCAATATGGAAAGTAACAGTGATAGTTGTAGTGAAATATATGAAAATTTTGAATATTCAGTAAGTGATTTTAATTCTTATGATGAAGCTGCATATCTTGCAACCTCATTCCCAAGAGAAGCATAATAACTGCATTGTAAGTTCCAATCGGAAGTTACCTAGAGAAAGAAAGACGACTATATACTTCTGCGAAACTTGTAACAGAAAACCATTCCTTCATGTAGGAAAATGTTTCAAAAAATACCACACATTGAAAAAATATAAATAACATTTAAGCTTGAAGATTATACGTTTAATAAAATGTAAACATTTAAAGTGTAAATATAAATATTTTTATGCACAAAACTATCTTTTTATATCAAGTAACCTTAGTTACTCTTTTCGTACAGTAAGCACTCAAATATAACTCCGACCTAACGGAAAGTTAAGTACAAAATGCTAATGTCCGATAAGGGTTAATATATATATATATATATATATATATATATATATATATTATATATATATATATATATATATATATATATATATATATATATTAATATATATATATATATATATATATATATATATATATATATAAATTGAAGTAAAAAATAATTTTTATAACGAAAAACGTTTTGAAACGATTGTAAACATTCTAAGAAATATTTCTTAATTATTTAAATATAGGGTCATCCATATGCGATGCCTAGATTTGTGTTTTATTAAAAAGAAACATGTGTATAGGGTGGTGTATAAAAAAGCATGTATATAGTTTCTTTTTAATAAAACAAAAATCTAAGCGTCACATTTGGATGATTCAATACATTACACCTACAAGTAAATTCAATTTAAAATAAATATTTGTGTTAAAAAAATACTTACATTTTTTTTATGAAATGTTAGTCGTTTCTGTTAATCATTGCATTACTCGAAATTAGAGCACACAGAAATTAAATTACATAAGAATCACGTATATTTCTTTTATAAACTATAGTTTTTTCTTAGTTAACTCAGTCAACAGAAGACATTTTTATATAAACAATTGAATATACTTTCATTTTTTGGTACTTAATTTAATCATTAGTTTAGTTTAAAAGTTCAACTAAAGCCAATACTTAATTATTATTAAACTACATTTAATCCATTCTACATTCAGGATATTTTTTTCATAATTATGTACAAATTTATACCTATCAAACTTGAATTAAATATATATAAACATATATATATATATATATATATATATATATATATATATATATATATATATATATATATAATTCAATTGTATTAACAAATAAGAAATATTTCTTAAAATAAAAATCAAAATTTTTTGCAAAATAAATGAAAATGATATTAGAAAATCTGCTAATAAAAATAAAAAAGTATTTATTATAAACATATTGAGTGGACATAAAGACATGTCTGCACACGCATAATATCTAACGAAATTACTTTTTGACATTTAAAAAAAATGTTACTAATTCATTCCAAAAAAACTAATTTCATTACATATTTTATAATTAATACGAGTTTATTGTCTATTATCAGTGCCATACATGCAATTTTTAAATATTTAT
>CP092093.1:26912500-26927500 GCA_029203775.1 Neoneuromus ignobilis
ATACTTAATACAATGTATAATAATAAAAATAATTTAAAAATTAACTTAGCACATTATGTGAATATAATAAAAGACTCCTTTATTACCTGGCATGAAAAGCAAATTAAAACTACAAACTTAACTAGCACTCTCGACATTATTATATTTAGTGTAAACAAGAAGGTAATACTTACATGAAATTTTTAAAAAGGATTTTAATATCGTTAGCTAAATTTTTTCCTACAATTAAACTTGAATATATTGGTTCTTCAAATATACTTAATATAATTAAAAAGTTTTTTTCGTTATACATAATAAGATATCTCTTTGTTTAAACTGTTAAGAAAGAATATATAATAAAAAGTAAAGCTATAAATAATACATGAAAATTCCATAAAAAAAACTACAGGTTTATATGCTACTTGTTACTGAATTTACTAACAGCTATTAAATTCGCCTCAAGTAATTATAAAAACGAATACACTCGTTATAGGTTTTATATATGCATAAGTGAAATTGAAGTCTCATCTTTACTGACTTTTAAGCATTAATTACTAATTTACTACAACAACCATATTTTAACATCACTCAACCCAATCCAAAGATTTTAAATAAATGTTTAATAAACACTTACTGTACATAATATGTAATAAGTATAAAAATAAGTAATTATTTAAATATTATAAAATAGTGTAATATAAAGACACAAATGACATATTTTTGCTAAATACATAATAGCTATTTTACAGCTGATTATAAATATGCCTAATTTGATTAATTTATCTAATGAATCAATTCCAGTTAAGATATTTAATTAAACCCAAAAAATATAAGAAAACAATGAACTACTGAATTAGGAAATGGATTCTAAGAAAATATCAATAATACATAACAATTCATTTTTAAACAAAATGATGGGTTAAAATCCAGAAGTAAAAAACAATTATATTATTAATAAATTATATTATTAAAAAATAAAATGAATGATAAATTAAACTATGGTATTAAATAATATTATTCATGATAAATTTAATGTGCTATTGAGAAAAATAAAAATTTAATAACTAAACTTAAATTTAACGCTACACTAAAATTCCTTGAAAATAAAATTATACGTAAATGAGTTAACCATATCCATCTTAAATTCTTATTAATATGTTTTTTTAATAAACTTGATTTTTCTCTTGGCAGCTTCTTCGTTACATTTTCTAATTTACTTTCTTGTACTTTAATTAATGTATTAATATAGTTCTCTATTTAAAAAGATGACCTAAATAAGATTAAAGGATGTAAACCGAAACTGAAGGTTACATACTTCAGTTATATTTGGGCCACCTGTATAACTTTTTTACTGTTCTATTGTATCAAATATTATATACAAACATATATACATATATATATATATATATATATATATATATTTATATTTATATATAATAACAAATAATAAAGAAATATTTTGGTAGTACAACAAACAAAACAAAATAAATATATTATTTTTCGTCCCATTTAACAACATGACATATCTTGAGAGATATTAACGTCCACTACGAGTAAATAATTACAGAAATCGTTTCTTTTATTAGAATTATAAAAATATATCATGATATAATAAAAACATTGGATAAATAAAAAAAATATTCTTAAATTATCAATAAATTATTACTATTAAAAAATCCTAATTATAATACGAATTAATGGAAATAGTTTTACTGTATTTCAAAAAGTACATATTATTACATATTCGATTATATTAATTTATTTTTAACCTCTTATTTATACTGGTAATGAAAAATATTATTCACGAAACAAACTGATTAAAAAGATGTATTGTACATAAAAATATGCAGAGTGAAAAATATTACGCAATAAAAAAATATATTAACAGTCTTACATAACATCAACGGTAATATTTAAAAAAAAAATTTATTAAAATATTTTATTTTGACTACTTATATATATATATATATATATATATATATATATATATATATATATATATATATATATATATATATATATATATTAGTTAACTGAATATGTGATTAATCAATACATACCTTAACTGAAATTTCAATGTTCAAATAATTTTATTGAAAATATTTATATAAAGAACAAAAAGAATCAAAAATATTTAACATTGTATATATAAATAAAATTCATTTAATATCACATAACAAAGCTACGCCACGCAAAATCCAATGGTCTGGTGGTTTTAACGTTTGAAGCCAAAGTGGTGTTATATAAGTTAAATCCGTTCGATTTGGTTTTTTGTACACTGGGCACTATAATAAATATTAAAGCAGTTAAAAATATTCAGATATTATTTTACTGAAATTTTTATCTCGCATATACAAAAACCACTTTTGAGGTATTAAACTGTTCAATAATCAATGTGAATTCATTTATCAAATACTTTTAGTACAGTGTAAAAATAAGATCAGAATACATTTTATGGTGAAATTATTGTTTCAATATAATTTATAAAGCATTTAATAAAAATCAAATAATTTTTGTGATCTTGTTCACATTCCAATTTCGATGTAGTCTTGTTTTCTTCAATCGTTGTAAAACGCCGTATTTTTCATGGGCCTCTTCAGTTTCGGGAACAAGAAGAAGTCACAGGGGGCCAGGTCTGGGGAATACGGTGCCTGCGGCATCATTAGTGTGTTGGTTTTAACCAAAAATTCGCGCACAAGCAACGATGTGTGAGCAGGGGCGTTATCATGGTGCAAAAGCCAATTTTTGTTCTTCCACAAATTCGGACGTTTCTGGCGGATTGCTTCGCGCAAATTGCGTATAACTTGCAGGTAATATTCCTTATTTACTGTTCTACCCTGTGGCAAGAACTCATGATGCACCATACCCCTGCAATCAAAGAAAACTGTAAGCAAAACCTTCACATTTGATCGAACTTGGCGTGCTTTTTTTGGTCTTGGTGATCCGGAATGCCTCCACTGGGACGATTGAGTCTTAGTTTCGACGTCATAACCGTATACCCATGTTTCGTCACCTGTTATGACCCTGTCGAGTAAATCTGAGTCGTCGTTGACGTCATTCAATAGCTCTTGGGCGATGCTCATGCGACGGTTCTTTTGGTCGAAATTGAGCAATTTCGGAACAAACTTCACTGACACACGTCTCATGTCTAAAACACCCGTTAAAATTGATTGGCACGAACCAAACAAGATGCCAATATCATCAGCAATTTCTCTAATGGTAATTCGATGATTCCCCAATACTATTTTCTTCACTTCTTCAACGTTCTCATCAGTTGTTGACGTGCTGGGGCGTCCAGAACGAGGTTCGTCGTTGGTGTCTTCTCGGCCTTCTTGGAAGAGTTTATACCACTTGTAAACATTTTTTTGGCTTAAAGTAGACTCATCGTATGCCACTTTCAACATTTCAAGTGTTTTGGAGCACTTGATTCCATTTTTCACACAAAATTTAATGCAAACTCTTTGATCCATGATTTTCGACAACGGAAAATCGTGGAGCCTGCAAAACACTTCTAACTTTTATGCCTCTCACCAACAAGCTAAACATGCTACATAGCTGAAATTTGGAACATATATTCGAGACGAGTGTAACAACATAACCAAATAAAAAAATCGAAGATCGAACGGATGTAGCCCGCTAAATTTCAAAATTCACCTTACTTTTTGATCACACCTCGTATACATAAACCACTTCTGAGGTATTAAATTGTTCAATAATCAATGTGAATTCATTTATCAAATACTTTTAGTACAGTGTAAAAATAAGATCAGAATACATTTTATGGTGAAATTATTGTTTCAATATAATTTATAATTTTGTACATCTTTAATATAACAATCAAATAATTAAATTAACAATTATTTGCACATTTCAATATATAGTAGTCATGTTTTCTTAAAATTCCATAAAGTATGAACAGTGATATTTTTAAAAATATATTACATACACACACTCACACAGATATATATATATATAAGTTGGGTTACATATAAGACTGACAACCTTATCTCGTAAAAAAACATATGTCACTGAGCTTTGTTTATGATAGAAATATCTAGGCTCTACATAAGCTATATTATCTTATTGCATGTATAATATATATATATATATACATATACATATATATATATATATATATATATATATATATATATATATATATATATATATATATATATATATATATATATATATATATATATATATATATATATATATATATATATATATATATATATTATTTTATTACATTAAAAGAAAATATTTCCTGTTCATTTACAAACTATTGATAATAGAATATTTTTACGATTTTATTACAATTTTGTATATTTCTGAACTATAAATATCCCATCATTTTATTTTGGCCATAATCACATATTCTATTTTACCAAAGGTATCGGAGTGATACAAATATTCAGCAATAAAAAAAGTAGATGTTTAAATTACGATATAATCAATTATGGTAAAACAGTCATATATCAAAAAAATCAACAAAGTAATATAACTGAAAACAATGAAAAATAGATTGTATAGCAAGACAATAATCCATCTCTTAAAAATATATATTTTTTATCAGAAAACAAACACAATTAAAAAACTATCAACTCATTAGCTTTTTATTTAGATTTTAAATAAAAATCCAGTTTCATCCAATATTTTTTAGCTTTTTGTTAATTTCAAGAGGAAAATAAAAAGAAACTAAAAGTTTTCTAACTTTTTAAAAGATAAATATATGTCTTTTTGGGAATACGCTGAAATCTGAAACTATTCTATACATTCATTTATAAAATCAGAATGAAACTATTTTAAAGATTACGATTAACTTTTATATTTTTCTTAATAGAAGTTTTAAAACATTAAATCTATATCTATATTTATATATATATATATATATATATATATATATATATATATATATATATATATGTAAATATATATATATATATATATATATATATATATATATATATATATATGCCAATTAAAAATGAAATAATCATTCAAATATCTATTGGATATTTCAGTAAACACAATTATTTTAATTATCGATTTGAAAAAATCTGTTATATAAATGAAAAGAATAAATAAATTAATTCCTTTGTAATTCAATATTACAGTAAAATGAAAAAATACAGACACGTGTATATGTAAAAAGTTTATCACATATATAAATAAATATATATATATATATATATATATATATATATATAAATATATATACATACAAAAACGTGAAACGAAATCTTATTTTAATTAATTAATACTAAATTACCGTGTAAAGTTTAGAATCTTTCGGAGCTGTTGAATTGATTGCGTATATATGAACAACAGGCATTACAGTATATAATACTTTATTGATTGATTCCGTTAAACGGCTATTTCGTCTGTCCCATCCAGCACCATCAATATATAAACCAAACACGTAAACGCCTTCCTAATAATTAAAGATACTATATAGATAAAATATAATTAAAAATTTATTTTATTAAACCATATTCGTCAATTTGATATTCTCTATTAAATTACATTACTTTCAACAATGTTTATTTTACTCACAGAAAATTGATTTATATATATATATATATATATATATATATATATATATATATATATATATATATATATATATATATATATATATATATATATATATAAACTTTACAATTATAATTAAATTTAATTTAAACATTGATTTCATTTGCAAGCAAAATTTACAATGAAAATTTATTTTAATTGAAATTTCAAGCTTCTATCATTCGTACGTATAATGTAACAAATAATCTTATCAAAAATACATATCTGTTGGAATTTCGTTACTATAATACTATAAAATAAATATGTGATGTTTATTTATTATACTAGCAATGTATATTAAATAATTGTAATTGAAAAAAATATATAGACAAAAAATTCTATTTGTTATAATAAAAACTTTTTAGTTTCGTAATTTTAAATTCATGAAATATTTTAAAAATAACTAATTCTCTCTCTAACTCAATACCTGCTTTCAATACTACAAAGTTTTTACGATTGTCAATTATAATACCTTAAGGAATAAAAGACGTGAAAATATTTTTAAGATTCAAAGTTTTCATTACTTCAATGTAATACTGACAAAGTAATGAAATTTTACAAAATCTTAAAATTAGATGTCGCACGTTTTCTAAAAACTAGAATATAGTTTAATTATTCTTCAAAATTTTTTTAATTAATTTATTTTATTGATATATTTCAATTCCATATTTATGTACATGTTTATATATATATATATATATATATATATATATATATATATATATATATATATATATATATATATATGAAAACTCCACATATATTGAATAAAACACAGAATTACAAATATAATTTGTTAAATCTATGTAAATATATTCTGTATATATATTCTCCTTAAAAATAAACTTACCACAATACATTACAACATTACTGTTTTCACTTTTGTAAACAAGTATATTCCTTTAAGTATAAGCTCTTTCTAAGTTATACTCGAATATTTCATATATTTCATTTCTTTCGTTTGTAAGAATGAAATTTCATATGAAACTTTATTCCATTATGTTATTTTATTTTTAAAAAAATAATAAAATTGGTATATGCTACATTAGGTTAGTACAATATAAAATAATGAATATTATTTCTTTTTTAAAAAACTAGTAAATACTATTTCATTTTAGTCAATTATAATAAAATATTGAAATAATCATCTTTTTTATTATATATGAAATTCTTACTATTGAGGTAAATTAAAAAGTTCTAAAATAAATGAATTTCAATAATCCAAAAAAAAATTTAAATTTGTAAATTTAAATGGATTTTCTATTCAAGCATTAAAAATATATATTGTGTTATATGATATGAAAAGTAATACGACTTTCTTTTTATTATTTCATTCAAAATGTCTATTTTTGAATTACTATCTTATTCTGATTAATTACAAGAATTATTTATTTATATTAATTGATTAAATCTCAAATAAGAATTTATAATAAAATAACATTAATTTTTAAAACCAATAGACTAAGAAATTAAAATTTCTTATGTTTAAGAAACGCTAATATTAAACTTAAATAATAATGATTTATAATCATCTTCAGAAATATTAAACTAATACGAATGAATTTAAAACCATTTTTTAGGAATTCTCATTGGAATGACACCTTTGAAAATGTATACAGAAGAAATATATTTTAATAATTAAAAAGTTTTAAAAAATATACTTTAAACCATTATTTTACAAAATAATACATTTTTACAAAATGATACCAGCTTTTTAGATATACAATATTTTTATATTTAAAAACTTTATATTTCTAAATCAAATACTGTTTAGATACTGTTCTTGGACTGACTCTATATAATATACTTATTTACTTCATTGTTCACTAATTAGTATATTTATGATATGCATGTGATTAAAATAATATCATTAGATTTATATTTATGAAATAAGTCTTATACTAAAATAGAAAGATAATGTAATTTTTGATAACTCACCGCTGGAGGTACCCTAACATCATCTTTTAACAATCGCGTTACATCATTATGTAAATTAACAGTATCCAACGCCCATCCTTTATGAGCTCTTGCTACTTCTTGCCTCATTGCCGTCAAGAATCCTGTAGAATACAATTATATATATTATGTTGTCAAGTATCTCCCTTCCGCTTTTTTTTTTGTACATAGCCGCGAAATTCAAAAGACAAAAAGGCGGAAGGTAGATATTTGACAACCTAATATATATATATATGTGTGTGTGTGTGTGTATGTGTGTGTGTGTAACAAAATAGTTTATTTCGCAACTTTAAAAAAGATCTGATTTTAATATTAACAACAATGGAAATAGTAAACAAAAAAAGACAAAAATTACAACTAAGATACAAGAGCAAATAAGTAAAGAAGAATATAAACTCTATAAAAACAATAAGGAAATGTTTTTAAATAAAATAAATAAAAAAATTTAAAATATTATTTCATAATGAATTAATTATATAGTTGTAGAAAAGAGAGAACGGTGTAAAAATAAAATTAATGAATATTTCGTTTTAAAAAAAATACTAATAACAGAAAGCAATTAATGATTGAATAAATGTTAAAAAACGAAATATTAATTAACATGAATTGATTGTTATTTTAATGAAATGTGAATAATTCATAATTAAAATCTCAGCAAATGCATTGTTTCTTTTCAAAAATATTTTAATTGATAAGCTGAAAAATAAATCAATTAAAATAATGTATACATGATATATAAGTATATTACATTTAATTAAATAATTATGGCACAAAATTTAGGTATAGCATATATACAAAGGTCTTTCGATAAGTATGGTAAAAAAGTAAGAAAAACTAAATTGAACAATTTAATTAAATTAATTAATTAATTATATTAAACAATTAATAAATTTACCATACTTATCAAATGACCCTCGTGTGTATATATATATATATATTTATATATATATATATATGTAAAATTTGAGATTTCAAGTCATTTTTATTCAAAAGTATATAAAAATTATATACTGTCTTTAAAATCATAAAAAACTAACTTATTAACATGAAAAAGTCACCTTATACATATAATTTAAGTTATTTATAAATAAAATAACATAATCACCTTGTGGATTGAAAAATCCAGTCATCCAAAAAACGACAGGCCGACCAACAAATGCCCAATTATAAAACTGTGTATTTCTTTCTAGAAGTTCTGTAAACCAAAATCCTAAAGTAGATGAAACCCATGAACCACGTAACCAAGTTTTAGGCACACGTGCATCAAATATACAATCAAGAGCATCTCGTAATGACTAAAATAAAAGAATTAATAGAAAAAATATAATAATAATAAAATATAAAGAAGTAACAATAAAATTTAATTTATGGATTATATAGGGTCATTCAAATTTGACGCCTAGACTTGTGTTTTATTAAAAAGAAACAAAAGGAACTATACACATGTTTCTTTTAAATAAAACACTAATCTAGGCGTCACATTAGAATGACCTATAGGTATAGGTAAACAATAAAACTTTTCAGAAATTTAAAACTAAAAGTAACTATTAAACATATCATTAAGACTTATATTCATTAAAAAAAAATTTATAAACAGGTTAAATTCACTCTGTATTTATATATTTACTAGAAATTTGTTAAGTTTCTTATGAGCAGTAAAAATATTTTAATTTAATTATATATAAGAAAAATCTTTACAAGTTTATCAATTAAATTAATTACTCAGATCTCCTTTCAATTTTATAACATTATATATTTAATGAAACTAAAAATCAAAATTAAAGAATATAATTAATAAATAACAAATATTACAGAAACAATAATTATAAAAGAAAAGCATCAACGTTCGAGAACGAAAATAATTATAAAATTTCTGCTCCAGACTACATTTAAGTGTCATAATTAATTAATATAGTAAATTATAAATATTTTTAATAGATATTAGACTGCTTAATAAATTATAGTTTTAAAATTAAATTATATATCAATTTATAACAAATCACAAATATGTAAATAATTAATTGATATATATATATATATATATATATATATATATATATATATATATATATATATATATATATATATATATATATATATATATATATATATATATATATATATATATATATATATATATATATATATATATATATATATATATATATATATATATATATATATATATATATATATATATATATATATATATATATATATATATATATATATATTTCAATAACAATAACATTTCTTTAAGTATTACAAAATACACAGTATTTACTAATCCATATGTATTCATAGTCATTTGTCTAAATTCTATTGATTTTATTCTTTTAAATGATTTTTTAAAATATAAGATTATTAGATTTTATGTAAAAAAAATATCGGGATATAATTTATTTAATAAATAAGGTTCATTATTATAATAACTAATGTTACCTCGTTCATAATAATCGTTCCTTCAATAGCCAAAAGTAAATCTTTTAATGTAGATCGCACATTGATTATTACTTTTTGCATGCGATCTATTTCTTGACGTAATAGGATATTCATGGGGGATGTGATTCCCATCAATTTCAATCTGAAAATATTATATATATATATATATATATATATATGTGTGTGTGTGTGTGTGTGTGTATGTATGTGTGTGTATGTATGTGTGTGTGTATGTATGTGTATGTGTATGTATTTGGGTGTGAGTATATATATATATATATATATATATATATATATTCTTTGATTTACACTATAAATATGTTGTCTAAATTTAATTATTAAATAAATCAATCCACAACGTCACATAAGTAATCAATAATCACTTATTAATCGATATTCATTTATATTTCAATATCCATTCCATCATCCTTAACTTATAATAAAAAAGAATTATAAAAATCCTAAACTATTATCTGGAAAAGCATATCTATCGTAAACTGAAGATAAAGTCAAAATTATCAAAATATCATTTAGTAAATAAATAAACAATAAGTTTTTATTGAACTCTTTTAAAAAATCTACAATAGTGGAAAATAATTAATTTGGTGATAAAAGTGATGTCTCGTATTTAATAAAATTCTTTTTAAAATTAAACATTTACTATATATAAATTTATATATATATATATATATATATATATATATATATATATGTATTTATAAAAAAAATATTCTAATTACTACTGAAAACTGTTTTTTATTAAACTAACTTTTCCTTATTCTTTTATTGCTATCCTCGGCACTATAGCTATTATAGGGTCTTAATCTCTCTGACAATGCTAACCCAAAAGGACTCTTCTTATCAGAGTTTCGTGACGGTTATGTTTATCAACTCTATACCTAACCTCTAACTTTAATGACTAATTTTTTACCATTTAATTTAGATTATAGATTACGTAAATTTTAAACAAAGTAAACTAAAGTTATTATATATTCTTATTTGAATTATTTAACATAATCCTCTTTTTTAATTATTAATATAATAAATAATATTTTAGTAATATTTTCCAATGACTAAAATATAATTTAAGTTAAAATATAAATTAAATTATAATTTAAATTATATTATAAATTAAATTATAATTTAAAGTTCAGTTAAAACAGCTATTAAAATAAATATCTTAAATTATTTTCATCGTGTAATTAAATACATAAAAAATTATCTAAAGTAGCTATATTATTCTAAAAGATTCATTATTTTGATAAAATTATTTACAATATTATTTTTTTGATTTATTTATTTTTAAAATGTACCTAATTCTAATTGTTCACTAGACATTAATATATTAATTATAAATGTAAGAAAACTCGGCTGTATTGTTATCGACTATTTAAAACAGTAGGATTAAACACATATTGTTATTCAATACATTTGTCAGTTTATATATATATATATATATATATATATATATATATATATATATATATATATATATATATGTATCCAATATAAAACCAATGGCATAATAAACTAATAATATCTAATATATATAAATCGTAAATTAAACTTTTTAGTACATTTTTTTAAAAAATAATATTTTAATTCGAGTGTAACTTTAGAATAAATTTTTAGTTTTTCATATTGATAACAATTTCTTTTTTTTTTTAATTCATGATAATAATACTATAAATATTACATTAAAAACTGGTATTTATAAATATTATTATAATATCCTCAATGATAAATTATTCTACTAAATTTTTACAACACAAATTATTTTATTTTTTGGCATTGAATATAATAATTTTAAATAAATTAAAAATATTTTTTTTAAAAAATACACAGTAAATGAAGTACCTACCTTTCTTTTACTTCATAAGGATCATATTTAGGTGGAACTTTATCCAACATATCTTGTGCCTGCCTTCCTACAAGAGATTCTCGAGTTTCACCACCACCTCCAGATGATTCCTTTGGTTGTGTTGAAAGAATAATACTAAGCATTCTTGTTGCAGTATTACTTTGATATCTAAATTATATATATATATATATATATATATATATATATATATATATATATATATATATATATATTATTACACTAATCAACTGTATAATTTTATATTTTCACAAAAGGTGTATTTAATAAATAATTAATTTTTTTAATATAAATTTAACTTTAGCAGTTTAATTCTTTTATAAAAATGCTCAACAATCAACTAAATACACTCCTAGACATAATACATTTTGTTAAGCATGGAATCATAATCAGAATCAAATAATAAAAAAATAGTTAATTCTTAATTCTATCTTATATTCACATTTAATTACATTTCTAATTATTTTCTATTAACAGATTTCAAACTTTTGACTACTTTCTATAAAAAAGGTATCAATTACGAACTCGTTAAGCGAAAACATCTAAAAATATGTAATTAAATGTATAAATAAGATTTAATCAAGAAATATCAAGATTTCGCAATATCATGATTTAAAGATGATGAAGGACAACTAAATGTATATAATATAAAAAGTTGATATTAAGTAAAGCAAGACATTTAAATCAAATATGCAGAGTATTTGAAATCAACTTTAGAAATATCCGAAAATTAAATAATAAAATAATAATTTTTACTTAAAAAGGATGAATATGCAAATTTTAAAAGTTAATAATAAAAGTACCTATAATATATATATATATATATATATATATATATATATATATATATATATATATATATATATATATATATATATATATATATATATATATATATATATATATATATATATATATATATATATATATATATATATATATATATATATATATATGTATGTTTAGAATTTATAAAATAGTGTCACATTTTTTGTAAGTCTATAATGTTTTTTATCAAAACAATTCAGATTTTATTGAAAATATTGTAGTATTTGATCGCTAGAAATGAAAACTTTTAATAGAAGCATTTATCATAAAATGGATAGAAAGAAACTAATGATAATAATAACATAAACATATTTTCAAATGTTTATGTAAAAATAATTTATATTTAATAAAAGAAAATTACGTAATATCTGCATTCGAATGTAAACCATACGCTTGAGGAGGATCTACATCAGCCATTGTTTCAATTTCAGTAAGATAATCTTTTAAAGATTTGTGTGTCATTATTTTGTAACCCGTATAGAAATTAAATGTTTCTGAGAACATATGCTCGCCGAACCACACTCTTGTAAATGTGTTCAATAAACGTTTATCATAATCATCTGTAACTCGACCTCCATATTGAACTTCGCCGAGCATATATCTGTAAAAAAATAATTTAAGAGTTATAATATTTTTTATAAAATATAAAAAATATTAGTGTATATTTTTTAATGTCACATAGCACACAATATATATATATATATATATATATATATATATATATATATATATATATATATATATATATATATATATATATATATATATATATATATGTATATATGTATATATATATATATATATATATATATATATATATATATATGTATATATATATATATATATATATATATATATATATATATATATATATATATATATATATATATATATATATATATATATATATATATATATATATATATATATATATATATATATATATATATATATATATATATATATATATATATATATATATATATATATATATATATATATATATATATATATATATATATATATATATATATATATATATATTCCATTTTAATTAATTAATTAAACTGAACTATAAAGTCGTGTTATATAAGGTCATCTAAATGTGACGCCTAAATTTGTATTTTATTAAAAAGAAACATGTGTAAAATGTGTTGTATAGGGAAACATGTGTATAGTTTCTTTTTAATAAAATGCAAATCTAGGCGTCACATTTGAATGACCCTATACAAGTCTCATGTTGACATAATTATTTCCTTGTAATCAACATTATCGTATTTCGAATCCAAGAATATAATCACACCTAACTGTAGTCCAGCTAACACCACGTTTTGGATCCAAATCATCTAAATGATTTTGTACGAACATACAACTCGATAACCAATCAGCAAAATTAAATTCGTAGGGAATATTCCATCCTAATGGACCAAATTTACGTCTTTCTTGAACTACAGTATGTAAGAATGAGATCGAATAAATTATCGGTAAATACTGTGGTGCCGTTGTATATTCTATCATATCTGTAGTCATTCCTGAATACGTACGCTTTAGACCTAAAAATATTTTAAATGGTTGAAATATATATTATTAAATATTAATTTAACAAAAAAACAATAATTTACCTTTCTCATAATATATATATATATATATATATATATATATATATATATATATATATATATATGTATATATATATATATATATATATATATATATATATGTATGTATATGTGTGTGTGTGTTTGTGTATATGTAGTGTGTGTATATATATAATGACCCAAATGTTACTAAAGGATAAGAAAAGATAATAAGCAAATAAATGTATGTCTAAACTCTTTAATTTTATTTAGGCATCCTTATATATGCATGTGTGGTTGTATTTACATTTTAAATAGAGGTACATAGGTTTCTCATTAATTTGCTGATTAAAATATGCATTGTTTTTTGTAAAAAAAAATAAAATATAAAAATAATTATTAAATTATTATTACTTTTAAAAGAAAACAAATAATACAAAATGTATTAAATTATCATAGTTAAATAACATACTTCAGTATTTAACGAAAAAATAAGAAGAAAAACATATAAATTAGAACAAATAGTTAAATACTCCATGCATTATTTTGTAAATTGTTCTTAATAAAAATATTTAATAAAATATATATTTTAATTTGTCATATAAATTATTATATAATATTTAATTGATAACAATAAGATTTTATTTGATAATCCACAAAAAATATATATATTCTTATATTAAAGTATTTATTATTTAAAATTCACCTGCTCGTATACCAGACGGTGGTTCATTCGTAAACTTAACAGCCATTTGCAATAAAGTA
>CP092093.1:26932500-26935000 GCA_029203775.1 Neoneuromus ignobilis
TTTATTTGCAATTGTTAAAGTTCGGAGGTTTGTTAATCGTTAATGTTCGTTCACGTTCAGAGTAAATTAATGACAGGTTTGCGATGGAATTATTGTATTTTATAGATATAAGAAGATAATATTACTACTAATTCTTTGCCATTAAAGTAATTAATTATTTAAGAAAGATTTTAGAGCAAGTATAATAACAATTACAATCAGCAAGGCAAAAACATAGATTAATAAAAAAATAAGAAATAGAAGAAAACAAGAAAATTATCTAAAAACTATATTAACATTTAATAAAATTAAAAAACTATATAATCATGTATAAAAAATTATCTTTGTAATAATAAAATAGTATGAAAATAATTTTCATAAAACATATATTTTCCACTTTAATATATTACTAATTTATGTTAAATAAAAAAATTTAGAAGAATTTAAAAAAAATATTTTTTTAATTAATTACTTTATTTAAATAAACTTCATTAATTATTAATATTTATTAATTTAATGTGTAATTTTCATTTATTTCATTTTACACTCAAAGACATTTAAATTTCTTAAAAAATTCAAAATTATTTTTATTTACTTATTTTGTACCTAATATAGAATATTTTAATAATTAATCTAAAAAAAGTGTTTAAGTTTTTGTAAATAGACATTTTAAAATTATTTCATATATATTTTTATAAATATGTAACGTTATTTAAATTCACATAAAAAAATTGCTGAATTTTTTATTTTATAATCAACTCTCAGTTAATTAACATTCATTGTCATATAACAAAGACGATGTTTTAAATATGTAATATGTTGTTTTCAGTTTATTTTTAAATTTTTATTCAAATATTTAAAATTAAATTAAATGAAGTGAGATGTAGACGAGACTTCAGTATATTTGGTTTTTATTAAACTTCGCAAACAGAGTTTAATCTCAATATAAATAATTTAACGAATTTACCAAACAATACTGTTAATAAAAAAGTTTATAATATCACATTTTTTATTAACTTATATAAATTAAAATGCATATTGTCATTTTTATTGTTGAATATTGTAAATAAAAAGAAATAAATCTCCATTTACCTTATATTTAAAAACGTCAAATGTCATATACTTCGTAATAGATTTGATTCTTCGTGCTGTAACAGGAGATTTATCAGATCTTGCAAGCGATATATCAAATCGTTCTAAGAATTGAGTCAAAGATGTCTGGTACATGCAATTCACTGCTGCCATACTAGTCAATAAGAAATAAAGCACACTGCCTCTTGTTGCCACAGGACGGAATTCTTCTCTCGCTGCGTTTATTTTTATTTCTGTTTCACGAGAAATATCCAATTTTTCACGTACTTCTGCTGCAGTTCTTTTTGTTGTATTCAATACTTGAATGACAGTTACATCATCTAATAAAGAACCCTGGAAGTGTTTCATACTTTCAGCAAAAACAATAATATGTATATGATTGAAATAAAAATTTAATAAAAGTAATATGTGGCTTTATAACATTTTATGTACCTGTGTTGTAGACAGTTTCCATAGAAGATTATCTTCGAGTTCTTTCATTTTTCTTCTGTTTGCCGTTACGTCTGTTATTAAATTAGTTCTTTCTATTTCTAACTCTTTCTTTTCTGTTACGATTACTCTTCCCAATAACTGATCTTCTAAACCTAAATTATTATCCAATATTGAATAAAAAAAATACATATACATTGTTATACATTCAAAATGATATTTTTTATTTTCAAACACGTAATGTTTATTATTTACTTAAATTATTAATAATTACCTATTTTAACGTAAATAATTAAATGTCATTGTATTATACAGTTTGTATGGTATTTCTTATTCGTTTATTAGTTGTTCATAAGTATGGATTAAAAATAAAAATTTCATGAGAGTTTTGTGTCCTCCAAATAAACATAACATAAAATTTATGTTAAATTTTATTTAACACATAAAAAGTCAACATTTTCAATAAAAATTTAACATAACAATAAATTTAATTTAACACATAAAAAGTATTTTTTAAGTAATTGATATATTTTATACAAAGTATTGTAATTATTTTCACAGTTGTCATTAAATATAACTAAGTTATATTTAAATTATTACATTTAAAAAGAAACAAAAATTTCCTATTATAAAATATTTCTATTTCCTCCAGTGATAATATTTATAGCAAAGCTAATTCAGATAATATTCCTTAATATTATTTTTTAATTCTACAAGAAACAAATACTTAACAAAATATTAATGTTAATTAATGATACAACTTTTTCACATAATTTATTTTATGTATTATTCCGTGTGATCTTTATGATATCTATTTTTAACAACTAGTAAATTAGTGTAAAAAATGTAATTACAATGAATTATGATGACTATTTTTTTGATTTAACATACAATTTATATCAAAATTACCCACTTTGATTTTAATTTTTATATAATATATATATATATATATATATATATATATATATATATAATATTAAACATGGGTTTTTCTAAGTAT
>CP092093.1:26945000-26977500 GCA_029203775.1 Neoneuromus ignobilis
TGTTTAATAATTATTTATTTTTCACTTTGTTAGTTTATATCTTGATGCACATTTTGATAGCAATCCCAACATCATCAGAGGGTTAAATTATAAAATATAACAGATATATATTTAAACATACATGTATTAATATTTTTAAACTGATTCAAATTAAAAAAAATCATAATTTCAATATCAAACATGTGACAATTATTTACATCAATTATATATTATAAAGTACACATAAATATCGGATATTTTACGAAACAAATTATATATATATATATAAATTAATTTGTATAATTTATATACTTGTCTTATCTATCTCTTAATTTATAAAACTTTAACTTTTCTTAATGTAACTTTATAAAAAGAAAATAAGAGTGATATATACAAGAATGCATGAAATAAATTTTCTAATAATTATAAACCAAAGGTACATAATTTTTTTTAATTTCCATTCGTAACTTACCGGTGAAAAGCATAATACAATATGTAAATTTTCACGAAAACGAGTAATAAAAAAGTCATAGAGATTATCGAGTGTAGGAGGTCTTCTTGGTTGAAATTTTTTCATTACTGCTATAAGTTCATTTAAAATTTCATCCATTTCATCTTTAGCAAACAAATTTGCAATTTCTCCAGAACTAAGAACATTATTTAAGAATTCCAGAAACGATTCACTCTTAATATCGTTATCAGTGAAAATAAATGCTACTCCTTTGCCTTGAAGACCAGCTAGTCTGTATAAAAATTTCAAATCTTCCATCAAGTTGTTTACGTTATATGCTCTGTAATATATGAATACAATTAAATATCAGTTATAAACATGTAATAAGAAACAATAATGAATAAAAGTTTTGTTTATTTAAATATGTTGTGATTTACTCTATATATATATATATATATATATATATATATATATATATACACATATGTATGCGTATGTGTGTTTGTAAAAGAATTTGAATGTATAAAGGTTAATGTAAATATAGAATAGAAATATTTATATTTATTAGGATTTTTTTATATCTAAATTATTTTTATCGAGTTGTGTTGAAATAAAAAAACAACATTTGGTAAAATACTTTAATTGGACATACTCGTATTTAACGATCTGAATATTTTATGAATCGCCCAATAATTAATATTATTTTTATACTAAAAATAATACTTGATATCTACCACTAATAAAATCGTATAGACTTTTTTCTATTTATTATATATATTTCTAAATAACATTTAGTACAATTAAATTTATTAGAATAAAACTATTAATTTTATAATAATATTGAGATTAAATTATTAAGTTTTTACAAAAGCTGAAATGTAATATAATAAATAACCGAAATATGTAATTGATATAAAAGTGTAACAATTTACTTACTTTGTAATCTGTATTTGATAACTAGAATAATTTGCTAAATAAGATGCTAAACGAGTTAAACTTTGTTTTCCAGACCCTCCAACTCCTACTAATAATGCATTACCTCGTGGCATTCTTATAATTCGTGAAATTATAAATAAATGTACAAGCGCATCATGGAAAAATACTAAATCCATATTAGCACCACGTATATTTTCATTATAAGATTCCATAGCAGCTAAAACTTTACCCGTAACGAATTCATAACTGAAATATAAAAATACATCAAATAAAAAAAAATAGAAATTACTCTCTTTACTCTCTCTCTTTTACTCTCTCTCTCTCTCTCTCTCTATATATATATATATATATATATATATATATATATAAGGTGAGATTGTTAACATTATAAAAACTTCAAAATATTAAGAAAAGTTATTGTCAAATCCAATACGGTGAACAATATATATGTATAATTCTCATAAGTGTACCATAATTTTGAAAATGCAAATATGTTACTGAATTTTCTTTATTTACGAGAAGAAAATTAATTAAACATTGAAAAAAAATTGTTACACCAAAATAATTAATTAAAAATTAAGAATATTAAATAGTACAATATATTATTTGATAATAATTGATGTGAAAATAATATATATATATATATATATATATAAACTTAAAAATTGAGTAGAATAATTGTTTAAAAAAGCTTCTCAATTTATCTAATCTAAAATATCATTAATTATTAACTGAAACAATAATAAATTATCAAACTGTTTACCACTACCTCTTCTTCTACTTTCGTTTTTAATATTTATTATATAGGGTGGCCTAAATGAAACTGAAAGATTTAGACATACTTGTTTACTATCATTTACTATTTACTTTACTATCCTTTAGTTTCATTTTGGTCACTTTATATATTACACTAAAATCCATGTATGTATCCATGTATTACATGTATTTTTTAAGTAAGTAGATAATATTTATCAATATATAAAACAATAACTCTTTAGTTAACACATTAATGTCCGGAGACATAAAAATATGGTTTTTGTTGACTGCTCGTGAAATGTCGGAGACATATAAATAGAGTTTATGTACTATGCATTAAATGCCGGCGACAAATAAATATGTGTTACAATATATTAGTTGTAATATATTAGAAAGTATTATACCTTGGAGAGGTAGATTATCTTTCTTTAAAAATATTTTAAAAGTTATAACCATTTTTGTAAAGCGATGCAACATATTCGAAAACTTTAAAATATGTCGGCTACACGCATCAATTTTCGCGCAACAGCCCGGACAGTAATGTGTTAATAGATATTTAAGAGTACTACTTTAACCTATTATTGGAAAAATTTAAATATTTAAGAAAATTTTTACATTACAATTTATAAAATAAAATTATTAAGACAAAAAGAACATAGAAAAAATTAGTGTGAAAAATTCATGAATATATGCACACAATGGTTTAATTTTAATATAAAAAATATAATACATAATTATTTTGTTTACCTCTTTATACATATATATATATAAATATATATATATACATATATATATAAATATATATATATATATATATATATATATATATATATATTTTTCGTTGGTATGAAAAAATAACTTACATTAATGAAATGATATAAATATTAAATTATATTTAGAATATAAATTTAAATAAAATAACTCAATTTTTCATATAGTTTCATACATATATATATATATATATATATATATATATATATATATATATATATATATATAAATATTTATACCTTGGAAGTTCTTCATAAATTTTAGGTGCACTAAAATCAAAATCATCTGGTTCATCTCCTGTTGGTTCAATGGGTTCACGTAGAAAATCAACAAAATATGTATCTTCTTCGACATAATGCTGAAAATTTTCTCCAAGAAGCTCTTCTGAAGTTGTTCCTAAATTATCGTTGAACCAAATTCTATCCTCTGCATTTACAAATCTATTAATAAAAGGTTCACAATATTAGTTATGTTTTCTTTAGTGATTGTAACAATTTGAAATCATAAAACAGTATTTTTAGAAATTTACCTATCAGATATTACACGTTTACATTCGTGTTTCCATAATTTCATTACAGTTGATTCAGATTGACATTCAAGAGACTGAATTGTTAACATTCCTTGCCAAATACGGGATAAATCACGTAAATTAAAGACATAATGAAATTTAGCTGGTGTTGGAAGCATTTTGACTTTAGTTTGTTGCCACACAGTGCGAGTCAAAGGGATTAAGTTCGGAATAAATTTCACTATATGTTCTTCGAACCGTTCTGCACAAAAATATCCTTCGCCAATAACAGCTAAGAAGAGTAGAAAAAATAAAATATTTGCTATATATATATATATATATATATATATATATATATATATTATTTTAAAATATACAATTTTATTTCTCAACACATTACGGTCCGGGCTGTTTGCTCGAAAACTGATGCGTGTAACCGGCATATTTTAAAGCGATTTAAAAAAATCTTTGGAAATTTTGAAGGTTGAAATTTACTGTTATCTTTTGCTTTAATTATTTTCAAAGCACGCAGTATTAGTTTAGTCGATAAGAAATACTATTTTCAGCATATTTTAACACATATTTATACGAGTATGTCACAGACATTTAATGCACAGTACACAAAACCCTATTTATATGTCTTCGGCATATCACGATCAGTCGACAAAAAAAATATTTTTATGTCTCCGGACGATAATGTGTTAATTATTACTTATTTCAGCAGCATTTTTTTATGTAATATACTTACAGAAAATTTTATCCATCGATGAATTACTAGGTAACGTACAATTAAATATACAAAATTGTCGTTTAAGACGTGGTGGTATATCATTTCTCCCTCCACCTGGATGTATCATAGCACCGACAATTAAAATATCTAATATAAATGAAAAATCGCCAGGTTTGTCAAGACTGAAAAAACCACCCATCTCCATAAGTTGTCTGACGATTTCATTCGTCACTTGGTCACCCCATTCATTTACGACCGGCATATTAATGTCATCAATAAAAACGGTCATCTTTCGACCGTTTGGTGGACCGTACGAAGTACCTACACGTTTTTCTACATAGGATTCAATTGTCCTCTGGATAAAAATGTCAATACATTAATTATGGGTTATATTACGTTAACTTATATATTAAAGGTATTTTGTGAATTAAATAATTATATATATAAAGCTTTTTTTACTTAACTTTTAATTAAAGTAAACATTAATAACAAATAAAATTAAATATATCTCTAAATAATAATAAATTTAGTTCATAAATATTGAATTGATAAAAAATACAAAATTCGTAAAAATTAATTTATTTTATTAATATTTCTAATATCATTGAGGTTTAAAACAAATAGAATATATATATATATATATATAAAGAAAAAATATCAATTTGTGTGCATAAGATTTTAGCTGCTTTATTTTCAATTTGCACTTTTATATTACCTGGAACATTTTTGGAGTAGTTGCTGATGAAAAGTTTAAACTTTTACTTATATGATACTCGGGATCGTATTGCATCATATAACCTTTCATCATCACAGTTTTAGCTGTACCTTGTTCACCTGTATACAAAAATAATCAAATGTCGTAAATTATACACATATAAAATTAAATAAACACAAGCAAATTCATTTTTTAAAACGTTGATAAACATTTTTTAACTAATTTATATTAATTAAAAAATTTAATAGACCAAAATTACAAGATAAATTAGTATACTTCACAAAAACACATAACTTTTCTTAGGTATTTTATTATTCGACTTGAAGTTACATTTACGAAATTAAGTTATTTAAATTACAAGTATATTAAATAGAAAAAAATATTTGTATATTAATTAATTTGAATCAAACAAAATCCAATTGTACCAAGAACAGAAAAAAAATATTTTTACATAATTTAACATTAATTTTATTAAGATATATTTCAATCTTATATTTTGAAATGTATATATATATATTATATATATATATATATATATATATATATATATATATATATATATATATATATATATATATATATATATATATATATATATGTATGTGTGTGTGTATATGTGGAATTTAAAATAAATTGCGCAGACACATAAACAGAATTGTATTATAATGAATAATACATACGAGGGTCGTTTGATAAGTATGGTAAAAAAGTAAAAAAAACTAAATTCAAAAATTTAATTAATTACTTAAATTAAACAATAAATAAATTAACCATACTTATCAAACAACCCTATTATTAACAAATATTTAAAATATATTTACTATATTCTAATCTACAGTATAAATTTATAACAAATAAAAATATAATAATCATAATTATTTTATATAAATTACGCTATACTATTTTAAATTACCAATAGATAGTAATAAATTCTGTTCTAATAACAATGTAGGTACTATAAAATTAAACATGTTATTCCGCATAGTTCACTATATATATATATATATATATATATATATATATATATATATATATATATATATATATATGTGTGTGTGTGTGTGTGTATGTGTGCGAGAGAGAGAGAATTTTTAGAATTAGTTTGTTTTGCAACAAAAATCTAAAGTTATTAAAAATATATCTATTTATAAATTCAATAACTTTTTCATAAAAAACATCAGTACACTATAAAATCATATAAAAGACTATTCATATGAAAAAAAAAACAAAATAAACTTCTAAGTAATATAAAAATTAAAGTTCTTGTTGATGTAAAGGCAAATTTAAAAAAATATATTTGAAAAAATTTAAACGTGTGCAATTTTTCAATATATTTTTTATTGTATTTTTAGGTGCTATATTTTTTTAATAACATAATATATATAATAAATTTATTTTAAAAATTCAAAATAATTATAAAGAATCTTACCAATCAATAACACAGGTTTATTTTGTTTCGCAATAGTATCAATCAAGAAATTTGTTCGAACATTATCGACGTTTGGTACCAAAATTCCTGTATATTCAGGAACTGAATCAGTAGGATATATATAATCTTCAACATACGATGACCAATGTTGCCATTTTCCATCCTCTCCTACTGTATATTCAAAAATTGTTTCACCTGGATTCATTTTTGGCCATGTCATTTTCGATGGATGCTTTAATACAAATTCTTCCATTTTTTGACGATCAGTTAATTCCAGAACACAGCCCAAAGACCACATCAACGCAAGAAGAAATAATTTTTCCAGATGCTTTTTATCAAAAGTTCCTGAAAAAAATTACGTCATGTAAATTCATATATACATATATATATATATATATATATATATATATATATATATATATATACACTATAGTCAGTTTTATTATTAAAAAATATGCTGAAAGTTCTGAATATTCATCTAATATTTTAGATAATATGATTTAAAAATATAAAAGACTTACTAATTATCAAAACTAATAATTATAGATAATATCTAATCATAATTGACTAATAGGATACGTACATACAAACATATAATTTATTTCAAGCATATAGACTATGATTTTTCATTAAATAAAGTAATGATGTTTGAATAATAGAAGAATGAAAGTAAATAAAATAGACATTATAAATAACATCATCTTGAATCCACTAATGGAGAACATGGTGATGGAGTTGAACATCATAGTAATGATACAAACGTTGATGCATAATTTTTTTATAACAAATGTAGTAATAAAATATATAAAAAATGATGAGAAATAGAACAAAATAAAGATAAAAAACTTATTTAATCATTATCATTAGTTTACATCAGTCTGCTTTACTGTACGATACCTCATTGATTGTTACCATTCACTAGTACTTGATAAGCTGACTAAGTGGGTTGATGAAGATGTTTATTCAAAATTTATGCCCTATTTCTACCTGAATCACTACTGGAGATCGAACACATGACTGGGGGTGATGTTAACCACTACACGAATCAGTTTATTATATGTATGAGGGTCGTTTGATAAGTATGGTAAAAAAGGAAGAAAAACTAAATTGAAAAATTTAATTTAAATAATTAAATTAAACAATAAATAAATATAAGTATGGTAAATTTATAACCATACTTTTCAAACGACCCTCGTATATATATATATATATATATATATATATATATATATATATATATATATATATATAAACAAGTATTAAAGAGTAGAAAAGAACAAGAATATTAGATGAATTAAAAAAATAGAATTAATAATAATTTTAAAAAAATAACAAGTTAAAATTATAATTAAAAACATGTAAAATACAATAGCTAAGAAATCTCCAGAAAGATTTCATACTACAAAAAAAATGACACGCACTAAGACTAAAACCACCAGATATTGCTAGAAATTATTGAAGAAATTTTCTGGCTGTACTAACTGTAAAATACAATGGCCTTTATTAACTAGAAAGTAAACATAGAAATATTTAAAGTAATAGCAACTTTCAATGCTCAAAACATATTTTGTAATTAAACTAATCCTTTATTATTGAAAAATATAATAGTAACAAATAAATATTAACATTGATTTATAATTCTCAATAATTTCTTATAATCTTATATTTATCAAATTATCCGTAATATACATATTTATTTAAAATACTTACTAGGGGGGTCACAGGTGAGAAATCCTTGTAAAATGTCACAACATTGTCGTATATAAATTGATTCCAATATTTTCATTTTTGCCATTAAACGAGTTTGTACAAATGTATGTAAATCATCGTAAATTTTGTCGAAATAATTTCTAAGTAAATCTGATTCAGCTGGAGACCGTTTCTTAAGCCAACGCTATAATAAATGAAAATGAAACTTAATTTACTTAAAAAAAAATCATAACAAATATTTTTAGGCTAAATTTAAGGTTATATAAATATACACACAACTTTATATTTTTGTTAAGAAAATTGATACATTTTTTTACAAAATAAAAATAATTGAAATAGCATTATAATTATTTTTTTAAAAAAATACCTATAATAATATATGTTCTACTATATTACACAAAAAAGAAAAATTACAATATTTTTTTAATATATAACATATCTGTGTACATATGTATCTGTATACTGCAAACATATCTGTGTACCTCCAATATCGTTTTCCAACGAAGAACAGATGAACTAAGAAAAACCATACCCATTCTAGATACGGTAGCAGGACTGGCGTTATCCACGTTATCTGGCTCAAATACTAATTTAGAATTAGGTGCCATTACAATTCTATCTCCATTAGCCAATGTTAATGTTTTATTATCATCAAGCACAGAATTAAGGTTTTCAATCCAAACAGCATCAACAGGTCCATCCAAAACAATCCTTTATACACAATATATATATATATAGATATAGATATAAATATATATATATAGATATAGATATAAATATATGTAATAAATAAAATAAAGATATAAGAAAATTCGTGCAAAAAGAAGAATATCAAATCGATAAGTATGGAAAGGTTTTTAATGAGGTCTTTATCTAGTAATGATGATAATGATTAATTATATATATATATATATATATATATATGTATACTCTTTAGCACTTATAGATACTATAGAGCCCTGACCTCCCTGATACTGCTGACCTAGTAGAATTTTTTGTGTCAAAGTTCCGTGATGATTATATATTACGAGTTGAGATTATCAATCCTATGTCCAAACCCAAAAATTACTTGAGAAACTCTCCGACCGGAAATCACACGCAATCTCCGGCATAACAGGGGGTGATGTATGCCTCAACGAATATCGGTCGATTATATATATATATATATATATATATATATATATATATATATATATATATATATATATATAAAGAACAAACTTATTTACATATGATTCTGTACTGTACTAATTCTTTACTAATTTATTTTTTTAGAATATGGATATTATTATTTACAATACAAATACAATATAAATAAATATATAAAATATATTATATTAAAAATTTAATTAAGCAAACTATTATGATTTCATTTGATACATTAATTAATTTTATCATATGAAATGATAATTATTTTAAAAAAGTACATATTATATTTCTTTTCTTACCACACAAACTCATTTTTCTTTATTTTATGTGCTCGTCTCCATAAAGTAGAAAATATTCCGTCCGTCCAATCGTTTGTTGCTACATCCAACCGACCAAACATTTCAGGAGCAGTAATAGCTTTCGGATTCATACGAAATTCTTTATGTGGAAGACCCATTTCAGTAAACGTTTTCATTAAACAATGAATAACGCTTGTTTTTCCAGAGCCAGTTGGTCCTTATAAAATAAGTCATACTTGTAAAATAGTTTATTAAATACAAAATTCTTGTACATTATATATATATATATATATATATATATATATATATATATATATATATATTGCCAAAACTTTTCGTGTATTATTGAACATAGTATAGCTTATAAAGAGAAAATCATTATTATTTATATGTGTATTATATGAATTTTATATGCATAAATATCATTTTTGGTGCTTTTTTTAATTAATTAAAAAATAAATTATTTCTAATGTAAAAATATTTGTTCCTTCATAAAGTACACTTTATTTATAGATAATCAAATTTTATATTACTTAATATATACTTACATCTTTCGTATAAATTTAATTATATATAAAAGTTCATAAATGATTTATTATTACAAAACCATCTTATTTTTTAATTTATAAATAGAGGGTATCAATAATTAGTAATAGCACAAATATCATAGCTAATAATAAACATGTACCCAAAAAAAATATTAAAAAAAATCGGAAAATGAACAAATAAATATGTTTGTATTTACTAATTCAAAACGTGAATTTCTGCTGTAAAAATTAAATGTCCTTTCGTTACTATAAAACAATATTTCACTTTTCAAAACGGTAAAAACCGATACATGAATTATGTAACAACAAAAAATACATGAATTAAAAAAATAAATAAAATTGCATAAAAAGCAATCATTAAATATTTTAATTAAGAATTTACAATATGTAGTAATCCAGTTGAGTAAAAATGAATTCAATCACCAGAGTGCAATCTCTATTGACTATATTTTTTCAAATTTTTAAGTTATAACAAATATTTAAATTATATTGAAATGCACACATTTCAATTTTAAATGAAAAAAATCGGTTCTGGAAAGTAATCTATAGGCCATTCTAAGACAATTAAATTACCCTTCTTATGAATATCTAACAAAAAATTTGTGACAAAATGGAGCTTAAATTCTTTAATCATTTCCCAAAATAAAAGTTTTTATAGTTTCCACTATAAACGTAAGTTTTTTTCAGTTTAACCAGTGGAGCTACAAATTATTCTTAAAGGAGCATATTATTAGCAACCATAAAAGCTTAATAAAATCTTATAAGTTGCAAATAATACATGTTACCAATAAATATTTTTACTACTGTTAACAATAAAGATAGATATAATTCTAATAATTTCTCTTTAAACATATCCTTTTTTATATAAATTTTGTTATTATTTGTATTTTTTATCGCAAATAATTAACTATAACTGCAGAAATATAAATCACTCTTATACTTATAATTGATTAGTAATTTATAATTTTAAATAGCTATAATCAAACTTTGTCTACCTAACTACACATACACACACACACACACACACATATATATATATATATATATATATATTACTATTATTACCTAGCGTCATTAATCCATGGCGGACAAGTGATGTATCATACAGTTGTACAAGTTTTAAATTCCAATCAGGATGATTTACTAATCCCATATCCGTCACTTGATGATCTATACATTTTTGTAATTCTTTATTACTTCCTAAAGTCATTTTTAAACCAGGGAACATATCTTCAATCAATGATAAAAATAATGGTTCATCTTCATCTATTAATTTTGAGAGATTCATATCTCTAAAATAAATATTCAATATATTAAAACATACAGTAAATATAACGTGTATATATATATATATATATATATATATATATATATATATATATATATATATATATTTATATATATATATATATATATATATATATTATGTTGTCAAGTATCTCCCTTCCGCTTTTTTTTTTTTTTGTACATAGCTGCGAAATTCAAAAGACAAGAAGGCGGAAGGGAGATATTTGACAACCTAATATGTGTGTGTGTGTGTGTGTGTGTGTATGTGTGTGTATGTGTGTGTATGTTTGTGTATATATGAATGTATGTATATCAAGTTACAAATAAGAAAAATATTCTTGTACGGAAAATCTGATTTTTGTATAGAATAAATTAATAATTAATATAAAAACTCTATATAAAATGAAAAAATGTTTTTTGTAAATTAAATTAATTAGAAAAATTTCTAAAAATTGCTATACCTTAAAACTCTCATAACGGTTGTTTCTTCTGTATCATTTGGGAAGCTTCTTTTTTGTGCTCCCAATGTCCTTAATACTGATAATATGTTCCTCAGACCAAAGTCATAATGTACCTTACATAATATTTTTGAAATAAGTTTCAAGGAAGACATTATATTTATATATATATATATATATATATATATATATATATATATATATATAAACAATATATTATCGAGAAATATAAAAATATAGATAGAAAGAGAAAGAATAATAGTTTAATAAAATTATTTGATTTTATTTGATATTCCTATAACTATTTAAAATAGTGGTATATTTCAATACTATAAATTTATCAATTTTATAAAAATGATATATAAATAACAATATAAATAAAATATTATTAATAAAATTATTAACAAAAATATAAAAATAAATCATTTAATTAAACATCATTTTAATTAAA
This sequence comes from Neoneuromus ignobilis, assembly GCA_029203775.1. Classification (NCBI taxonomy): domain Eukaryota; kingdom Metazoa; phylum Arthropoda; class Insecta; order Megaloptera; family Corydalidae; genus Neoneuromus; species Neoneuromus ignobilis. The sequence goes on from CP092093.1 coordinate 26,957,178, forward strand.
AATGATTTCTTCTTTAATATTTTTATACATTTGATCAACTTCTATTAATTATAAATATTATGTTATTTATTTTCTGTATTGTACAATCAATTCTATTTGAATTAAAAATTTTATAATAAACCACTATTCTCAATACTACATTTTTTATGTTCTTTTCTAATTATATATATATATATATATATATATATATATATATATATATATATATATATATATATATATATATATATATATATATATATATATATATATACATTAACTAAACTATATTAAAAATATAACCTGTTTAGAAAGTTGTTCTTCGCATAATTTATATAATGTAAAAAACTTCCTTGCCAACAAATTATTTTCCTTAAATCCACAAGAGGCAAGTTTTACTCTTATAATAATCTGTCTATCAGGCACCATCATAGCTACAGTTCTAAACATAATTTTCAAATTTTCTGGTAATTCTTGTCGCCCAGCATATCCGGGATTCATAGTCAAGAAAATGGCAAATTCAGAATTCATTTTCACAGTATCACCATCACTAAATATAAATTTATCTTTTTTATCTTTTCGAGCAGCTAATACAATAGCAATCTGCTGAGCTGCAACTGACAATACAGGAAGTTCTATTCTATTGAATTCATCAAAACATCCCCAAGTTCCAGACTGTGCAAGACCCTATATAATTCAAGTTATATAATGATGTTTGCGATAGTGTATATATATATATATATATATATATATATATATATATATATATATATATATATATATATATATATATATATATATATATATATATATAAATATAATATATATTAATATATATATATATATATATATATATATATAAATCATAAAATATTATTAAAATAAATATTCCTTTTGATTATATATCTTTTAAAATAAAAACTAATCCTGAAAATATATATTATTTCAGATTAATTTAGAAATTCTTTGATTTAAACTGTATCATTTTTGTCATCATTCATGTGTTGTTTTTAATTTAGATTATATATTTTGTTAAAATAAAAATCAATTAAGAATAAATAAATGTCTGTGCACCTTATAAATACGTCCAAGTCCACGAAAATCCATTTGATCAGAGCAATTAAATACCACAACATATTTTCCTAGTGCACGACCCATGTCCTTTGTTGTTTCCGTTTTTCCTGTTCCGGCTGGACCAGCAGGAGCTCCTCCCATATTCATCCCTATAAAAAATGTAAAGTGTGAAAACATTTCTTTATAAGAATTATACCATTATATATATATATATATATATATATATATATATATATATATATATATATATATATATATATATATATATATATATATATATATATATATATATATATATATATATATATATATATATATATATATATACATATGTATGTGATTTGAAATATTGTTGTATTTTCAATAATATTTTTACTAAATAAAATTTATTAAACTATTTGTGTTTTTAACTATCATAATTAAAAATTGTAACTTCCAAAAATTAAAATATTTTTAAAAAAAATTAACAATGACTTATTGTTCAATTTTATAAATATTCTCAGTTGAATAACTATTTTTATATCCTTAGAACATAAATAAAAGTTATTCTTTGGCTAAAAAGTGAAATACCACGATGCAAAACAATTATATTATTAAATTTTAAAGACCAATTTAATTGTATTATTTACAATATATTGTTTTTACGTTAAATATTTTTTAATAAAACAATTAAAATAAAAAAGTATAACATTAAACTGCAAAATTAGTAAATTAACTAATATATATATATATATATATATATATATATATATATATATATATATATATATATATATATTATGTATATATTATATATATATATATATATATATATATATATATATATATATATATACATATGATTTTTTAGTTAAAAGCTTACGAAATATACTCATTTACCAATAGCTTGTGCAAGCGTAATATAACATCTATCCGTGAGAGGAGTGATACAAAGACGTTCAGTTATTCCTAAATATTCATTTTGATATATAAATAAAACATCTGTAATGCGAACTTCCACCTCATCATTATCTTCAGAAAAATAAAATCGTGATTGCTTCTGCCATTCAAAGTCGATTGGAGTTTTTATACGAAGTCGGACCAAATCATCAAAAATATCTCTATTGTGGCAAACATCAATGAAAAAAGTTATTCGTACATATATTTATTATATAGGGTGCGCCAAATAAGACTAAAGGATATAGACATACATTTACTTGGTTACTATTATTTACTATTCTTTATTGTCCTTCAGTCTCATTTGGGCCACCATATACCTTTAAGCGTATATATATATATCGATAGATTTAAAATGATTGTATATATTTCTATATTTAAGCATATGAACTTGTAATATAATATATATATATATATATATATATATATATATATATATATATATATATATGTATATATGTATATATGCATATAAACAAGTAAATGACAATTTTTGTCTAACTTCCCTATTATATTTCGATTATCTATATTTAATATATAATTAATCAATATATTTTATATTAATAACGTAATACATTGCAGTAAACAGATTAAAAACAAACAGAAATAAAAAACATTCAGAAAAAAAATTACTTTACATTAAAAAGGCTGGACTTACGAGCTGGACTTTACTCGTATGTTAATATTGAAAATAAAATAAATTGGACTTTACTCGTATGTTAATATTGACCTCTACGTATTATTTATTAAATATATACACACGTAGGAAAACATTATTTCGTTAAGAAAGAGAACATATAATAATGATACTAATTATACATTAAATTAGAACAAATTAGTAAAGAAATACTTATCCTTAGACATTTTATCTTTATATATATATATATATATATATATATATATATATATATATATATATATGTATGTATGTATTATTTTATATTTCTATTTACAAAATTATATATATATATATATATATATATATATATATATATATATATATATATTTGTTAATAAAAATAGTTTTGTTGTATGTGACAAATAAGTGTATTTTAATTTTTATGTTAATTACTGCCACAAACTCAATCAACTAGAACTCCTACTCTACAAATAGTGTGTAATATACATTACTTTAATTTATCATGGACAATTATTAGTATTTTTAGCTAATTAAAATTTCAAAACATGAATCCTAATTAACAATAATAAATAAACAAGCTTGTTAACTTATGATAAATATTATTTATAAAAGCAATATAAATAATACAAATTTTATTATTACAAATAATAATTAATAAAAAAAATGTTTTTTTAATATTTCTTCCTAAATTAAAATATGATGACTTGCTCAAATCAAACTTTTACCCTTCTTGAAAAGTATTTAATTATCAAGCAGATATAATAATACTTTCAAGCGGAAAATATTGAACTAAATATATAATATTTTCGAATTAAAAATAAATTGGCATGTATGTACTTTTTTAAAATCTATAGCCTTTTAAAAGACATCTATCAATCTCTTTTACAACTAAATAACTTTTATTTAAATTTAAAAATCCTTTAATTGAATAAATAAATATTTTTATATTCATTTTTTAAAACATATCAAACGTTACTTATGTACATTTCTAATTAATATTTGATATAGGGCATCCGAATGTGACGCCTAGATTTGTGTTTCATTTAAAAAACTATACAAATGTTTCCCTATACATCATCCCATACATTTGTTACTTTTTAATAAAATACAAATCTAGGCGTCACATTTGGATGACCATATATATATATATATATATATATATATATATATATATATATATATATATATATATATATATATATATAAAACATTCTTTTCATATAAATAAAGATCATAATTTTATTAAAGTTATATAGTACTTATTTTATCTATATTACTTGAATAAAAATTTATGTCATTTAATAATTCTTTTTAACTATAATTATCTTCGCATTTCAAATATTTATCAATATATGTTAAATGAGATCATACAAATTAATTAACATTTACCACATTGTTGACAACATTTAAGCATTATTTATACAAGAAATCTTCATAAACTATTCGCCTCCAATATATTGTTCTATCTGACTATTTAACTAGTTTTGTACAATTTAGAATAGTGAGTGCAAGCTAAACAATGTACAAGTTGAATAGTAACACGATTTACTAACAAATCCACTTAACCATGCAATTAAACAAGCTCACAATCTACAAAATGCAATATGAATTGATGTATTAAAGCACATATTCGTATGTCAAAACATTTTCAATTTCGTACATACGATTAAAATCAAACAGAGAATTATGTAGAACACACAAATTTCAACTTAGACGGAAAGCATCAAAAATGTATTCACAAAGGTTTTCAAACATCACATACACACATAGTATAAACACTTTATAATAAATGACTTTAAATGAACTCTGCATGCTTTAAACCGAGATACATGAACCAATACGATAAAATACTAATTAATTAGTCATTATTTGTTTACAAACTAGAGCAGAGTTTGTCTGTGAGTAGTACCTGTGGTATTTTTTGTAATCAAAATTTGATAATACTCTTCCACTAAACATTTCTACTGGTAATATATATATATATATATATATATATATATGTATATATATATATATATATATATATATATATATATATATATATATATATATATATATATATATATATATATATATATATATATATATATATATATATATATATATATATATATATATATATATATATATATATATATATATAATATATTAATATTACAATGTATTAACGAAAATATTATTTAAATTTTTGTTCGTAATGCATTAACTTATATTACAACACTACATTGCTTTTTTTAATAAATTATGCGACTTTGCAACCTCTACATCTTTTGTATTAATATTATATTACGGTAATATTTTTAAAAACACAAATTTAATAGGTGTTTATAATTTTTCATTTAATTAAAAAACATTAATGGATACAAAAATACACACACACACATACATACATATATATATATATATATATATATATATATATATATATATATATATATATATATATATATATATATATATATATATATATTATATATATTTATAGTGGTACTATATATATATATATATATATACTATTTATAGTGGTACTACAAAAAATGTTGAAAGCGTTAAACTGGAAATCTGAAAAAATAAAAGTAAAGAAAAAATACTTAGTTACCTACGATTTATTAACCATATTATTTACTTAGCAATCAAAATGAACTAGAAAAAATAATCAAAAAAATATACAAATTGAATCAAAACACTGGTCTTTTGATGAACCGTAGAAAGACATAAGAAGTAGCCAATGAAATTATAAATCAGAAATCGAAATAAAATGGAAGAAGTTATAGAGTATATATATTTGGGACAAATCATAAACTTTAAAAAAAACATTTAAAGATGGAATGAACAAACGAATAAATATAGGATGATGTCAATTCGGAAGACATGTTTTTATTATAATGTCAAATAGTCCTCTATATTTGAAAAAAATGATCAGTAAATTCTACTTGTTCTCATTTATGATAATAAAACAAAAGTTTTAAATGCAATAATAATTCAATAACCTGAGACAATACAAGGAAGCGAAGAAAAATAAGTATTAAAAGTAACACGTAAAGACAAAAAGAAACGAGCAAATTAGGAAGAAAAACAGTGTTACTGACGTGAAAATTTAAGGTAGAAAAAGACCGATCTATATGATCGGTATATGCAAGATTAGTAAATCGGCATATCTTGCTATATACAAGAAGAGAAGACTATTTAGAGACAAAAGTTTTTTGGGAACTTAAAAATAATATATGTATATGTAAACCTATATATAATAATTGTATTTTATCCATTCAAGAAAGTACCTACGAGGATCGTTTGATTAGTATGGTAAATTTACTTATTGTTTTATTTATTTAATTAATTAATTTAACTAAATTCTTCAATTTAGTTTTTCTTACGTTTTTACCATACTTATCAAACGACCCTCGTATTAAATTTACTTTTGATATTTATGACGTAAATACTACAATACTATTTTACCAATAAAATTATTATGATAGTAGAAAAGTAAAGAATAATAAATGATGCAATTAATTTCACCTTTGATGCAAATGAATTGTTATCATTGTTTCAAGCTGTGTTCGGTCCATTTTCGTTAAATCTTTTGTCGTCAATTCAATCAATTGATTTAAAATATCAAGAAATCTCTGATTAGTCATACGCATAATTAATCGATCTATTCGTGCCCTTTCAAGAGCGATCTCTGATTCTCTAGTCCATAGAATTTGTATTCCAAGTAAAGCAATCTATAATATAAATAGTCATAAAAGGATGTATTTTTCAATAACAATTATATTATATAAAAAAATATCATCTCATATTTTTACAACTATTTACATATTTATAAATATCATTAACATTTATTTATTTACCTGACCACAATAATTTGTATAATTTTTTACGAAATCATATCCTGGTTCATTTAAATTAGCTGTCATTTGCGCTGCAAGATTTTTTATTGTTCCACAAACTGAATCTAATAACACATTTAGCCATATTTCAACTCCACCAAAACATTGAACGGATTTCACAAGTTTTACTTTTTCCTTTATAGGTGCTACCATAGTAACAATACGATCACGTTGTTTTTCATCAAATTCAACCTAAATAACACATCATTTTATCTTTAAATATATACATATATATATATATATATATATATATATATATATATATATATATATATATACACATATGTAATAAATATAAAACTATCTTTATAAAATATTATAACAATGCTAATAAAAAGTAAGAGTATGTAACAAAAACATAACGTTAAGTAATAATTTGACATATTTAATTAAAATTCAAAATGCAACATGCTTTATTTACATTGAAAAAATATGTTTGTAATTTCTCTACTAACAGAAAAAATGAAAAAAATATGAATGTGGTTAAGTAAAGAATTATATTGAATATTTTTTACATATTGTAGAAATTATCATTGATTTATGTTATTAAACAATTTATTTATTTTATCAAAATCTTTTCTTTATCAATAAAAACTATAAATAGTTTAATTAAAAAAAGATTTTAACTTATTCTATTTCCTTAATGATGTAATTTTCATATATAACTTTTATTACACTTCAAATATAATACAAAAAATAATAACTTACGGTACCAACGGCATCAAATAAACTAAGCAAATGTGGTTGAATCGAAGCGGGATTTGAACTTTGACCAAGTATTTCAAGTAACACAGGGTCAGAAATAAAGAAGAATCGTGGAAAAGACAATCTTTTCAATTCTGAAAATAATTATGTACATACACACATACATATACACATACACACACAGCACACAAACATATATACGTATATATATATATATATATATATATATATATATATATATATATATATATATATATATTGATACCACACAAAATGACATAAAAGCAAAAATAATTTTTAAACATTATATATATGTTTAATTAAATAAACATACCATTATAATCAATTCGCTTACATACAAACATAAATGTTTATAATTACTTCTATACACGTACACATTACATACAAATATACTCTTTCAAACTACTACTTTCAAACTAAGTTTAATATTATAATACCTAAGTAACCAGTTAAACTCTTTTGACACGTTTCTAATTGTTCAAAAAGAAATGGTAAAAGTTTGGACATCGTGTCATCACACGTACAACATTCTACGACGTTTATAGTTTCATGAGCTCTTAACATTATTTTCACATAAGACTTATCTATACCCTGTAAAATTTTAAAAATATTTAACTTTACTAACATCACTATACATTTTACATATGATCATTCTTTAATATCAATCATCTAAACAAATCACACCATTTCATAATGATTATAAAAATACTAAATATCATTCGTTATAATATTTGGATCATGTTTATTTATACTTTAATATAGAATATTTCAAATAGTCTATTTCGGTCAAAATAACTTACAGCAAATCTCTTCGCTTCAGCAGGTAGTTGTTTAGCAATATCTCCACCAACAAATACTGCTTCTAAATATATCCAAAGATTTTGTACTTGCATCCAGCGTTCAAGAATTTCATACGTACCACAAAGCTTTTGTACCCAAAGCTGTATATCCTTTTTAAATGGCACATTATATCTAAATGGATATAAAGAGAAACATTGTCAATAATAATAAATATTTTGTATTGTATATATATATATATATATATATATATATATATATATATATAACATTTATCTTTTTTATGACTGCTTCAAATTGTGTATACAAACATTAAAAAAATATTAATTCAAAAATATCTTCTAAGTTTCTAATAAAAACTTAATTTCCTAATTTGTACATTTTTAATTTGTATATTTTACATTCAAGTGTCATTATTGCTCTAAAGAATCTAAATATTAATTATATTTTATTTGTAATATAAAATTTACCTATTACTCATTAATGAATTGAGAATCATAAGACTATCTTCCAATGCAGTTATGATATCTGCTGTAACATCACCTTTCAGTAATAATTCTCCTCTAGCTTTAAAATGACTAAACGCTAAATCAACTATAGTCCAATCGGCGATAACTTGTTTTAGTTTCGATTCAATTTCTCGTTCTTTAACTGCACTGATACAAATATCCTAAACAAAATTATAATCACAATAAACAATATAAATTAACTTAAACTCAGCTATGATTAATAGCAATATATATATATATATATATATATATATATATATATATATATATATATATACATATATGTATATATATTCATAAATATTTATTATTTTAATCTCTAATTTATAATATGAATTTCACATTTTAGTCGTTTAATTTATTAAATAACAATTTTCTAGCAAAAAATATAAATTACAATTATAGACCAATATTATATTAATAAAAATAAGCCTTTATTTAAAGTTTCGTTAAAATTTACTTATGTTGAAATATTTCATAATTTATCAACTGAAACTTAATATAAGTGACAAATAAATTTAATTTAATAACGATAAGATAATGATAATACAAAACAAGAAGTAAAACATAAAAATAACTAACTTCTACATCATCTTTGAATTGCAAAAGCGGAGCTTCCATAACTATTTGTAACGTAAATTTATCAGAGTCTATTTCAAAAATCGTCGATGTTAAATCAGACAAACGTTGCCAATGACGTTCTTTCATAGCCTGTAATCAACATTTAAATATATACATATATATGTGTGTGTGTGTGTACTATGTGAATTTGTGAGTGTAGTTATATGCAATTAATTGTATATTTTAAAAAAATGATATTTATTTTTTTTAAAAAAAATAAGAGGAAAATTGTTTACGGTACAAAATTTTATATTTTCTTTATATAAAGTTATTAAATATATAATTAACAGTTATTACTTAAATTATTAATTAATTATATTTATATTATTCTAGAAGATAAATAATTCTATACACATACAATATAAAAACCTCTCCGAATATTTAAAATGCAAATATATTATAATAAAATAAGTTTTTAAATATATAATTACAAAAAAATAACTTAATAAATACATCAAATCTTAAGCAGACGGAAACAAAACACAATTTTGAAAACAATATCAATGTATATCCTTGAATTATTTCAATTTTTATTCTTAATGTCTATTTTTGTCAAAAACAATTTTAAATTTTTTTAAACTTTATACATACGTACAAATACACACACATACATACACACACACACACACACACACATATATATATATATATATATATATATATATACACGAATATATAGACTTAAGTATGTATTTTATTGTATATATTAATTAAATTTCTTTTAATAATTGAAGTACACATTATCAAATTTACCTTGTTAACCATCAGTTCTAATAAAGGACAAGTTTCATTAAAATCGTCAATTTTCTTCTTAAGATCTAGATAGGCCGGCCAGTCTTTCATGCCTTTAGGCAATTTACGACACCTTTAATATAAAAGATTTCTTAATATTTAAACTTTAATAAATTTCTAATATAAAAGTAATTGAAAAATTAAATATAATTTCACTAAATTGCATATACTGTTAAGTGATCACAATTTTCAATTTAATAATTCATAATGAAAATTTCTTATATTAAGATAAAAAATTGAATAAAATAAAACTTACATGCATATATACACTTACATACATACATATACACACACACACACACATGCATATATATATACATATATGTGTATATATATACATATATTTGTATGTATATAAATATATATATATATATATATATATATATATATCATCATCATCATCATCATCATCATCATCATCATCATCATAACGCCCACATCAGTCCACTACTGGACGAAAGCCACAATGAATGCTAACATTCATTGGTATTTGGTCATATTCACCACGCTGACCAGGCGGATTGGTGAAGATTTTTTTATTCGGGGTTTACTCCCTTCTCGACAGTTATTTTTTACAAGATGAGGTTGTCGGCCTTCATGCTCAACCCTCGACTTGAAAACGAGGGACTCTCCGACTGGGAATCGAACGCAATCTCCCGCATGACACGCGGTGATGCTAACCACTGTACTACCCAGTCGGATATATATATATATATATATATATATATATATATATATATATATATATATATATGTATATATATATACAGGAATACCTCGCATAGTGCTGCTAATCGGTTCCACTGATTTTCCGGACTATTTGAAACCGGACTAATCGAAACATTAACTAAATACAAAAAAACGTTAATTGATTCCAAACATTTTTTTTCCTGTTTTTCAGTAAATAAAACGAGGATAATATATTCAAATGTTTGTATGTATTAACAATACAAAATCAGGGGTTTATACATTAATTTTAAATACATTTTAAATTCATTTTCAATTATAATTTAATTATCGATAAATCTACTTCACTCTAGAGTTACGAATCGAAAACTAATAGAAAAAGAAAAAAGACCACAAAATTAGAACTGCGCATGCGGTGCGTATAATGTGCGCATGCGCATTATTTCTTGGGGGGACATTTCAAACCGTACTAATCGAAGCCGCACTATGCGAGGTATTACTATATATATATATATATATATATATATATATATATATATATATATAACATAAAGAGCAAGGCACTACACCCATGTAAAGCATAGGCCTCTCTGATAATATCAAAGCTCAGTAACGGTGTTTTACGAAATGCAGATTTCAAGCCCATGCCCATCCCCCAAACTTTGAGGACAATGCAATTAGAGATCGAACAATATTAATGATCAATAATCTCTAATACAATATTAATAATCAATAATATTAATATATATATCAATAATATATATATATATATATATATATATATATATATATATATATATATATATATATATATATATATATATAATATTGTACAGCACTTATTTTATATTAAAAACCATGTAAAAACGTACTCTTATAATATAAAAAATATCTTTGTAACTAAAAAAATTGAAATATATTATTATATTTTATTTTATAAATTATTTAATCAGTTTAAAATGTCGTTATCTATAAAATGTCATCTTATAATGAAATTCTCATAAAAAATATAAATATGAAAAATGTAACTGTTAAAAACCAATTTTAAACAAAACTCATAATATAATTACTTAACAATATTTGATATATAAAATTATATTACTGACATTATAATTGTTCAATTATATTATTATCAATTAAATGAAATTGTTATTCATTTATTATATTATTAAATTATATTATTATTTAACACGTTCCGTGCCGAGCCGTTTTTGCTCGGCTTTTCATTCAGGCCATTTGTTGTTTTGACTAAAGATTGATATATTATCATACGATATTTCATTACATCATCAATCCATAAGTAATTAGCTTGTATAGAGACGTTATCACATCGCGTACCATCCGTGGTACACGTAGCTTATAAAATATATAGGGCTTGTTATAAAATATATGTTTTTAGCGCATTAAATAAATATGTCAGTATGTTCTACCAGTGGTATACGCGGCCTGAATGGAAAGTTTAACGTGTACCATCGGTGGTACACGTGGCACGGAACGTGTTAATACAACAATTTTTATTTACATGCAATAAACAACCAACAAATTTAAAATAGTTTATATGGTTAATTTATATTAATATTTCTACTCTTCTTTTTAAATATAATTTATTTATATTAATTATAATAAAAACAACAATAAATAAAATATTGTAATTTTTTTAAAGTACTTTACGATCATAAATATGTCTTTGTTATTAAATAATATTTATTATCACATATCCAAAACGTCTATTTTATTATTCAGTAAATAATTAGAAATATAAAATAAAAAAAATAATTATTTTATAATAAAAAAATCTATTTTTACTTACCTAACTTGAAATTCTAGCAATTCCGCTATTATTAATTCAATATCAATATCCCACCACAATATAGTGAAATATCCATCAATACTCTTCATTACTTGAAGATACAAACCATATAATTTATTCAAAAGAGTCAAATCCTTCTTTCTTTTGTGTAAAATCGGATAATCTTGTACTTCCATACCAAATAACTTTTCACCACTACTATATACTTCAAAAAGACGCCATAATTCATCAAATTGAACTTGAAACTTAGTCACTCTGAAAATTATCAACATTACCCTCACATTTCATATATTAATAAATATTTAAATACCTATCACTTGCTTCTTTAGCAGTAAGTCCTTCAACCATAGGGCCATTCAATTCATATTCTTCATCGAAATCTAAAACTTCTTGTTTAAAAATACTAACAGCATTTATCAATTCCTTTTGGAATGGACCTTGTACTGCTACTATTTCAGCTTGTACGTGTTTAGACTGGAATTAAAATTGCATACATACATAAGAGCGTCGTTTGATAAGTATGGTAAATTAATATATTATTTAATTTAATTACATTTTTCAATTTAGTTTTTCTTACTTTTTTACCATACTTATAAAACGACCCTCGTACATATATATATGTATATATATATATATATATATATATATATATATATATATATATATATATATACATATACATAATTTCGTAACTTTCACTTACTTAAATATTTTTTAAAATAGTAGTATAATTTTGCATAAATACAGCTAAATAACAAACAAAAAAATGTATTTATCACTTACATTATCAATCATGTTATTAAAATTATAACTCAAAGCAAAAGCATCATCTGTGTCCTCTTTAGGTATATCGACATTAAACGTTTGAAAGAGTGTATAAGCTTCTTCTAGCATAATCAAATCAAAATCCATTTCAATAAAATTCTCACGAATTTCTTCTAAACACTTCATTCCCAGTCTATAAAATAAATTATATTATTTTTTTTATATTTCTGTAAATCATCATTATCCTCAAGATCATCATAGTCCTTGTAAAAAATTACGTCTTTAACAATGTTAGCTTAGTAAGGTTTTAATTATCAGAGTTCTATAACGACATATTTTTGATATGAGATTGATAAATCTATTGCCTAATCTCTTTATTATATATATATATATATATATATATATATATATATATATATATATATATATAAAAAAATATGTGTGTGTGTATTTTATTCGTTCTGCTCTTAAATTTACCTTACATCGTCCAAATCTTTTATTTTTCTTGCAAGTACTTTTTGATGAGCTCTTATAAATTCCATTATAGAATTCAATTTATCTCTAAATTTCCTACCTAAATACTTTCCAAGTAAATGTTTCCATGCATTTGATTCAACTAATAAAGCCAGTTTCAGCTTATCTAGTAAATAAAATAACATATTATTTAAACTCATATTATGTATATATAGAGGGGGGTGGGTTAAGCGTGATAGAACTTTAAATTAAATCCCTATCAAGATTCTATCTAACCTAAATAACATCCTTTATATATATATATATATATATATATATATATATATATATATATATATATCAATATAATATATCAATATCAATATTTGCAATTACAGAATTTTTCCAATACAAATAACATTAAAATAATTGTCAGTCTAAAATTCATTTGTGTTAATGTCAGTCTAAACTTTTGTATAATATTTTTGACAACTACCCATTACTACACGTATAGGTCCAATATCTACATTGTCGGGTAAATTGTTAATTTCCTCTGCCCTATCTTCAAATAACTGGAACTTTTCACGTATTTCATGAATCAACGGATCTGAAGCTACATAATCAACAGTTTGTTTTTCACGATCATCGGCCCATAAATAAGCGTAGGATGAAAAGCTCTGGAAATATTTTGTTAAATTTTTTATATCGTTATTTGTCACTATCAGAAATTTGTAAACGTATATACATATATATATATATATATATATATATATATATATATATATATATATATATATATATATATACATATATATATATATATATATACATATATATATATATATATATATATATATATATATATATATATATATATATATATATATATATATATATATATATATATATCGTTGAATAAATAATATCATCTACCTCGCACAAAATATCTACATCCGTTTTATAAGCAATCATTCCCCCTTGAAGACCCATCAAAGCTCTTACTATATCCTTATGTTCTGCTACAGTTTTATAATAACTTCCTGCAAATGGATCATCTTCATCTGCAGCAGGCGGCATTGGGCCTTCTTTACCTATAAATAACGCACGTTTGATGTTTATAATCTTCACACCTTAAATGCTTCATATTCACTGAAATGTGTATCTTAAATAATTAATATAAAATTAATATAAAAATTAATATAAAATTAATATAAAAATTAATATAAAAAATTAATATAAAAAAACATTTTTGAATATAATATAATTATTTATTTTAAAGTTATTTTAGTAATATTAATTTAAAATTACGTATTTAATGAAAAGCATTCGTGTAAAATAATTTTGTTTATTGTAAATTATTCACATTAAATATTTTATATGAAAATAATCAATCTTTTTTATTGAAGCGTTTATAAAATTTATTTTAAATTCAAATATATATATTTATTTTCTCCTAATAAACAAAACATCATATATTTTTATAACTTCATTTTTTAAAATAGTATTAACAAATATTATTTTTTTTTTAATAACGATGCAAACATAAGTTAATATAATTAACATAAGTTATTAATATTGTTTTCTTTGCATATCATACTTTCCTTTTTTCGATTATATGAGATGTTTGTTTTACTTACGTTCCAGAAGATACATATCGTAAAAGTGGCCTTAAGTTTTTAGACTTAGAGAAGTTAAATACAAACATAAGATAACCACATACAACATTTACTTGATACGAACCTTTCTTGCGTTTTCCAAATCTACGGCCCCACTTTATAACAGTTTTGCT
Organism: Neoneuromus ignobilis; assembly: GCA_029203775.1. NCBI lineage: Eukaryota > Metazoa > Arthropoda > Insecta > Megaloptera > Corydalidae > Neoneuromus > Neoneuromus ignobilis. The sequence continues at coordinate 26,972,644 of CP092093.1, forward strand.
AATATCTAAACTTGTTTGAATCAATTGGCTAAAATGCGTTTGTATTTCTTTTATATCGGGACATATCATCGCCATTGGAATTTTTAATTCCATATCAGTATTTATTAAAGGTTTATCGACATTCCCAGTCACAATGCTAAAATTTATTAAAAAAAATTATAATAAAGCACATATATTTCACACACAAACACACATACATGCATATAATATATATATATATATATATATATATATATATATATATATATATATATATATATATATATATAAATATATATATATATATATATATATATATATATATATATATATATATATATATATATATATATATATATATATATACGAGGTCAGACAATTAAGTAATGTGACAAAATTCAAAAATCGAGTATATTTAAAAATTAAGGTACATCGCTGCGATCCCCTTCAAAGTAGTCCCCTCCCGCATCTATACACTTATTCCAGCGAGTTTTCCAGTTTTCGTAACAATTCTGGAACACTTCTTGTGGGACCTCTCCGAGTACCCTCGTCACATATTCTTGGATATCTTCAACGGAGTCAAAATGTCGACCTTTGACGAATTTTTTCATATGGGGGAATAGGAAAAAGTCGCAGGGTGACATGTCCGGTGAATAGGGTGGTTGTGGTAACGTTGCGATGCCTTTAGACGCCAAAAACTGAGAGACACTGAACGCACTGTGACAGGGAGCATTGTCGTGATGCAGAACCCAAGTTTTCGCGATCTCTGGACGCACTCTGAGCACCCTTTTTCGTAATTTTTCGAGCACATTGCGGTATAATACTTGATTTACGGTTTGTCCAGGTGGTACGAACTCTTTGTGAACCACCCCTTTGCTGTCGAAGAAGCAAATCAACATGGTTTTCACTTTGGACTTGCTCATTCTCGCCTTCTTTAGCCTTGGTGCTCCAGGGGACAGCCACTGTTGGCTTTGTCGTTTAGTTTCGGGGTCATATTGAAAGAACCAACTTTCATCACCAGTAATAACTCGATCGAGAAGAATAGGATCACTTTCAACCTGCTCGAGACAATCTTGAGCGATGTTCATTCAATTTCTCTGTTCCATTTTCGTGACATGCACTACTCGCGCGTTGTTACAAAACACTAAACAGCTGGCGAAGAAATGATCGTACGAGGGTGGTCAAAGTCTCAATCGAGAGAGTAGGGATCTGCTATTACGGTGGAGGAGTTACAGGTTCGCAGTGTTACCACAGGCCGAGAAAAAAATCGGTCGCATTACTTAATTGTCTGACCTCGTATATATATATATATATATATATATATATATATATATAATGTACACATATACATATGTACACACTTTGAACATTACATTTGATTTAAACAATGTTTTACTTGCCTAGATACACTTTTATCTTTAAGTATTCTTAAAGAAGTTTTTAAAGCAGTTACCATTGACTCAACATTCTTTAAATTGAAAAATGTAAACAATTCCATACATTCGTTATGAACTACTTGTATATTTGTAATTTGTTCTACATCTACTTCGTGAAAAGCTTGAAAATTATATATTAATTAGTAAGATAATTTTAGATACAGTTTTATTAAATAATAAATGGATTCATTAGAACTATATATATATATATATATATATACACATACATATATATATATATATACACATATATATATATATATATATATATATATATATACATATGTAAAAAATAACTTTAATAAATATATATTCCAATGGTGTTATTTTTAAATTGAAAGTTATCAACTTACAACATTTAAAAATGTTTATAAAATCTAATATATTATTGAAATAGATTCGTTTATTAAACGATAATAATTTCAAATGTTAAAACCAAAATGCAATACAATATTTAAAACATTAAAATCAGATATTTTTAAAATAATACATAATTATAATATTTTTTTCGATTATATTTATTCGTAAGATATGTGAAAAAAAATAAAAACCTTCATAATCTTCTTCTTCATTGTCTTGATCTACTTCTTTTGGTTTATTCATCTTCATTGGATCGAGCCAATCATACTTTATAGATTCCAATTGCGGTGCATCAATTATATCTATAAATCGATTAATCAACTCAATTACTACTTTTTCTATAGCTTGTGATTTGATTTCAAGTTCCTCTGCTACAATTACTGCATTTTCTTTATTTAATGCTAAAAGTTCAGCAGATTTCACAGAACTTTCTGGAAAAATTAATATTTCAGTTGCAGCCATTTGTTGATACATTTCATCTATACGAGCGTCTTTCATATCCATAACCTGTTATTTATACAATTATAAGAAAATTTAATTCTAATTACCATGTAACCATTCATTTTTTTCATATATATATATATATATATATATATATATATATATATACACACTTAATGCATATTATGTGCTTTTTACCTTTTTAACATATTCTGATACTTCATCAAGCACAGCAGAAATATTATCACAAAATTCTGGAATTTTTAAAGAAGTCCATGTAATAGTTGCAAGGCCTAAATGAAAAGCTTTATCGATTTTCAGTAATTGGGGCCGTATTAAAATAAGGAACAATTTATGAATACTGCGTCTTGTATTATTATTACGAACAACCATTGATCGAATCAATTCTTGAGCTCTTTCAAGTTTATCTTTACAAAATGATAATATTTGTGCAATTTCAGGTACAGCTACAACAAGTTTAGCAAGTAATATTATTACTTATTATAAAAACACTATTTTTAAAAGAACAGTTTATTTAAAACTTAAAAAGAAATCATAATAAAAATAATTTATTAATATAATCTTTATTTTAGAAGTTTGTCGATATTTTAAATATCGTATATCTCGGTAATAAATAACAAAATATTAATAATAATTTAATTAAATTGTGCATTTAAAATTACCTAAAATATTGTTAAATTGCAATACTAAAGATTTAAGTTATAAATTAATCAAAAAAGTCTCTATTGAAATAAAAATAAATAATTTAATAACTATTTATTCTGTTGGTAAAACTTGTAATTGTGTTTAAAGAAATTAAAAAAAGTAAAATTTAAAAAGAATTGTATATATCACTACATACACTATACATTACACTTTTTCTAATTTAACCTATATTAATGCTAATTTAACCTATAGAAATAAAAATAACACCGTTATACAGGTTATTTTAAAATATTAACAAGATTGAAAATGATTAAAATTTCAAACTATGATATATGAGAATATGTCTTACTAAGATATATGAGAATCTTAAATTGAAAAATTGATGTTATTACATCATAGGATAGCAATATAAATATCAAATAAAAATGATTAAATTCTAAAAAATTCTGCTTTGAAAATAGAAAAAGGAATGTTAGAAAAATATTTTATAAAAATAAGAGAAAATATCATATATAAAATACCAACTATGAAGATTATTTATTAAATTAGAAATGCTTATAATAGTTTACAAATTAGGCATATTACATTAAAACATGTCATTTCTATTATCAAAAAATAATTAATTTAAAGTACAGTCGAAACAAAGATATACTACATAAGTTTAAAAACAACATCTGTACATTTATTATCTATTTTAGTAAACATTTTATAAAAATACTATGAAAACACATGTATTATTTATATATACCAACTACTACATAACGTATATAGTAAATAATATTTCTAAAAGTATTTAAGTAACGTATAAAAAATATTTTAAAACGTTTATGTAAAAAATAAATATATTAAAATAAAAATCATATGTCAAGATGAAATTATATATCAAGATAAGTTTTTAAACTTTATATATAATAAAATCGTACGTTTCAAATTTTCTTTAATTTTTACATATAGAAACATAAATAAAGTTTTCTTTTTATAATTATACAGTATATTCAACATAAAATAAAACAACTTATATACTTAAGAATATTCAATTTTATATACACACATGTATATGTATATCATCATCATCATCATCATAACGCCCACATCAGTCCACTACTGGACGAAAGCCACAATGAATGCTAACATTCATTGGTATTTGGTCATATTCACCACGCTGACCAGGCGGATTGGTGAAGATTTTTTTATTCGGGGTTTACTCCCTTCTCGACAGTTATTTTTTACAAGATGAGGTTGTCGGCCTTCATGCTCAACCCTCGACTTGAAAACGAGGGACTCTCCGACTGGGAATCGAACGCAATCTCCCGCATGACACGCGGTGATGCTAACCATTGTACTACCCAGTCGGTATGTATATGTATATGTATATATATATATATATATATATATATATATATATATATATATATATATATATATATATGCATTAAAACATCATTCTTATTTATTCGAAACTAATAATATTAAAAATAATCTTAATTATAGAGTTAAAATTTCAAGAAAACAATATATCATTATTTTGTTAAAAAATATAGAATATAAATAAAAAATGTTTTTATAATGAAACTACAAATATTTCAAACAAAGTAAGAAAAATATGTATTGCCAGTTGAAGGAATATTTATCTTAATTAAAATTATATTGTACTACAATTATATAATATTTACATTAACTACTTTATCAGTTTTAATTACTTAATCCACCTTGTAACGCATATTTTTAATAAATAGCTTTAATAATTTATTAAATCAACCTTTTATAACAAATAAAAAATAATTAATTTCCAATTTAAAAAAGACGCTAAATATTTTAATATATTGAAATATCTATTTACATTTAAAATTATTTTTCAAATATATAAAAAAATAGAAGAAAAATTATATATATATATATATATATATATATATATATATATATATATATTAATAAATATTATATAAATATAGAATTCATATTTATAGAAATGTGA
>CP092093.1:26980000-27000000 GCA_029203775.1 Neoneuromus ignobilis
TTCTTTCGAATAAAATATTTTCATACTTTACTTAAAAACAAACAATAGTTTACAATCGTGTATTCTAGAATTATTTTTTCTCTGTATAAAAAAAATATATAAAGATGATAATTGTGTTATAAATAAAATTCCTGAAACCATTCTGCTAAATAATAGTATTTTTTATATTTTTATTATTACTCTCTCACCCATTCTAGTTTTTTAAATATATCCATTGGTTTTTCTATTCGACGATATAATTGCCGTATCCACATAATTCGACCCGATACCGGTGGTACATTTCTTGGTAAATCAGGGTGATGACGATGTTCATTATAACTAAAATATAAAATATAAATTGTTTCGAAACTTATGTTTATTCTATATATTAGAATATTTAAAAATGACTTTTGAAATAAAATTCGATTTTAAATTCTATTGTACACAACATATTAAGAATTTATAATTTCATAACTACATCCTAATTTTCATTGTCTTTTTAATTTGAATTAAAAATATAAATTAATTTAATGTTAATTTTTTAATTTAAACCGATTAGATTATCGTGTGTTTTAAATTTTATTTGCAAGAATAAATATTTGGATTTGTTGAACATTTATATCTATTTAATAGAAATATTCTTACTTGTCTCTTACAGCATCAACTTCCCTTCTGTAAATTCTCAATGCATCCAAATATCGTTCATTTAAATCCAGACACGGTAAATCCAATTTATTAAATCTACAATAGAAAATAAAAGCTTTTAATCTGTAATCGTATATATATATATACAATATAATAAAAATATGGGTTTTTAAAACTTAAAAGAAATAGCTAAATTATTTAATAGATATTTTTATATTTCCTATTATTTTAATTAAAACATTTTTTCTTTATAAGAATATTTTCTTGATAAGGAAATAATTCAAAAATATCGTGTAAAAACGATACAATTAACAATATTTAACCTTATTTGATACTCTTACATCAAATAAGAAAGAATAGACCAATATATATATATATATATATATATATATATATATATATATATATATATATATATATATATATATTCGTATATTATACAAAAATCAATATTATTTTCAGATATCGCAGTATTTCGAAAAATATAAATACACCAATAATAAAAGCAGAGAGAAAAGTATATAATTATATAATTTATATGTATATATATATATATATATATATATATATATATATATATATATATATATTTCTTCAAGTTGGTGGTTAAATATGGGTCTGACAATTTCATCTCATAAAAATATAGCATTGAGTTCTGACATTATCAGGCAAGTTTAAGCTCTATACGGGCCCTATAGCTTTGATTATATATATATATATATATATATATATATATATATATATATATATATATAAATTTCAATATATGTATATTCTATTAATTTTATGTTAATCCTACAGGATTAAGAAATTTTTATCTACTATAATTAATTGTAATATAATAAATGTATTTATTTTGATTTTATTATAATTTATACATATATAAAAATGTACCATGTATAAATACATAACATCTTAGAGTAATTATTTAATTCGCGCACATACATAGACACACACACACACGCATATATATATATATATATATATATATATATATATATATATATATACTCTATTACAAAATACATACTATACTATATATAAAACTACCCAAATGAGACTGAAGGGTTTAAACATCAATTACTTACTTTCATCACTTATTATTCTTTATTATCCTTCAATCAAAATTGGGGCACCATACATAATACCTAAACTATTATAATTTTAAAATTACGTTTAAATTATAATTTTTAAAAATAATTATTAGCACCTAATAACAATATTTTAAAAAATGATACAAACTTTCTAATTAAAAGTACTTATTCATCAAACCATATATTTACTCTCATTTAACCAGATATTTATTTAACACAAGAGTCATACATTTAATCGTTAAACTTGAATAGTTTTTTTTATTTAGATAATATTTAATTTATAATTCATTATAAAACACATTTTCAATATAGTAATAGTTTTTATACAAATATGTCATTTATTCCCATAAAATAATTATTATTAACATAAACATATATATCTGCAACATGTATATCTGCTCTTAAAAATATGAAATAAGGTTATACATTTCCTTTTTAAATCGAAATATGATTCTTCTTAAATATTTTTAATTAAAACTTATGCTATAAAAAGATTAAATTAGTATTTCAGTTTGATCTTTATTTTGTTTTGATTTTGGTTTTTTATTTGTAATATATATTTAATAAAACAAAATTTGACATATAAAATTATTTAATTTAATTATCACGTTATTGTAAGTCTGTTCAATTGAAATTATTTATTATAAATTTTATTAGTTTAACTAAGGTATTAATATAATATATTAAAAATTTAATGTTTAAATTAAACAAAAATTAACATTAGAAAAATTAATTATTTATATATATATATAAATAATTAATATAATTAAGAGAGAGAGAGTGCGTGTGCGTGTGCGTGCGTGTGCGTGTGCGTGTGCGTGTGTGTGTGTGTGTGTGTGTGTGTGTGTGTGTGTGTGTGTGTGTGTGTGTGTGTGTGTGTGTGTGTGTGTATGTGTCTGTGTGTATGAATAAATATATATGTGCATTGTATACATTCAAATTATAAATATAATTTTATATTAATATATTTAATACAAATAATAATATTTGTATTAAATATATTTGTATAAAATATATTTAATACAAATATTACTGATATACATCTCGATACAAGCTTTATACTGACTGATACTTTATTAAAATTTTGTTCGGACGATTAATCAAATCGATTTTTCTGCTTATAATACATATTTTAAAAGAAATGCTTCACTAACAAACTAATAAATAATGATGTACACGTTCAAAAATTATTTAACGACATTTTGATATATTGTAGACTTTATTAAACGAGAAAAAAAACATATATTTTATTTTTAAATTTCCTATCTTTAATATTAATATATTAAACAAATTATTATATATTAATCTTATACACTTTTCGATTTATTGTTTTCTATATTTTCAATACATTGTACAGTCAATGATATATAATGTCAATGATCTTTTATATAACGTTAAATATTTCTCAGTTTATATATATATATATATATATATATATATATATATATATATATATATGCATATATTTATTATTTATTTTTATACAACTGCCTTTATATTATTGTTATCAATTTTTCATAGAGTATACTCTATTTATTTTCAAGTACAAAATTTACAGATTTTAATATTATAGTGATTAAATTGACAAATAAAAACATAAATATATATATATATATATATATATATATATATATATTAAAACTGTTCAATAGATATGCATTATTTTAGGCTTTTTATATCAATTTCCTTAGATATAGTATTAAATAATTATAAATATATATTTACACAAAAATATTAATATCGAAACGTATGAATAAAAATACATTTGTAGAAATAATAACACTTATGAAAATAAACTATTTTTGAAAACTGATCTAATTATAGATAAAATTATACAAAATGTAATAAACAAAATTACTCATTGTTATCGAAAGATTTGTTTTATAAGTTAATTAAATTCACAGCAAAACTTTTATCTACAGTTTCGTGCGAGAAAGTCGATTCAAATTTCTTTATTAAACGTAATTCTTATTTTGTGTATATATATATATATATATATATATATATATATACTCACAATATATTAGTGCATATATAATTTAATAATTTCAATAAATATACGCTATTGTTTCTATAATTACCTGGCTAACATATTTAAAGAATTTTCCGTATTTGGCATTTGTTTCATAATTGTGATAACATATCTGTGTAGCTCGCATTCGGCTTCGTCTACTTTTTGTTTATATTTATCATAATCAGATTTAAAATCTGTTCTTGTACTTAATGGATCATATTTAATTTTTTTAATTTCATTAAAAAATAATTTGAACTTTTGAGCAAAAACATCAATTCCTTCAATTTTACTACTTTCGAGAATTGAATATAATATTGTTGTTTCTAGAACATCCACAACCTATATATTTTTTTTAAAAAAAATGAAGTTAATTACTTTATAAAAAAAATTTAACACAGTAAATATAATTACTTTTAAATAAATATTTCAAAAATTATTAAATGTAACTTTTATAATAGTCAATAAAATTTCAATCATGTAATTTTTTTATAATACATTTTAATAATTAAAAAAACAATCTTCTCAAAAACATTATTAAAACATTAAAATAACAATACTGTATTTTTTTTAATTAAAGCGAAAAAAAATAAAAATATAAATAATGTAATAAAATATTAATAAAATTATCTTAATAAAATATTTTAAGAAAGATATTCACGATTATAAAAATGAATTCATTATTTTAAAAGCACTATGTATAATTATATTTATAAATACATTCTTTAAATTTTATATGGAAATAAATATATTAATATTAATAACAGAAATAATGTATGCTATAATTCAAATTAACTTTAAAAAATTCATATATATTTTACGTATTTATATAATTTGATATGAACATAAATCAATAAAAACATAAAAAACTATTCTAACCAAAATAAAATTCAAAAATAATCAATGTCATTTCTGTTTCGAAGGTAAACGTATTAATATTTATTTTCGAAATAGATTAAACAAAATTAAATAAATTAAACAAGGAATTATCAATAATATATCGCTCTCATTTAAATTTTCAATATGTTCATATTTATTTTATTAAAAAAAATATATTATTTATATTTTAAGTGACATTAAGAACTCTTTAATAATATATTAAAATTATTATTATTACATAATCTAATACTTTATATTCAATAATTAAATTTTATATATCCATTATATATTTAAATATTTTGAAAATAACAATTTAATGTCTAAAAATTTTTTTTAAAGAAATCATTCACATCCTAATATAAAGAGTTAATTAAATCTATCCATATAAATACGAGGGTCGTTTGATAAGTATGGTAAAAAAGTGAGAAAAACTAAATTGAAAAATTTAGTTAAATTAAACAATATACAAATTTTATCATACTTATCAAACGACCCTCGTATGTATATACTCGTATGTATGTATATATATATATATATATATATATATATATATATATATATATATATATATATATATATATATATATATATATATATATATATATATATATATATATATATATATATATATATATATATATATATATATATATTATATATATATATATATATGTATATAAATATTAAGCTATTTACAACACTATTAGAAGTGTTTAAAATTCTACACTAAAAGTCTAAAGAATATAAGTGAAAGACGAATTAGTTAGTTATCCACGAATTATTCATTTTTTCGATGAACCTAGATAAATTCAAAAAATAATAGAAAAATTAAACAAATCAAGTCAAAAAATTAGTTTTACAATGAACTATGGCAAAACAAATTAATGTAGAATTAATTTTTAGATCGAGAGAAAATCGAATTAAAACGAATATAAATAAAAGTTAACAACTGTGTTTATTTAAAACAGTTTAATAACATGAAATGAACATTGAAAGATGAAATAAACAGAATAATAAAAATGGGATAATATCAATATAAAATAAATTCTTATTTTATCATAAAGAGTTGAATAATTATCTACATTAAACAAAATGGGTTTGGATTAATGCATTATATCTATTTTCACTTATGGTAGTGAAATATACGACTCGAACGCTTGAGTAATTCAACAACTCCAGACAACAGAAAGAAACATGAAAATGTGCATGTTAAACATAACGCGTAAAAACCAAAAAGAACACGTGGGTATGAAATAAGACTAAATCTACAGACATTATAACTAGAGCGATTAGTTTAAAATGAAAATAGACGGATTATATAGTAAAAAAATAAGACTACCAATCGTCAGAAGAATATATTAATTATGCAGAACCCAGAGATAAAAAAGGTCAAAAAGATATCCATGAGCAGACGGGATAAACATAAGAAAATTCATCGGAATGGAAAAGAAAGTCATTGGATCACTCCAAATAGAATGTTTTAAAAAAGGCCTTCATCCAAATAGTGAATAAAAATAGGATAATGATTATGATAATATTTTTTATAATTTTTGTATTCTTTTCATATTTAAATATTTTTATACATTTTATCGCAATTATCTTTAATATATAAATTATATAAAAATTAAAAATTAACCTACAAATTTCTTACAATTTAAGAACATTTCATAAATAAATTGCTATATTTAAATAAATTAATTCATATACATGTATATTTATTTTGTTATAAATTTTTTTCAAGATTTCAACAGACCATAACATTTTACATTACAACCATATGACGTGAAGTGAAATGAAACAAGTTTATTACTTTTTAGTTAAAAAAAAATAAATATTATTAATATTTTATGCAATTTGTCCTACTCCGTTTATAAAAATTGCAATATTAATGCAAAGTTGTAATATACATTTAAAATTGTGCACATAATAATAACAGAAATATAATAATTCAATAACCATAGCTATCAATACTAATATTAAAAGTTTTTGGGGAAAACATTATTTGAAACCAATTACCTGTTCAGTTCGTATTTTAAATGCTTCAAACTTTCCAAATACGTACATTTCTGAACAATCAAATTCTGGTTCACCAGCTTCATGCATGTCATTCCTTAACTTTAGATAGCTATAATAATAACGTGTATATAGATTCAAACATACTTCTATTTTTTGCAAAACAGTCTTTTTTTGTTGCTCCCATAAAGTTAACACTCCGTTATCTGTTAAATACCGTTTACATACATTTACCATCTGGTTGGTCATTTTAACAAAAAGAGCAGATATTCTTTCCGTTGTATTAAAAAACCTAAGAAGCATAACAAATAATCAGCAATTTTATTATTTTTTACTATCAACAATACAATATTAGATCTAATTAATAAATTAAATACAATTAGTTGAAATAAAAATTTAATAAAAATAAATTATTTTATATTTATATATTATGTTGTCAAGTATCTCCCTTCCGCTTTTTTTTTTTTGTACATAGCCGCGAAATTCAAAAGACAAAAAGGCGGAAGGGAGATATTTGACAACCTAAATATATATATATATATATATATATATATATATATATATATATACCGACTGGGTAGTACAGTGGTTAGCATCACCGCGTGTCATGCGGGAGATTGCGTTCGATTCCCAGTCGGAGAGTCCCTCGTTTTCAAGTCGAGGGTTGAGCATGAAGGCCGACAACCTCATCTTGTAAAAAAATAACTGTCGAGAAGGGAGTAAACCCCGAATAAAAAAATCTTCACCAATCCGCCTGGTCAGCGTGGTGAATATGACCAAATACCAATGAATGTTAGCATTCATTGTGGCTTTCGTCCAGTAGTGGACTGATGTGGGCGTTATGATGATGATGATATATATATATATATATATATATATATATATATATATAATTATATATATATGTATATATATGTATATATATATATATATATATATATATAACATATATATATTAGGTTGGCAAATGTCTCCCTTCCGCCTTCTGGTCTTTTGAATTTCGCAGCTATATACAAAAAAAAAAAAAAGCGGAAGGGAGATACTTGCCAACCTAATATATATATATATATATATATTTAATTTTGAAACAGTATCTATCTTGTTTACTGAAAATAATTTCCAAATTTCCATCATTTAAAACTAATCTTTGATTAAATATATTCTCTTCGGTGTTACCTCTATATTAAACAGATTACAACAGTTGCGAAAAATAATAACACACAAGAAATCAATAAAACTATTATTTACAATAAATCAACAGATAGAGAAATGATTAAATATAATAAAAAATAAAAGTTTATAGTAACGAAACTTCTGAAATTTTATAAATTTAAAATGAATCATCTATGTGTATTAATTATGTAAATATTAGTATGTTATCAAATAACAATCAGCTAACTTTCTTTTTAAACTAGTACATATCAGTATTTAATTCGTATGATTATCTTTTTTACAAAATGTATACTTATTAAATATAATTGTTAACTATGAATGCAGTTATTTTTATACAAAGGAAAATAATTATTTATAATTTATTTTGTTTGAAAATTATTTTAATTAAGAATTTAAACTTATTTACTTGAAATCTTTAAATATTTTAAAAACATAGTAAAAATGAACGAAGGATACATGTTTCAAAATATTTTACGTAAGAAAAATCTGATGACATTAATCAAATATAAATAAATATTTTTAACCCTTAAGACACTGTGTTTTCTCAGAAATATCTAAATTGTTATCAGATTTATTAAATAATACAAAAAATATATATCACAATATCTTATAAATTTTAATTTGTATAATTTACGTCAGAATCAAAAAACCGAAATATTATATTTTATAGAATATTATAGTGCTGGAATGAGTTATCCATTTCTTTATTAAATATAACATCATAAAAATAATAGAGTTTGACTTCATCTTGATTTTATTTTTTTAATGTATTTATTTATTTTATTTTAAATTTGTTTAAAAAAATAGTAGTATAGTAGAATAAAAATAAACTATTTTTGACTAGTTGTCATATAATTATATATTTTAACTATAATTAAATATATATTACTTATATTCTTATACTAAATTAATTTAAACAAATACAGTATATAATATTTTGTACAATTTTTACATATACTCGTGTATATATATATATATATATATATATATATATATATATATATATATATATATATATATATATATATATATATATATATATATATATATATATATATATATATATATATATATATATATATATATATATATATATATATATATATATATTTATATATAGTATTCATAAAAATAACAATTTTTCTTATTATTCGTGTTTATTTTTATAATGTCATATTTTTATTCATTTTTAGGATTTAATAATAAGTGAAATATATTTTTATATTCTATTTATTTTTATATTCGAATCTTTCTAATATCAAGTTAGCATAATTACTTTAAATTAATTAAGTTCTTATTAAAACACAAAAAATAAAAATCAGATTTAACTCCCTTTTTATTAATTTTAACCTATAAGTAATATTATCATATACGAGGTCAGACAATTAAGTAATGCGACCGATTTTTTTTCTCGGCCTGTGGTAACACTGCGAACCTGTAACTCCGCCACCGTAATAGCAGATCTCTATTTCGTACCACCTGGACAAACCGTAAATCAAGTATTCTACCGCAATGTGCTCGAAAAATTACGAAAAAGGGTGCTCAGAGTGCGTCCAGAGATCGCGAAGACTTGGGTTCTGCATCACGGCAATGCTCCCTGTCACAGTGCGTTCAGTGTCTCTCAGTTTTTGGCGTCTAAAGGCATCGCAACGTTACCACAACCGCCCTGTTCACCGAACATGTCACCCTGCGACTTTTTCCTATTCCCCCATATGAAAAAATTCGTCAAAGGTCGACATTTTGACTCCGTTGAAGATATCCAAGAATCTGTGACGAGGGTACTCGGAGAGGTCCCACAAGAAGTGTTCCAGAATTGTTACGAAAACTGGAAAACTCGCTGGAATAAGTGTATAGATGCGGGAGGGGACTACTTTGAAGGGGATCGCAGCGATGTACCTTAATTTTTAAATATACTCGATTTTTGAATTTTGTCGCATTACTTAATTGTCTGACCTCGTATCTGTATAATAAATAACAAAAATAAATTTTAAAACATTTATAATTATATTCACCATAAAATCAATAATTGCAGTTTATTATTATAAGTTATATATATATATATACACACACTCTCATTTAATTATTTATAAAAATTTCTAATTTTTAAAATTATCCCTTTTTATTAGAATAAAACATTTTAATATTTAATCAAAATTTTTTTTAAAATTAATTATTCATTTAACATATGTAAGCTTTTCTTATATAAAATTCCTATTCTAATGCATGATATTTAAATAGAAACATAAAACAGTAACTTAAAATGATACTAACAAGCCTGAAAAGATATTAAATATAAATATTAAATTTATTTAAAAATAAGAGGAAGGATTGAAAAATTGGATACAAAAGATAAATAAAATTTATATATACCACAAAATGTAGAGTTCATAACAAAAATGAAAGCTTTTTTTAATTCAAAAATTATTGAAAACGAGTAAATATAAAAATACCAAGAAAGTGCTCAATGAATAATTGTAATAAAGACAAAAATTTCTTTAATAAATAAATAAATCACTAATATACTGACAAAAATTGAAGAAAATAACAATCAATTATTCAAATTTATTTATTCAAAAATAACAATTATTCAAGACATACAAAAACATTTGTGTACTGTTTTAAGATTATTTTGGCTGAAAAATATGTTAACATTGTTTAATCCTAATCCAATGATATTTTTTGAAATTAAAGATTTATATAAAAATCTTTTCAACAATTTATTACAACTGATGGTATATATATATATATATATATATATATATATATATATATATGATTGTATATAATAATGTTATTATATAACTATTAATAAATATTTTAATTTTATTAATATTAAAATCAATATGAATTAACATATATACCTTGAAGTAGTATATATCATTCGAATAGCATACAACAAACTCGGTAATGTTTGTCCCATACTATTTGGATCACATCTATACAACGGCTCGCAAAACTTTTCGAGCGTATATAAATATTTCACATTATCTTTAGCTTCATTACAAGCATCAGTAACAGCATTATCGATTTTTTTCCATCTCTATGATAAAATATGTAAATTTAATCATATATAAATGTAACCGCCATGATATACAAATATAAATAAAAACTCACTTTTAGATATTTTGATTTGGCAAGTAATAATAAATGAATATGCATTTGGCATTCAATACTTTTTAAATGTTCCATAATGCTTTCGAATTTTGTTAACTGCCTTCGCCAATACTCTAACTCTGTAAGAGGACCGACTTTATCGTCCTCTTTTCGTAATTGGCTCAATTGAATTAATGCCTGTAATTATAAAATCAAAATTATTTTCCAAAAACATAATTATTATCAATATCGTATAATTTTTTTTAATTATTTAACTCCAATATTAAAATAAAAATTCATATATAACAATTAATAAAAAAATATTTGCTTTAACAAATTATAATAATTTATTTATACGTACAATTCTTAATGTATTAAAAATATATAATAGATATATTATTTTTATACCTTAAAATGTTAATTACAAACGGAACTAAAAATAAACTTTAAAATCAACTGTTTTCCCACATTAATACTTTATACAAATTTGAATATTTAAGTAAAAAAATAAAATTAAATCAATATTTTTAATTAAAACAAAGAAATTTGTTATGTTATTGTAAAGAATTAATTATAAAATTATTTTAAATAATACAATTATTCGACATTCAATGGCATATTTTTTTTGAATGTTATTATAAATTTAAATTAAACTATTTAACTTATATTTCATCCAATCTAAATTTCATCAAAATTCATATTATAAAATCAAAATTTATAATTAACAATTGTTGAACTCTTTAAAAAAGACAAGTTTATAATGTTTAAAATAATAATTTACTTATAAAATAAAAAAAACAAAAACATTTCCAAACATTATTTTTAAAGAAACAGCACTTAACTCTCTATGTTTGGTTTTAAGAATTTAAATATTGTATTTTATGTGTTAAGTAGACAATTTCTAATATTTAATTTTTAACATTACTTAAAAATTCTTATTTTAAGCTTACTTTATCAATTAAATATAGCTGAAATTGTCATAAATTAATGCAAATACTATTTATTTTTACTTTTATTAATTTAGTAATAAATATAAAGTGGTAACCCGATTAATAAATTATTTCCATATGTTTATTATTACTGTACTAACAAGTACAATATTAATTATAATGTATATATTCAACTCTACTGCACAATATAATACCATAATTTATATCACTTATATAAACGAACTAATAGTAAAGAAAGTATTTTCTAAAATACCCTACATTAAATAAACCTAAGAGATAAAACAAAAATATATCACATAATCAAATATAATAATATTATTCTGAAATTTAATATTATTCTTTCCTTCGTACACATCGATTACAGAAAATGCTAATAATTTTTTATTTATAAAAAAAATATTATTTTATTTTAACAATTTAATTATTCATATTTATCAATTAGTTGATAAAAAATATAAGAATCAAACATAAATGATATATAGAACATTTTTTTAGATATAAATATCTATAAGTAAAGATTTTACATTAAGTATTTCGAACACGTACACATTTCAGTTTTTTGAATAAGCAATCAACATTACACATCAATTTTAAATCAACATTTTTTTATTATAATATTACAATATTTAATTTTAAATGTTTAAAAAGAGGCTGGATTAGACTTTTAAAATATTATTTTTCAATGAAACTCTTTGATTCAAATTATTTAAAGTTGGTATTTATTTGTAAATTAAATATCATTAAAAGACAATATTTATAATATTATAACTATATTATAATAGTTTTTTTTATTTGTTTAATAATATAACTATTTATTAATACAATAATTAACTCATTCGCAAGATTTTCATTAGTTAAAGATATGTAGATTTAATGAAATAAAAATATTTATAAATACTAAATCTTTATAATGTGTAACTTTCAATATAATTATAAAAAATAAAATAAGATATATCAAACAAAAGTAAATATTTTTTTGATAATCTTAGATTAATGAAAATTGTCATTTACTTGTATAATTACTAATAATTATTTTTACCATTTCCATTTGTTTAATCCATATTCTCACATAATTTTCAACTTCTCGTACTACTTCTGGTTTTGTGGCAGACGCTTTAACTGCACTTACTCCACTACTCAAATGTTCACTATAAAATTCTGCGTTAATAACAAATTTTACACCACATTCTAAATCCAATTTGGTGGCTGAAATTATTACAAAAAAATGATTTGCAAATCGGAATTAAATGACCTATTAATATTTCTATATATATTAATATTTCAAAATCAACTAAAAATCACAATTTGTACCAAATTAGAGATTTGATCATATTTTGAAAACTAAATAAATCTAAAACCCATTTAATTTAATACAATAAGTTTTAGAAAAAGTAATTTTTATTTTATTCCTAATATAAATTTTAAATTCGTAGTAAATTATTTCATATATATATATATATATATATATATATATATATATATATATATATATATATATATATATACACACGAGGGTAGTTTGATAAGTATATGGTAAAAAAGTAAGGAAAACTAAATTGAAAAATTTAATTAAATTAAACAATAAATAAATTTACCATACATATCAAACGATCCTCGTATATATATATATATATATATATATATATATATATATATATATATATATATATAGATATATGTATTTGAACTGGATAAAATACGTTTATATTTAATTATATTTAAAAAAAGGAAAAATATTAAAATACACATTTAAGAGAACACTAATTTATTAATAATACAAAATGAAATTAAATAAGTTTATTAAAATTTTGATAACGAAAATATATTTCAATAAAATATTTCAAATGAATCAAATAAATATAATAATCTTCTATCAAAATAATACAATTTTGGACAATATCAATAAAAAACGCTATTTTAGAATATGTGAATAAATTATTAAAAAAGAAAGTCTATACATACAAGACATATATTATGAATGAAATCAAGCATAAAATTGAACAAGTTATTTTAAAAATGTAGAAACGAGTTTTCGTCGTCTTGCGACGAACACACAAGTTCAATGTCTTAAAGAAAACGTTTATATATACACACATATATTCACCCAAAAACTTCCACAAAATGGGATAAAAATTTTATATAGTTATTATATTATAATTGATTTAATATTCTAATATATAATTTATAATTCATTAACTATGATTACTTTCATGGAAATATTTTTTAATGTTTGTAAATAACTAATACTTACTGTATACAAAATTAAAAAATGAAGTGAAATCTGCGACAAAATTTTTTTGCATAGCGCAACCTTGTGCAGTTTTTTTTAGGTCACCCCAATCTTTTGTAATGTTTAAATACGGTCTACATAAACGATCCATCATTTGCCAAGCAATAGTCATCACTGTAGATTTATCATACTCAAAATCAACTGTTGCAAATTGCAGTTCCTGATTTAAATTATTTTTATTATTAGTAAACATTAATAATATACTTATTATTCAATCAAATTCGTATATATATATATATATATATATATATATATATATATATATATATATATATATATACAGTGGGTCAAAGTGAAACTCATACAGAGTTATGTTTCCAATAATTTTACACATATATTTTAATATAATAACAATTTTCTTTATTTTTGTTTGCTTAATTTCTTTACTAAGGTTATTTTTATTATATTTGAAAATTTTAATCGTAAATTAATACTTTTACTCCAGAAAAAGTAACAATTTCTGAAAAATGAACAAAAAATACATCAAAATGAAACTCATACAACTAATTACTTTTGTTTGAAAACTACTGTATTAAGAAAGTATACTCTTTAAATATGTGTTTGGTCACTTTGGTTATAAAAAAGAACCTATTGTTAAGTCGTTTATAACCATTTTGTAAAAAATATAAGTTGGATTTTCACTTTGAGAAGACAAAGGGGACAATCATCGAGCAAATGCTAATAATTTTTCACTGCAAAAATGGAAAAACTCTACGGGAAATTTAGTAAACAGTTAATAGAAGCCACACTACAGTGCAATCTGTAATAAAAATATTTAAAAACGGCCAAAGTGTTGACAATAAAGTCAGAAAGAGTCTCCGCAAGATTTTTAATGGCCATGACGAGCGTTGGATTCTACGAAAAATTAAAGAAGATCCGAAAATTAGTGCGCCCAAATTGACTTGAGAAGTAGAAAAGTATCTAAATAAAAAAGTAATTCCCCAAACAATTCGCAATATACTAAATAAAAATGGGTTTTATGCTCCTATTGCCAGGAAGAAAAATTTCATAAATCTAACTAATCGCATCAATAGGTTAAGCTTCGTTTGGGAACATGTTAATAAGAGTTTTGATTATTGGAAAGATATTTTATTTACGGACGAAAGTAAATATAATTTATTTGGATCCAATGAGAGAATGAATGTATGGCAGAAACCAAATACAGAAATGTTTTTAAAATAGTTTCATTCTACATTCAAACATAAGAGCGGTCATGTTATGGTATGGAGGTGTATGTCTACGAGAGGGGTTGGAAATTTAATTTTATAGATGGCATTATAAAGTAAAATGTTTATATTGTTCTAGTAAAAAAAAATTGAAAGCCAGTGCTCAAAAACTTAGGATTTTACAAACATTTATTTTTTTATCAGGACAACGACCCCAAGCACAAAACTTATAAAACACGTAGTTGGTTGTTATATAATTGCCCCAAAGTACTGGAAACACCATCATAATCACCTGATATAAGTGTGATTGAAAATCTATGGAATCACTTAAAAGTTTACATTAGAACATACACTATTATTAATAACAATGATTTAAAAAAGCGTTATTAGAAGAATGGGGAAAAATTGATCTAGCTTATTGTGAAAAATTAGTTAAATCCATCCCGAATCGTTTAAAGGCTATACAAATTAATAAAGGATACTCTTCTAAGTACTAAAATAATTCAATCCATTGTAAATTTTAATTTAATAAATAATTTGTTAGTTGTATGAGTTTCATTTTGATGTATTTTTTGTTCCTTTTTTCAGAAATTGTTACTTTTTCTAGAGTAAAAGTATTAATTTACGATTAAAATTTTCAAATATAATAAAAATAACATTAATAAAGAAACTAAGCAAAAAAATAAAAATAATTATTATTATATTAAAATATATGCGTAAAATTATTGGAAACATAACTCTGTATGAGTTTCACTTTGACCCACTGTGTATATATATATATATATATATATATATATATATATATATATATATATATATATATATATTCCCACTGAAGGTATTTTCATTTTAATATATGGGTGAAATTTATATGAACAAATGACTCTGAGTGTATGATGCCGGTAGAATAGCCTTAGTTTTATTTAGGTCCTCCATAGTTGGACAGGACTATAACAATACTCCAAACTAAAAGATATATCCTGATTCTCTAGGTTGGGGTTTGGAATGTGAAATCAAAAACCTCCTATTCAAAAAAATCATTATACTGTGAAACAGGCACAAGTTGAATAGTTTTGAATAAAACCCTGGTATTTACAATGGGCCATATGTGTAAAAGAATAGCAAAACAAAGCATTAGATAAAGCTGGCTGGAAAGATGTCCGAGAGGCACAAATCCACCAAGGACTCTAGCACGAGCAATGATATATATATATATATATATATATATATATATATATATATATATATATATATATATATATACAAACATATGTTTTATATGATATAAAAAATTCTGTGAAATGAAATTATACAAGTGAAAAATGACTTCACATTTTTAACATTACTATTAAAAATTGTAACACAAGTAGCATACATATTATTTTCAACATTTATATGAAAATTAATGCATAGCACTTAACTTACTACATAACTTCTTTAAAAATTTCAACATAATTTCTAATCTTGTATTAAATAATGAATGATATTACAAAATAATTATTCATTTAAGAGCATATATGAATTTTTATTTACCTCCCCTATATTTTTCATATCTATATTTATATTACTTTTCGTTCGATAAACTATAACTGCTGTATCAATCATCTCAACCGAACCGTCAGTAATTATACATTTTTTTATTTTATTACCACCCTGTGTCTCTGAATTCCATCGGCCAGTCTCTGATAAAAGTAATTAGTTATTAAAATAAATATGTATTATATCACTCATATTTGTTTACATAAATATTATACACATAACAAATGTAAAAATGATAATCACAAAAAAATAAATAAATCAATAATTTAATTTAAATATTTGTATTAATAAATGATAGATATAAAATACAAAATATTCGAAAAAATACTATTTTTTTATTCTTTGAGTTCATTTTTTCTTTTATAAAATAAAAATACATTTAAAAAATTAAATATAAATTTATTTAACTCTTTGTGTTTATTTAAAGCCATATTATATTATTTGATAAAAGAAATCGTACTATAAACAAATTATATATATATATATATATATATATATATATATATATATATATGGCATATATTAACATAAAATATAATCTGTTCAGTTAACTATTTCTCTCTTGAACTAATTTAACAACTTTAATACAAAAGGCACATGTTTCCTGTAATTTCAACAGAAATTCTGCAAATACAGTCAATAAACATTTACAACATTAAATTCAAAGCAAGGATAAAAAAACTTTATTTACGAAGAGTACTGCCAATAGCTAATGAATATTTAATTTTACATTTATTCCGTATATCTATTGTAAATTCCCTATTATGCATATATCATTTTGGATTATTTAGCATACACATCATCATTATTTAGCACACGTGACAAATTAAACTGTAATCACGTGGACAATTTTTCTGTATTCTTGTACCATTCAAAAGAATGTAAAGCACAATTTCTTTTTAATTTTTTTTCGAAACAAGAAATCAAACATATTTTCTGTTCGTAAATTTGTTATATATATATATATATATATATATATATATATATATATATATATATATATATATATATATATATATATATATATATTTATATATATATATAATATATATATATATATATATATATTTCAAACTACTACTAAATTGATAACACCCAAAAGTAGTAAAATTAATTTAAATAATTATCGAACAAATACTAAAATATATATTTATAGATTATGAAATATATCTAATATCATCTGCAATATCTACTCGTACATTATAAAACTACATGATAATACTCTACAGAAAAAATAAATATCAAAAAGTACAATTTATATACTATTGCTGAAAATCATTCATCGTGATTTATTTAAAAAAAAAATTTTCTAATGTTTTATTGACTACAAAACAATCTAATTGATAGAAATCCGCTCATTTAATTAAAATTATTAAAAAAAGTCTTTTCTCAAAAAAATCATAATTCAACTTGTATTACTTTTTTATATTATTTGTATGTACTAAAATTTGCAATTAATATCCACAAAAATGTAGTAACATCAGAGTAAATAAATGAATAAATAAGAAAAATAAAATTGAAATAGACAAAAACACATCCGTACGTACAAATACTCAATAAAACAATAAATAACAAATATCTCATATATACAAGAAAAGAGATGTTTAATTTTCAATTATAATTTATCTTCATTATATTTTAAATTAAATAAATTGTAAGCAACTTAAACACTGTAACACAATTAAATGTTGTTAAAAATCTAAATTAATACAAATAAAAAAATTTCTATGAAAAAAAAAATAGTAACCAATAAATATAAAATATTTCACATTATTAAAAACATTTAAATAAACTGACAAAATTATTAGGTCGTGTAATATGAAATGTCTGATTATTCAAAGAGAAATAAAAATTGATTTTTTAATTGTCGAACTTTTTAACTTTTCCCATGTTGTTGAGATGGTTACCGATGGTTTTGCAACACGCCCCAAGTTCTTCTGCGAGGGAAGGCAATGTTCGAAAGGACCAGCTTCCATCAGCGTTCGAAAAACGTCATCATCAACAAGGACGGGTGATTATCCGTAAGACTTATTCTTTAAGTCCTTTTCTCAACAACGGAATTTTTCGAACCATCTCTGTACGTTTATTCATTAACGGTATCATCGTCAAACACAGTGCTGATATTGCGAACAGCATGTGCCGTGCTATTACCTAATTGAATTCGTACAAAAAAATAACCCTTAATTCCTTGGTCAACGCAATTATACAACATTTCCGTAAAAATTACAGTTATCCAATTTTTTTTAAAAAAATAATTGTAACTACTGCAAACTGTATGAACTTTAAATAAGCACAGAAAGACTTATAACTTTTAAACGTATAACTAATCACTTGCACGATCAACTTGTGACTGATGAGAAATCCGACATTTTATATCACACGACCCAATAAAAATATTTAATCTTTTTATAAAAAAATAATAATATTGACCTATTGAAGGCAAATCTCCCTCTTGATAATATACAAATAATCCGCATCTTCCTCCTTCAGAACAAAAACTAACCAATAGTTCAATGTGATTATCGTCATCAATAACTCCTTCGATGAGTTCCTCTGGTGTTACATTTAAATACAATGCAGCCATTTCAATTATGTGTTGATGTTGACTTGTAAGCGACAACATTCGATCCATTCTTTGAGAGGCAAATTTTTTCTGTAACGTATTTGTAATATATATATATATATATATATATATATATATATATATATATATATAAAACGTATGAGCGTATATAGATATATATGTATGTATATATTTTGTATGTGAATAATATTAGGTTGGCAAATATCTCCCTTCCGCCTTCTGGTCTTTTGAATTTCGCAGCTATGTACAAAAAAAAAGGCGGAAGGGAGATACTTGCCAACCTAATATAAACAATTTGTATAATTCTTAGGTACTTTTTCATTACAAATGACAATTTATTATAGAGCATATTATATTGAAAGAAATAATATTAAAAAATATATTAAATTAATTAAATAATTCAATTAGGATAAAGGATTCAAATTATTTAATTTAGCATTGTAAATATTTTTACTTATATTGAAATCAATAATATATTGTAATTTGCATGATATATTCTTATTTGCTTTAAATAGAAATGAAAATTAATTTATTAAAAAGCATGTTATACTTTTAAAATACTAAAAAAAGCTTATTTTCTTTTA
>CP092093.1:27002500-27030000 GCA_029203775.1 Neoneuromus ignobilis
TCGAAAAATGCAATGACAATATATCAATTTAATTTCTTTGACGGGAAACAAAAACAAAATATGTTAACCGTGTTATAAAAAACAATAAATAACATCTTTTCATTTAAAAGTATCTATCTATATATATATATATATATATATATATATATATATATATATATATATATATATACTCATATATATATATATATATATATATATATATATATATATATATATATATATGTTAAAAAAATCAAATAAATAATATTTTTATTAATGTTTACTTACGTAGTCTGTAATTAGATTATTTATAAATCAAAATATATCTATTAAATTTCCAATATCAGAATTTTTTCTGTCAGTAACACAATATTAATCACTGGTCAAAATCAATTGTTTCAGTAAATAATATTTTGTTTAAGATATTTTAATTCAAAGCTATCTACATTTTTTTTTGTATTGTATCAATTTAAAATAGAATATGTATTTGATGTTTACAAGTTCTATATCTTTAACATTGAAAAAATAAATTATTGATATAAACTCCCAATTAAAAAATAAAACTAGTAATAAATTCATTAAAAAATATATCACATACATTTAATTTTTTCCGTATGAGCAAAAAATACACAGAAAATTGAAACTCATAAAACTTTCATATTACAACTTTTAGTCCTAAAGAACAAATAATATATTTATTAAAAAGTTACTAACATTTATATTTTTGTTATATTATTCACAAAACTAATTAAGAATAGAATTGATGAAAACTATATAAAAGTGTTCAATAACCACTTATTGTTTATTACATTCACTGATACGTATTTCTATAGTTCTAAAAATGATACCTTAACTGTTGAAATACGCATCAACAAATAAATAAACAATAAGTAGTAATTGAACATTTTTATAAAATCTTGTAGTATTAAAATGAAGAATTTTATAATTTAAATAGAAATTTTAAACTTCTCATATTAGAAACTAAACTGATTATATTTAAAAAATATAAATAATTATGATGTATTGTATTATGTTTAATCCTTTTTAACTACATTTCGTAAATATCACTATATATGTTAACTAGAGATGATATTAAAATAAAATATATGCATTCAATGCAAATATATTTTTTTTAATATTATTTATTCAATATCGACGTATATTAAAATTAATCTTAATTTATTCTAATTAACTGCTTTTTATCCACGATGTTTTTGATCAGACCACTTCTCCATTGCTCATCATTAGAAAAATGGACTACTATTTTTTTAATTTAGCCAACATTAAATAACCAACACATATATTCAATATTTGATATTAAAAAAATAATTTTAAATAATTCTTAAAATAAAATTAAATAGGACTACGAAATATATCTTTATGAAAATAACTTTTCACTGAAATATTATTTAATTTTGTGTATAATAACATGATAGACATTTTTTAATATCTTTCAATCAGATATTTTTTCAAATAAAAATTGTAATAGAAGGAAAATTAATGTTTAAATAATTTTGTAAATAAATGTTATAAATGAAAAGGGTACGATTAAAAAAAAATTGTAAATGTAGTAAAATTAGAAAATAATAACGTTATACAGTTTTATATGAACTATAGAAATATTTTTGAAAACAAATATGTTAGAACTAAATATTTATATTTATATATATACAGGCCCGCCCTTTCCATATGTGCAATGTGTGCAATATACACGAGCAACCGATTCCAAAAAAAAACACTCGGTTACCTTTAATTTTTAGATATGTATAATAACATATTATTTAAATTTGTCTAGCCACATCTGCCCTTATGTAATATTTTGACTTGTTCGGCGTTACTTGATTATAGCGTTTAACTATATATTACTGAGATACCATTTTTGAATACAAACACATACTATCATTGTATTTATAACACATTTCTCTGAAAATTTCGATTATCCTTTCCCTTGAAGTTAATAAATATCATTCAATAGTCAGCCATGAAAAAAGTGCAATTTGGGAATGGGGGTTACCCAAATATTTTTTTAGTTTTTAATTTTTTCATCAGATTATAAAGACGAGTATTACAAAATTCAAAATAATGTCAATAGTATAAAAGTCATTTTCAAAAACATTACTGACATCCCTATCAGGCCCTGCTAATCTTTAATTAATCCATTATAAGCAGCTAGAGAGTACACAAATCCAACATACTCTTTCTCTCCTTTCTTCTCTCTCTAACACACATACACACACACACACACACATGTATACACACATACACACACACATGTATACACACATACATATATATATATATATATATATATATATATATATATATATATATATATATATATATATATATATATATATATATATATATATAGGGAAGCAAATATAAAATTGAAGGATAGTAAATGATAGCAAAAAATAAATGTCTAAACCCTCAGTCTCATTTGGGCCATTCTATATATAAAAAAAAATTAATTAGAAGCTCAGAGACTTAAAAATTTTAAAAGACCTAAGAAGAAACTTGTAGACATATGGAGAGAAACAAATATATCAATGGGGTTGAATGGAATAGAAAACCATTGAATAGCTTAAAATGGAAATTTTTGGAGAACACCTTCACCTTTTTTGGAAACACCTCCAATATATCCATATATATATATATATATATATATATATATATATATATATATATATATATATATATATATATAATTTTTAAATGTAGTAAAACGATAGATATTAAAATCAAAATAAAAAAATAATATTAAATACTTTATATAAATAAACAAGCCCTTTATTAAAAATTGTCGATTAATACAAGATACTTTTAAATATTTTTAATTTCTCTAAAAATATAATAAACATTTAATCGATTCTTTACTAGAAAAAGACAGAAATGCAGACAAATTAAATGGAATTATTTGAAAAGAATAATTTTAAAATTATAACAAGTATAATTGATATTAATAAAAAAATATTTGACAAAATTTAATAACAAAATTGATGATATAAGTGTATACAAAAAATACTACACAATCAATCAATATCATATAAATTGTCTTTTATTCGTCTGACTTATCACTAAGTGACTTTTACAACTTAAAAAATAAATTAATATAAAGGGAAAAAATAAAGACTAAATTTTTTTAATAATTTTAGAATGATTATAAAATTAGGAAATATAATAACAAAGAAAATTTGGGCATATTTTATAAAAAAAATCACATTTTCAACAACAAAATATAATAAAGTAATATATATAAAGCAAGGAAACTTATTTTAAATAAAATAGCTAATAATTTCTAAATTTCTTACAATAAAACTACTTTTGATAAATAACTACTTTTTTTAATTATTTAAAAAAAATCTGAATTGTTTTTAAAAATAAGTTACATTAAATAGGTTTCAAAAACGTACAATAAGCGGTTACTATCAATACAAGATGTACTGTTGTACTCAAAACATAATTTTTAACATGACATCTCTAATGTTTCATCAATTTTACTGGCTTTTAATTCTTCTACAAATGACCTAAATAAGATTGAAGATTTAGATACACATTTACATATCACATCCTTCTCATTTGAGCCACCTATATTCCAAATTTTTAATTTTATAATGCTTTATTAATAATGAAAAAATTATAAATTAAAAAATTAAATTTGTTTCTTAAAAATGTACATATGTGTATTATATATATACACACACACACACACATATATATATATATATATATATATATATATATATATATATATATATATATATAAAACATCACATTTCTTAAAAACTATATTATTAAACATAATAATACTTTGATATTTACATTTAATTAAGTAAAGTTTAACCCATTAAGCAATTATTAGTTTAATAAAATAAAATATCAGATTAGAACAAATACTTATTGTAAATCATAAAATTGAATTATATAAAATATGTATAGATAACAAGTACTTTGTAATCAATAAAGACTAAATACAGTCAGATTAAATATTAACATACACCTTACATCAATCTGTGAAAATATAAAATTTGTAATGTATTTCTTAAAAAATAAATAAAGAATAGTACGTAATACTTTAATAACATCATTATATTACAATATAAATATTATAACAGTTTTAATTGTTTTGTAACTTCATCTATATCACTTGCAACATCAGGTCCAATACCTAGTACAGTTAATGTACCTTCAGAAACTTGTGTTCGCCCAGCATCATAAATCAAACTAACTTGTAAACCTTTCTGTTTTGCAGTTTTATATAATTCAAGTAATCTTTTTTCAGTTTCAACTTTTAGTATTATTTTTGGTTCACCTTGTGCTGACCAAACTTTTAAACCTTTTGATGAAGCATTTCTATATAAATCAATTGCAGCATGCGCACACTGTGAAGCTATTTTACCAGCTCTCATATTTAAATCATTTCTAACAATTATTACCATTTTATAAGTTTCCATATTGAATGCACGAGAGAAAAATCCTAGCATTATATTAATTTCTTATAAATTTATTTTTTCGATTGATAGATTTGCATACATTTTTTAAAATTATTAACTTCTTCTTGACACTGCCGCCAATCTTGTTTTTCTGCAATACACTCCTAAAAAAGTAAATTAATTAATTATATACTATAATTTAGTACTGTGTTTGCAAAAAAAAAATTTCTAGTAAATTTTCCATTACATCTGTTTTTTAATATAATTTATAAATAATACAAATTGTATTTAATTCAATTTCAATAAAATGTATAGTTACACAATCTATTTTGACTGTAAACCATTTTATATTTAAGAAACTAAATCCCACATTGTTTTCCAATTAAAAGTATAAATATAGATAATAAGAAATATTTATACATTATAAAAGCTTTCAATTTCCAATTAGTAAAAATAAATATTAATTTAAAAATACACCATAGAACACAAATTTTATATTAATAATAATATATAATTAAGAAAATTAATGTAAGGTTATATAAGAATATTCTTTTTTTGAAATTTTATTCAAATCTATTGACTTAACAATTTATTTATAATAAATACATTTTTTTATAATTCTATATTATTAAATAATATTTACTATAATGAAATTTAAAAACAAGGATTAAAATATTACAATTTTATATACACACATACATATATTTACATTATATACATATATACATATATATATATATATATATATATATATATATATATATATATATATATATATATATATATATATATATATATATATATATATATATATATATATATATATATATATATATATATGTATATATATGTATATAACTGTATTAAATAATGATTTAACAAATATACCTAAAATAAATTACATTATAAATGAGGTTAATTTACCTGTACTTTATAATGAAATTCCATACAGCCAGTTTTCTTTAACATTTTTTCAACAGGATCACTTATTTCCTCATCTTTATGTTTAAACGTCATTTGTAATAATATTTAATATTTATTCATTAAATATTTTTAAATAATACACTCTTGTTGACAAGCCATAGATAAAGTAATACAGCACTGTTAAAATTCTATGTAAATATTATTCAATGCATTTTGTAATACAATTGTAGAAAATTGGAACATATAAATTAATGGCAAATTATATTTACAAACATTATATAACAATGAAGTAATACATATAAATTAGTAGCAATTTATCTGTTACAGAAGAAAACAGAAATTAATTGTAGCTGTATCATTTGTAAATTATTTAACTGATCTTTCTGCAAAAGTAATAAATATTTAAACGCATTGATTCAATAAAAAAAAAGTAGTAAACATGTAAAATAATACAATAAAATATTCAAATATAGTCAATTCCTAACATATTCAATATAATAAAGTTTTTAAATACATAATAAAATGGTTTTTAATAATTATACAAAATGTGAAACATTTAATTTTTCTTGAGTTACATTTGCCATACAGTAGTTAATATTTTATATACTTTCTGAAATTTGTAGATGATAGGAACATTTTAGTAAAACAACTATTTTATTGAAATATATTTATTTCCATATTGTCAAATAATTTTCTAGATATAACCATATTGATGAATAATTTATTTGTTGAAAAAAATAGTCTAATATATTAAATATGGAAAATGTAATAGAAGTAGTCGAACAAAATAAGCAGATACCAACTGATATAATTACAAATGATTTATATAAAAATGGAAATATAGTGAAATTTGTGTGATGATATTTATTTAAAATTTTAAGTCAATTTAAATATATCGCCTACTTATGAACTAAGTTAAAATTATATAGTATCAATAAAAAATTAGGTACAAACTACACTAATCATCATCGGTGCAATTAAAAAGAAGAAAACAACAGAAAACAATATGATTTACATAATGATATTAATAATTTATTATGTCTGTTTGACTATTCCATCTTTTAAGACTTCCTTAGCTAAAAACAATAGTCAAAACAGAACACAGTATAAATAACTCTCACCTTAGTTTTTTCGTGTTTTGATGAACATACATATATCAATTGTAAAACTACATGTAACATTTAACAAAAAAATATATAATTTTCAAATTATAAATATTCAATATAATATAGTTATTATATGTATAATAGTATTTTACATATTTTTTGGTATTTTTACAGCTATTCATTTTATATTAACTAAGGGCACTTGCAAAATGAATTTTCTAATAATTCCCAAGAACTCCATTTAATAATAACTTTATGAGTTCTCCACATACCAGCGATACAACGATACAATGTTTGTTTTTCATCAGCGTATTTTGCAAAATAGTCAAATCTAACATAAAAAATTTAACTAGCCAGCCAATGTTTTTTAAACAAATTGAAATGACCTTATTGTATGTCATCTTTTTCTTTATATATATATATAAATAAGTTAAAAGAACATTAATCAAAATATACATTGGTCATAACGACTTAAACATTACTTAAAACTTAACATATCACTTTTTAGCATGTTGCATTTTTTATATTTAAAATGAATATCATATTTACTGAATAAAATATACAATTTAAATTTGTTATTACATTAATAACAATTTGAAAAGTCAATTTTTATTGACACTGTATAATGTTTTTAATAAATACAGACATAATTTGTTTTTATTTTTTAAAAAGTACTGAACTTACAAATGGATATTTTAAAATGAAATAAAAATATTACACTGATATTTTTTAGATCAATAACTGTCAGTGCTTACTCTAAATTAGAATGTATTATTCTACCACTCAATATTAAAGCGCTGGAAATTAATAAATTGTTTGTGTTTTATTGTGTTTTTTTATATATTTTTTATACTTCATAAACTTCTAATTTATATCAGAAATATTTTCAAATCCATTCATAATGCAACTAAAATATTAAAAACAAATAATTTTAAAACAAATATTTATATACCAAATCAACATTTCAGTTTTCATTATATACCATTGTTTTTCTAATAAATACATAATTATCATAATTTTGAAAACTTTTATTAAATAATACATTCCCATTTCAAACATTTTAAAAAAATGTTTTCTAAGAATACATCAAATTTCATAAAAGTCGAAATATATAAATAATAAATATATTCATTGTAATCTGTAACAGATTAAACAATAAGCTTTTTTCAATCCAGAATGTATGTATAAAAATATACACATAGGTATATAAACATAAATACATATAATAAATATAAATATTGACTACTGAACAAATTAATTTCAATATTAATTGCTTTTATGAATGTATTAAGAACATACCAATGCTAAAATACCAGTTATCTAAAAAAAATAAAAATAAAAAATAAATAAAAACATTTCTATTTAAATACCAAATTTGAAATTTACTACATCAAATATATAGTAAAAATAAAAGTTTGTATGTTACAATATAAATGCATTTACTGCATAACAGTGCATTTAAAATGAATGAAAAATAAAAAATTCACATCAAATTTAATGCAAGTATAGTACCAGCTATATGTTATTGAAAAATTAATATTATTATAGTCGCTATGATCATTTTTATTTAATGTTTTGTTATATACGGCAAAAACTTTTCACAAATATATTTAATCTATCGCTCAAGCGTAATTTCTCATTAAGGCAAACATTTGGTCATTCACTTACCCATTAAAAAATGACTAATTGCTTCAAAAGAAACTATTTAGAGCATAGCCAGATAATATAAGTGTAGGAATTTGTGTAAAACTACACATTTGTAAAAACATTTCAATTTATATTACATCCACTTTTGAAATAACAGCTGAATGAGAGCAAATGTAATATCAAATGCAAAAGAGATTAATTTTTCAAATAAATTTACATTAAAATGCCCATTCTTTTTACAAGAATCTTTTGGCACCTTTATTATTTGTCTTAATCGCATTGTTGGATATTTCATTATTTGTTATTAAAAATTACATCATAAGCAATTAATTAATTTTATATTTATATATATATATATATATATATATATATATATATATATATATATATATATATATATATATATTATATATATATATATATACATACAAGAATTTATTTAATTATTTTTATCAATAAATTAGTGCAACTATTTATTCTATTAAATAAAAAATATAAATACTAATATTATTATGTCTATATCACTTGACTTTAATGTAAAAGTTAGTGTTATTAAAATTAATTATATAAATTAGTTATTCAACATTAATTTATTATAAAATAATCTAAAACAAAAATAAATTAAAATATGAAAAAAATATTTTTAATTTTTATAAGGAAAAATAGGAATTATTTAATATATATAGTTTTTTTTTACTAAATTAAATTAACATTTGATAAATGTTTCTTTATATTACTTGGTAAATTGTTCTTTCATGAATTAATAGCAGATAAAAAAGTGATTGTTTATTATATATTCATTACACAAATGCTGTTATAGAAATAAAACTATAAATATATAACAATATAAATGCTTTAGATATTACATGAAAATGAATATAAAAACATAGCTCTTCTTTAACTGTTATTGATCAACAATCTTATTAGGTATACTGTACAATACACTTACCTATTAGCAATCAATTATTTTCCAGGTTTTATAATAGGCTATGCTCTACATCTACTAATAATGCTAAGAATTCTAATTTAACTATTCTACTTCTATTAATTTTAATTTTTTTGTTGGCAATGAACTGTCTTCTTTCCTATTTGCCTTTCTTTTAACAGTTTTACTAGTACTCAAAATAAAATCTGGACTACGTCGTTTAATAACAATGCGTCCAGATCTTGTTCTAATGCCTTTTTCTGCTTGACTACTTTCAGGTTCTTCAGTTATTTCAACTCTTTTTGAACTTGGAGAAATTTTTAATGACACATTCACACTATCAGCTTTACTTGCATTTTCATCTGTTTTACAAATGTCCGATGGTCTAGGAGTATTACTTAAAATTCCCGCACGTAATTTTATTCTCTCACTTTTCCTAACAGCTACTTCAGGCCATGATCGTTTACCTCTTCGTCTTCTTGTTTCTACTTCTGTGCTATTGGTTTCCCCTTTGCTATTTTCAATCAACCGTTTCTTTATAGGTACAGGACTGAGTACACTTAAACTACTATTTGATGATTCTGACTTTGGAACAAAATCACTTGGTGTTGAGCTGCTGGACTCTCCTGATATACTAGACAGGTACTCTTTGACACGCGCTTCTCCAAAATTAAATACATTTTCAGCATCTTTTCTAACTCGAGGTAATGGTTTGTACATCTCTTTTTTGTTGAAATCTGTGTTTGAATCAGATTCTGAAATTGATGCTAAATTACTTGATTGTTTATTAAATATATCTTTAAATTTCTCTTGCATGTTCTTTGTAGAATTTGTTGCTTCTTTAGCATCATAACTTAGTAAATCTTTATGTTTATTATTATCATCTAATTTTTCATATTCAATTATGACTGAATCTGTACTGTTTGTTTCAGGTCTACAAACATCATGTTTTTCATGAAGTGGAAGTTTCATCCGTGATTTAGCTTCAAGTGGATTGAATTTCTCAGCTTTACTTGAAAGTGGTGTTGATGGACAACTTTGAAAACTAGATGTACTGGAAAATGTACTTGAACTACTTGTACTTCTATTGTCTGAAGAATTTTTCTTGAGCCGGCGTCGTTGAGCTAATTTTGCTTTCAGTACATCTTGTAGTCGAAATCCTTCTTTATGCGCTCGATGAAACGCATGAAATGTCGTATGAAGAGATTGTTCAGTTGAGCCTGATGAAGATGTTAAAACATCTGGTGTCATAAGTGGTGTAGAAGAATATGTCTGAGTACCTTGAATCTAAAAAATTAAAAAGATTATATATGTATATATATATATATATATATATATATATATATATAATATAAATCATATTAAAAAATAGTACTAATTATTATGAATACTTCATTTCTTTTTACAATCATAATGGATAACTAAACTTACCCATGGGTTACTGAGCAAATCAGACATCCGCATTCTTTTCGTGGGTTCAACAGTCAATAAACCTCGAGTTACTTTTTTTGCTTGTTCACTAACATTATTCCATGAAGGTCCTGTTAAACTAAATTCACCACCTTTGATTCGGGACATAACAGCCGCTGCACTATCATCACGTGAAAGAGAATGAAATGCTGCTCTTCCAGTTAGCATTGTATACTGTGAATTTATGAATAAATTTAAAAATCATTAATATTGTCTACAATTATTATTACAAAACTACAAACACATGAATAATAGAAACTTAAATTTTACATAAAGTTACTTAAACTCATCAGACATAGCGATTTTTCACTCAATTCACTTAAATTATATTTATATACTTGATTTGATAATTAACAAATTTTCTATAAAAATGTTAATCATTAAACAAATAATATCAATAATATTTATTATATTTTGATAAAATTTTAATTTTTTAATTTATCTCTGTTTGTATAAAGTATGAAAGGTTAAAGCTCTTATTTTATAATACCTCTTTAAGCATATTACAAATCTTAATTATATCAAAATCTGTTACTACCATCTCAATTGATCATATAATATAAATATAAAAGATATTTATGTATAATTCAATTAAAAACATGCAAAAGTTAAATAAATAAAACTGTCAAAAAAATTCCAACTTCTAAATAAATACTTTTTTCACATTAAACAATATATACTGATAATTTCATAAATCACTAGATAATTAAACAGATTAAATTTTATAACCCAATTTAATAGCATAATAGTTAGTTTATTTTAACCTGTTATAATAATTTACTAGAACTATTACATCACATTGTTCGCTATCTTAAATACCAATGTAAATAAATTAAATAACTTATATTTGTTAATAAATTTCAATCACTTTTCATTTGAATTATGAATCTGCTTTGAAGTTTGTGATTAATTAAAAAACAAATCAACTTTAGACTTACAAGAATAACACCAAGGCTCCACAAATCACAATTTTCATCATATCCTCCTGAACCTCTATCTACTGCTGTATGTAATACTTCAGGAGCAGCATATTGTAGTGTAAAACATGGTGTGTGCATTGTTTCTTCTTCAGATTTTAAACGTGCAAAACCAAAATCAACAATTTTTATTTCATCTTTATCATTTTCTGATGAAAATAATAAATTCTGTAAAAAAAATGTTATATAATATTTATTAACAACAAAAATATATTTGTATATATATTTACTTCAGGCTTTAAATCTCTATGCACAACGCCACGGGAATGCATAAAATGTACAGCTGATACTAATTTTTTCATTATTCCGCTTGCTTCAATTTCTGTAAACTTTTTCTTTTTCCTTATTCGTTCAAGTAGTTCACCTCCTTTTAATAATTCTAATACAAGATATGTATGTGCTTCATCATAATATACATCATACAACTTAACAATGTTTTTATGTCCCTGACAAGCACGTAAAAGATTGATTTCTTGAGTACAGTCGATTTTTCTACTAACAATTTTAACCGCAAATTCTTGTTTTGTTGTTCTATTTACACACCGTCTACACACACTGAAAGATCCATCACCAAGAATTGATTCTTTGAGATCAATGTCATAATGTTGAAAAAAAGTAGAATCTTTAATCTTGCATTGAACTAAAGTTGATGTACTAAGCTGTGATTTGAATAGTGAATCTGAAATTGCATTCTCAGAAAATAGAATAGAAGGAGCAACATATGAGTATCCTTTGAAAATTTTATCATAGTTTGGTGGAACTACAGCAGGTGAATCAGTAGGTGTCATGCGTGTGAATTCTTCACTAAAATTAGAAACATCTAATTCGTCCCTATAAAAAAAGTATACATAAAATGTAATATTATATTTTATAATTTTAATAACAATAATTTATAACTATTTTTAAAAATAAAATATATAAATAAACAATTTAATAAAATTAAATATTACTGATCAAAATGAAAGTTATGAATTAGTAATTCTCACCGTATCACAGGTTTAAAAGGTGCAGAAATATTTTTTTTTGATAATGCATCCCAATCAAGATTTTTAAAGAAACAATGTTTCTTTAACTCTAAAGCATCTTCTTCACCTCCACCTAATCGTTTACGCGGATCTTTAATTAGAAGTTTACTAATAAAATCAGCAACTTCAACACCGAGATCTTCAGGTATTGGTGGTTCAGTTTTTAATATTCTTCTAGATATTTCTTGCTGAGTATTTCTTTCACCTTCTACAGTAAAAGGTGATGCTCCAGTTAATAATTCATATGTTAGAACACCAACTGACCACCAATCAACAGCCTAAAATTTATAATTTACTTGTATGAATAAAATTAAATATAAAATTTAAATTCAATTTTATATATTTAATAAACATCAAAATAATTAACAAATGTGAACCACAACAATAATAACAAATATAAATAATATTTAAGTTACATACTATATCATGGCCCTGTGGACCAGCCTTGACTACCTCTGGTGCCATATATTCAATTGTACCACAAAATGAATAAGCTCGTTTTTCTCCATTTCCACGATTTCCAGATCCTTCATCACATGTATTCACAGCCAACTCTTTGGATAAACCAAAATCAGTTAACACTATATGCCCTCCGGAATCAAGTAATATATTCTCTAATTTAATATCCCTGTATATAATCCCCAACTAAAATAAACATAGAATATGTATAAATTATGTACACCTGATGTAAATGTGCGTTTGTATGTACGTGTGGGTGTATGTATGTATTAAACAACTCACTTTGTGAAGATGCTCTAATGCTAAAATAATTTCTCCTATATATATTCTAACATCATTTTCAGTAAAATGCTCTCTTTGGTACAAATGTGTAAACAGTTCACCACCATTCACATAATCTACAATTAAAAATAATTTTAGTAACAAAGAAATTATATATAATAAATCTTGAGTACAATTTTCAATTAAAATTTTGAAGGAAACCTCTATTTGTTGCAACTCACCTAATATAAGATGCAATTTTGCATCTGTCTGAAAGG
Source organism: Neoneuromus ignobilis (assembly GCA_029203775.1). Classification (NCBI taxonomy): domain Eukaryota; kingdom Metazoa; phylum Arthropoda; class Insecta; order Megaloptera; family Corydalidae; genus Neoneuromus; species Neoneuromus ignobilis. The sequence goes on from CP092093.1 coordinate 27,015,988, forward strand.
CATAATGAAGAGTAACAAGAAAAGGACTTTGTCTAACCGCTTCTAAAACATGTCTTTCAGTTCTTGTGTGTTCTGTAGTTTTCTTTTTCTGTACAATCGTTGCTTTCTTTAATACTTTCATAGCATAAAGACGGCCTGCATCTGAGCCTCCTCGTTTACGGACTAGGAATACTTTTCCATATGCTGAAGAAAAAAGAAGCATTAATTATACATTTTATTTTACTTTTTTAATCCAGTTAAATATTAACATGGACATACACACACATATATGATTACATATATATATATATATATATATATATATATATATATATATATATATATATATATATATATAGATAGATAGATAGATAGATAGATAGATAGATAGATAGATAGATAGATAGATAGATAGATAGATAGATAGATAGATAGATAAAAATAACAATAAATTAAAAACATAGCATTAAAAAATCACAACAAAAGTAAAATAAGATTAAAGTTACAAAATATTGTTTTTTTGTTTGTATTTAAAAATAATTACTTCAATGAGAAGTTATTAAGAAATAAAAGTGAAATACAATTCAATTCAGAAAAAACTGCTACAACTGAATATAAAAATCACTTTCCTCGAAAATAGAATCGAATTATTTCGCTTGTAAATAATAAAATAAACAGATTTTATATAACAATATATAAACAAAGAAAACAGTATATATTATATTATAATTTGTATCTAGAAAATGAAAAATAAATCTTAAATATTAATTCAGAATTTATAAGGATTATAAAGTACAATAAAAAAGCACCAGAAATAAGAATAAAATGTAAAAATAACATTAAAATGATGCTGAAGACATGAAATGTAACATAAATTAATTTAATTGTACAAACATATCAAGATTTTATAAAAGTATTAAATTTATTATATTAATTATTGTTCACTTTATTCTCAGATACGTATTTCCATAGCACATGGCATTTTATATATTTATTTATATATATATATATATATATATATATATATATATATATATATATATATATATATGTATATAATGCAGTACCATAATGACAGTATGATCATCGATAAAATAATAAATAATTATTGAATGTTTTTATAAAATCTTGTATTCGAGAGAATTATTTGTTTCTGAAAAATTGAATTTACCACAGTACCAAAAAGAATAGGTAAAACATTAAATGGAAAACAATATTATATGAATAAAATACAACAAATAAACATTAATTATTGATTAGGAATCAAAAAGATGGAATACGTATATCAAATTACTCAGAAAAATACGGAAAAGAAACAAACTTGATAATTTAAATTTATAAAAATTGGATCTTTTCTGTATATCTTTTATATATATATATATATATATATATATATATATATATATATATATATATATGTGTGTGTGTGTGTGTGTGTGTGTGTGTGTGTGTGTATGTATGTATGTATGTGTATATGTGTATATGTGTATATGTATATATATATATATATATATATATATATATATATATATATATATAAAATGTTTCAAATACCAAAATTATTCAGCGACCTCAAACAACAGGAATAAGTATAGAAAAGTGCATGTTAAGAATAATACAAATAGACAAATAGAGAAACAAGTAGATTCGAAAGAAAACTAATGTTACAAATGTTATAATGAAAGTGAAAACTTTAAAATTTAAATGGGCAGGTCATATAGCAAGAAAAAAGGCTACTAATAAACGAAATAAATTATTGATTGAAACACAGAGATATATGACGGTCGTTTGATAAGTATGATAAAAAAGTTAGAAAAACTAAATTGGAAAATTTAATTAAATTAAACATTAAATAAATTTACTATTCTTATCAAACGACCCTCGTAAAAGAGCCTAAGAAAAGACTCGTTGATAATGGGACAGAGACTAAACAAATTTGTCGATGTAAAATGGAAGAAACGCATTAAATCACCGAAAATGGAAAGTTTTAGGAGAGGTCCTTATGCACGAAGGACGTTGAAATATATATATATATATATATATATATATATATATATGTATATATATATATATATATATATATATATACACACACACACACACACACACTAATGCACATAAGTCATGGCACACATTGGTAACAAGCAATTTATTGATATAATTCAATGAAGTCATTAAATTAAAAAAAATATTTAATTGAAAATAAATACAGTGAAAGTTATATAATGAATAAATTTAATGAATATCACATATATTTGCAATTAAATAATGTTTTTTAATTGAACGACTTCATTGAATTATATCAATAAATTGCTTATGTTACCCATGTGAGCCATGACTTATGTGCGTCAGTATATACACACACATACATACATATCTACTAAAATTTATACAAATATTAATATTTAACTTAATACTATATGTAAAAATTATTGCATATCATTTTAAGTTATAATGTACTTATAATTAACGTTTGTAAAATATATATAAAAAAACATTTATTTTTGCAGATAAAATAAGTTAAACCGTAGAGAAACATATACATAAAACCATATCATAAAATGATTTTTTTCAAGAAATTATGAGTACAAAATATTCTCATTCGAATATAACTTGGATCATATATAAAATAAATTTTAAAATGAATTTTTCGTAAAGTTTAATAAGGTGTAAATCCCTGGTATTTTTTCCAATGTTAATAATTATGTAACAAAATTTAAATGTGAACTCATTTAATTTTCAATATACATATCATTTAATATGATTCATATTATTTTCTACGAAAAAGTGCTGTTTCAATTAACATTTATTACGAAATAACTGAATACACAAATAAAACAACACGAAAAAAATATTTCAATCAAACATAAAATATATCAAAAATGTGTGTTCGAAATATTGATTTATTTTTTAAATAAAAAACACATACAAATATCAAAATGATAAAACATTTCACAATTCACCAATAAACAAAATATATGATAATTTTAAAATGTTTATAAATATCTATTGAGGTAAAAACAATAATCTCATCAATTACATGTATGTGGGTTTTCCAATAACTCATATACAAAAAAAACATACATCCACACATAATAATTTTTACATACCTCCGGTTCCGAGAACTTTGAGTAAGTCAAAGCTGGACATATCCACGCGGCAAGCATCGTTAAGATTAACTGAAATAAATAAAAACAACGTCAATATTTTTCTATGAAACCACAAATATTCATATATAGAATGTTCTTTTTACAAGTGATAGAAATTTACATTGAAATCAATTTAAATTTCTATCACATTTAAAAACATCTATATTTATTTTAAAAATAATGTATTGTATTTTTAATCACTATCATAGAAACAACAATTCTACTATACGTTGACACAATCTTATACAAGACATTTGGGTCATGATCGCACGGAAGGTTGAATACATTACTTTATAAAAGAACTAGTACATCGCTTAGAATTTAAATACATATAAAACTGAATAATTGTTATATGATCTAAATTCTTCATTCTTGAAAAAGTAATGTTTCATAACATTTCCAAACTATATAAACATATACCCTCATTTTATAACGCAAAATAAATTTAATATGTTATATATATATATATATATATATATATATATATATATATATATATATATATATATATATATATATATATACAAACATTTATAAAATGTAAGACTAAATTTACTTTTAATTATTTTGTTCAATATTTATTCAGTAGCACATTTAGAACAACTTATTTTATCAGTACGTTCAGGTAATATCTCCTTTAAAAGGTTATATAAATATCAAGGCTTTCACCTGGGTCAACAATTGGATTAGATCTATTATATTTATTCTTATATTCCTTCCCCAATGAATAATCTTAAGTATAAGCAGTTAAATAAAAAATTTCCAATATATACATACATATGTATGAATGAACATAAAATAAATTTGTGTGTTCATTTATGCAACAGATATAATGTATAAAAATAAATGTGCATATATAATTAAAAACTTTCCACTTGTAAAATTAATTTAATGATAGATAAAAAGAAAAGGAAATATTCGTATTTGTTAATAATATATAAAGTAATTAATGTAACGTTATTAATATTTTAATTGTAACAATTTAATAATTTTAATACACCTTTTTGAAATATCATTTTTTTCTATAGAAATTACAAAGCTTCTTAGGCGTTTCTCCGTTTTTAATCTTCATTCACGTTAATTATTCTATAATTTCTTCTATCTCTAGATTTTCAATCATTATTTTAACTTCCTTATGATATATTTGTTTAGATTTTTCTAATTGGCATTCTTCAGGCATCTACTATACATAATTATTTTTTTTTTTTTAGAAAGCTTGTTCACATAATAATCTAGCATTTCATTTTTATATTGAATATTATCTTTAACTGTTTCTTCGTTCAATTGCATCAAAACTAGAATATTTTCTTTTAGAATTCTTTTTAGCTTTTATTTAGTTTTGTTGCTGCAAGGTTTCTATGATTCTTATATTTATAAATTCGCCTTTGTAATCTATTTTAACAATATCTCAATGTAAATATAATGATGAGTAGTAAACGAAGTTCATTTCAATTATCAGTGGTTCTATGAATGGCTAAATATTTACCATTTTTTTATTTATTAAAACAATTTTCGAGGCATGCTCTTGTTATCAAAAAATAAATTGTTTCATAATTAACTTTTTCCATACCGAATATAAAGCAACAAATTTTTCGTTTTTCCTCTAAATGTCCAACCGAATTATTCTAAAAATTCATTTGGAACCAATTACTTAACATGAAACATGTACAAGATAAAACGAACAAATTTTTTTAATTCTTTAAATATGCGTTTTATTGTACAATGTGAATTCTACACATTCTACAATACAAATAGCAATTAACAATTTAAAAAAATCTATTATTTATTAACAATGGTGGGTATAAATTTATTTTTTATTTAGAAAGATCAATTTATTCCTTGTTTATTTTCATACAGGATTGTTATTAATTATTTAAGTTTTATAATAAAAAAATTAATATAAAAAATAATGAAAAAAAATTATACAGATAATGTTTAGAATATTCTCAACTCGAATTAATAAAGAAAATAATGAAAAAGAGCATATAGGAAAATTAGCATAATAAAATAAGTATTCGAAGAAAAAAGGAGAAAATAATTATTACAGAATATAGGAACGAAATTGAGTTTTTGTGTTACAAATTGTATCACTACCAAAACAAAACAAAGTATTTGAAAAACTAAAGTTGAAGTAAAAGAAAATATTTAAAATGTTCAACACAAGATGGTGGATATGCTACATGAAACAAAGGAAACAAGAAAAAAGAACGTGTCTGTGTATAGTGACGAAGAAGATAATGAAAAGTATATTATAAAGTACTGGGAAAGTTTGAATGTAAAAAGAAAAATACTTTTATTAGACCAATCAATAGGGCAAAAAAACACCTGTTTTTGACTAAAATTCTGGAATGGATTAGGCCGTTTTTTTTTTTGTTGGGGGCGATGTTACAAGTAACAATAAACTGAAAAAATGGGACTTTAAAGGTAGAAGGTGCAAAGTTGGCGAAATTATGTTTTTCGTTCTTCAAGCGTAGAAAATGCATTTTAGAGAAAAAAGTTTTAGATAAAATAATAATGGCCATTTTTTACAATAAAATCAAGTAATTTATAGTAATGGCTCAAATTAAAGGTACAATATTATAAAAGCATTTTCTACGCTTGAAGAAGAAAAACATAATTTCAAACCTTCCTAGTACCTTTAAAGTCCCATTTTTTTCAGTTGCAAAACACATATTGTCACTTGTAACATCGCCCCCAACAAAAAAAAAATGGTCTCATCCATTCCAGATTAATTTCCTTGTTTTTGCCCTATTGATTGGTCTATATCTGAAACTGAAAAGTTAGATATGATTTAAATACTAGATACAAATAGATTTATAGAAAATAGGTAAATTTATAAAAGGAGTAATAAAAGATCAAACGAAAATACTACTCATTTAGAAAGTCTTTAATCTGATATAACAAAGTAAATAAAATTAATTTAAAACAACATATGAACTATATGAGGTAAAGAAGGTGAATCTTACTTTTGTTCGTCATATTTAGTTACCTAACTTCTTATAATTGTATGACTATGAGACAATGTATGAAAAATATATGTATTATTTAACTAAATAAATATACAAATTACATTATACTAAAATTTAATATTTTTTTTATTTAATTAAAAAGAAGCTTAAAACAATGTCAAGATTTGAATTAAAAAATGTTTATCATATTTTGTAATTTAAATACGTATACAAGGATATCAAGATGAAAATTAATTAAACATTTAAAACAAATATTTTTTTACTGAAAAATAAAAAAAATCGTTATGAAATTTAAATACATTTTTCTACATGCAAAATTATTTTTATATTCTATATCGTTAATCCAATAATTACTAGTGATTTTTTTCATAAAGTTATCTCACAGCTTTATCATTCGTTATTAGTGACCGATGTACATGTGCCTATTATGTTTCATTTTATAGACACGAGTAAAATTTTTAATCACACTCTGCATAGATACTTCGTGTTCTTTATTTTAATATAAATTGAGGTCAAGTATTAATAAAAAGCTATATTTATTTACGTTGTTACAGCATTTATTACTATTTGACTATCCTGTTTTTTTATTTTCATTTATATTAGTATTTGGCTATTTTTTCCTTTGTTCATTAAATATTTTTATAAATTTTGTAAGTTATTCAAAAACTCATTTTTTATCATAATTCATCATATTGAGTGATAAACTTTTTTTATGTTTAATACCTAGAATATCAATTTATATTCGTGATTACAAATCTCACTGAAGCAACAATGATTTTCTTATTCCTTCATCATTTTAAGTATCACTCTTTTTTTATTAACGATCGTAAAAAATTCTTCATTAATATATTTAATAATTACTTATTATTCATTTATGAGCATTTCAATAATGATGTCTTTTGAAAATATAAATAAAATATTATAATATTCATATTTTTTCGTTTTTACTTATATATATATAGTTCTAAAAAATCAATATTCAACCGAATAATTTTATAAATCAAGTTTGAAATAATATGTTAAAAGAAAATTAAAATTATTAAGAATCTTTTTCTGTATAAATAATATAATTTAAAGTGAAATAGATGAAATACTTAATATGTGATAAACCATAATAAAGATGGTACGAATTATTTAAATTTACCAATAAGAAAATGTCAAGCTTAGTAGATGTATAAACTAAAACAGAATAAAAAATGAATCTATGTACTGTATTGAAGGGTCGAATTAAAGTACTACCCATTTATTAGGCGACTACAAAAATACAGACAGCAAGACACGTTCAAAGCATACATGATAGAAGAACAAATCACAAAAAACGTTTATAACGTGAATAAATAAATAGGAAATATGTGAAAATATGTTTATTTGATGAAATTTACCTTAGCATGTTTATACTAATGACAAACAGTTTGAATTAATAGCTAACTTTTAAAAAATATTGTTTATAAAAGTATACTATCAATGATTTACAACGTAATAAAGAACAATGTAAAAGCAGCCAAATACAGAAAGTAACTCTATATTTTTTCTTCTATAATGAAATTTAACAAAATTTGGACAAGATAAAACGAATATTATCAAATTTTCAACTTCTTTCAGAATTTACTAACGTTGTTATTTGGCATTTTATCATTTTATGGAAATAAATAAAAAAAATAATAAGTATATAAAAGAAACATATGTATAATGATGTTATATTTTCATATGAGATACATTTACGTTTGTTTTAATATGTTGGGAGATTTTGAATTTTTTATAAGTTTCAATCAAAATTAAATCCAAAAATAAAAGCAAATAAACATGATATAAATTTAAATACATACTTACGAATTTCGCTTGTGCTATTTCTCTTTTCAAAATTGTTTTCTAACACATTCTTAATATAAAAAAATGATCTATGCAACATTAAAAAATATTTAAATATAATATAAAATTAATTTATTATAAAAAATATTCTACTTATAAGCAGAATCATTTTAATTAAAACTTTCACAAATGAATCAATACCCCCAAAATCATAAACTATGTAAAAGTGAAGTGAAGAAAGTGAATTTAACCACAATATATAATATTCAATTTTAGAGTTCTAAAAAGTTTTGAAATGGATATTCAATAAAAAAAATAATTGTTCACCGATAAAAAATGAGTATAATTTACAAAATTTAAATCATTACAATTAGCAAACAAAAAGTCTGCAACTTGTTTACGAGCATAGTTATTACAATAATATTTATTTTGAATGCAAAAAAATACTTAGTTGTGCACATTTCTGACTTTTATTAATTTTATTGTATTTTTTTCTATTAAATGTTGAACGAATGAAAAACATTAAAACTTAACTACAAAATTATTATGTTAATATTTTTTGAAAAAAAATAGTATACACACTATTTTTAAACTTTTTTAATTACATGCCATTATTTGAAGTTTGTTTATTAAAAAAGAAATATTTTTTAGATATTTCTCTTGCATTATTTTGCATACACATTTTATAATAAATACATTTTCACAAGTTGTTTATATATCTTATATATATATATATATATATATATATATGTATATTGAACAATAAATTACATAAACAGTTTGAATTTAAATTAATAATTTTCAACACATTATAATATAAATAATACTAGTAACGTATGCTATTAGTATATTTTTTATTTTATCTTTTACATTAGTAGAGAAATTTTAAATATAAGAAAAAAATCAATGGAAATTTCTACTGAAAACATTAATTAGGTTTCACAGAACTAATTGTGTGAAGTTGTGAAAATATACTTTTTTAGATTAAACAAATAATTAACTGTATATATAATTACTTGGGAATGTACGTTGCTTTTAATATAATAGAAGAGAAAGTATGTGCAAAGTTTTAAAATAATCTAAAAATGGCAAACGACTCTATGCAAATGAAAATGAATTTATAAGATGTACGGTCAAGGCCTATCTCCTAATTTCGATACCATGCGCATTTTTATATACATTTTTTTACATATCATGATTTGTTTTCTATTAATACATTATAATATTAAACACTTACATCAGTTATCTGTTTGAACCTCTTTGTCATCATTATTGTCGATCGAAAATTCATAATTTATATATTTTTAGCAATATCAATTTCACTCTGCAAACATACTTATCATACACACACATACATTTAATATATATATATATATATATATATATATATATATATATATATAGTGTTTTTCAATCTAATATTATACAAGATTACTGCCATGAAGAATTTCATAAAATTTCCTATGACATCATGACACTTTTTATTTCGATTTACCTACATCACAGCATTCACTATATCAGAAAAAATGTTTATATGCCATACGGAAAATGTAAACTATTTACATTTTATATGATTTGAATTATAATTAAGTAACTGCAATCGTATATCTCCAATAAAACTTTTCGCTTAAGTTTTTATACATTTTTTCATAGACAATAAACTGATTTAAATATTCGTCATTTAATTATAATCCAGGAAGTTAATGAAATCCATTAAGTTGTAAATTTAGATGTTAAAAAGATTAAAATAAAAAATTAAATGCATTTTTATAAAATGATTTTAATAGTAATATGACTTATATATAAAAAAATCATAAGTAAAATTTTAACGAATATATATTTTGAATTAAAAATAATTAATTGCACGAATTATATATATATATATATATATATATATATATATATATATATATATATATATATATATATATATATATATATATATATATATATGTGTGTTTGTATGCATGTATGTAAATTTTCCATGTTAAGTAGAGAGTTCTCTCTATTTAACATGGAAAATTTACATACATGCATACAAACACACACACACACACACATATATATATATATATATATATATATATATGTATGTATGTATGTATGTTGTTTATCTACCTGTGCTATATAAAACAGACTTAAATACAAAAATTTAAAATTCTTATTTGAAATAGTGAGTTTAAACACAATACTAACTAATAAATTGAAATTATAAATTGCCCACTGTAGCATTCATTTTATAACTACGAAAAGGTAAAGATATTAATTTATCATTTATTTTAAAATTCACATTGCCACTTTTTATTTTAAACGATATACATACATACATACATATATATATATATATATATATATATATATATATACATACACACACACATACACACACACATATATATATATATATATATATTCATGCATATATGGGTATGTACAGAGATAAATAGAGAGTAGAATTAATATATAAGAAAATATAACTTATTTATAGAGTAATCAAATATATTTTTATGTTGTTTTGCGCATTCTAAATGCTAATATTAAACTAAGCTGCTATTAAATAAAATAGATTGTTTGTGTACTTTCTTCTCAATAAAATTAAAATTATTATTATCATAAACACCTTTTTAATTAATCACCACAATTGCATACATTAGTAAAATCATGAAATTTTAACAGTTAACGTTTTTATCATTTTTAATTTCGAAATGTTTATTTCTTGTAATCATTAATAACTCAATATCAGTCTCTTATTCAAACATACAAGAAAATACTTGAAAGCAAAACTGAATTTAAAATGTATAATAAATTTCTTGAAAATAGTATACATAAAAGATGTAACACTGCAATAGAAAGGCTACGAAAAAGCTTTGTCCTACTAAAGAATATCGTCGTTTTCGACTTTATTTTCTACATTTTCTTTCCTTTTTTTAATAATAACTATACATTTTTTTGGTAATTTTATTATGTTCAAACTTTTAAAGAATAACGAAAAGAATAGAAATAATTATTTTAGTCTTTCTTAGAAATAACTGACAAAAATTATTTTAATTTCTTCAACTTTCTAACATTTTTTTGTTGCAATTGCATTAACTTCTGTTTTAATACAAGTCTACTCGTATAATATCCAATTCAAGATTAATGTAATTTCTATAAAAATTGTAATTTATCGTACGATTTCTCATTTTTTATTTTAATAATAATGTGATTAATATCAATTTGTATTATATTCTACGAATAATAAAATATATTTAAAATAATTTCATTAATGTAGAAATTTTCTATTATATGACAAGGAAAAACAGAAAAAACTATAATTTAAATACGCATTGAAATTTAAAATTAAGAAATAATTCAATAAACAAGTATTGATCAGAAAACGAAATGGTAATATAAATTTATGTAACATAATAAAACAATATTAAGATTATTTATTTTATTATTCTACTTACAATACATCAGCTAAAATTAAACAACTGCCTGTATATATCATTACTATAATTACCTTCCTACTCCATCTTTTTATGATCATAGAATTTTAATAAAACAGTAACAATAACTTAAATCATTTATTATTTTATTTTATTTATAATATCACTAATCTGATATTATATAATACTAATACATTTGACATGTCAATAATTTATGAATTTTATATCATAGAACAAATACGTAATTATGTGTTAAAATTTAGTGTCGTAAATCATTAATTGACGATTTTAATGAACAAAGATTTAAAATATTAAATTTTCTATTACATTAAAATTACAAAAGGGGGCCAAGGTCTTATGTACTTTATACCTATATATTTACTATTCATTTCAACACTTATTTCTTTTTATAGTTATTTAGCCAATTATTCTAAAATGTTTAAAAGATAATCTGCATATTGTATGTTTAATACTATTTATACTTTTTTCAAAACATTTCGTAATGCATATATATATATATATATATATATAAAATTTTAGACAAATTTCAGAAGCTATTTAATATATGAATATAGAACTTTTTTACTTTTAAATTTAACATAAAAATTACTACTTTAAAACATTAATATTAAGGTCAGGTTTTCTGGTGATATATTTAATATACAACTGTGTATATACTCGTATGTATGTATGTATGTATGTATGTGTACATATATATATATATATATATATATATATATATATACTCATACAATATGTATATTTAATATAACTATAATATACCTGACCTTAATATTTAAATTTTATTCAATTTACTAACTGTAATTAATATAATAATGTAATGAATGTTGCAATATAAAGAATACTTCTTTAATTAAAATTTGTATAAATACCTATAGTTTACGGTTTTCATTTCGTAATTTATATATTAGGTTGGCAAGTATCTCCCTTCCGTTTGTTTTTTTTTTTTTTTGTACATAGCTGCGAAATTCAAAAGACCAGAAGGCGGAAGGGAGATATTTGCCAACCTAATATATATATATATATATATATATATATATATATATATATATATATATATATATATATATACACAAATATCACATCGACAAATACACACACATACACAAATATCTACATCGACAGGCTACCAGTGAATCATTCATACTTTTATTATATATAAAACAAAGCATTATGAAAGCATCCATCATTTTTTGGTTTCAACATTAAGAAAAATCACCTTTATTTACTAGCCTTTATTTAAATATGTATTAACTGCAGAAACTGAATAATTTTAATGTTCAGTGTAAATTTAGTTACTATGTATAATATTATTATTTTTTTGTTTTTTGTTTCATGTTAAACATTTTTATCAAAATTTACTGACTTCTCCATTTAATATAAAATTCATGAACTTATTATAACCATTCTAACATGTACATTAAATCTGATTACATGAAACATTTAAAAAAAATGCGAAAAAATAAGATGAATATCACTCAAAGTGTACAGAAACATCGATAAATGTTTGAAGTACTATACAGTTGTTTGTTGTTACTTAATTTTATTTATTTTCATGGAATAATATCAACCACAGATCCATATTAATATAGCAAAACAACTAGTTATAATGAAATATATTTTCATTGAACACATAAGTTAAGTATCCACTTTAATTAAAAGCTTTACTCTCCTCTTTAATTGTAATTCATCTTTAAGACACAAATTTATAATTTTGTCTAAAAAATATAATTAAGGTATAAACAAAAAATTACTTTTTACTGACTAATTTTTTTACAATTATTAAACACAAAATATGCAATGTAATAATTATTAATAAAATAGAGAAAAATTTGGATTACTGTAATTTTTAAAGATTACAAGCAATATTTACTTGTAATTAAATAAAACTAATAATAACTTATTATTATTTATTAACTAATTCATTTCATTTAGAAAAACTAGGAGTCTTTTTGTAGACGTTTTATTTATTCATTCTATTAATTAAATACGATAATTTGAACTTATCTATTTATTTAATAAACACGTCTTAGATAGCAGAAATATTTTTTTCAAAATATTTAGTATGAGATCAAAATTATCAATTTAAAATGTATATGAAATACAATTAATTTATATATAATATGATGTGCCAATATATTCATAAATAATTAACAAGGTTTTTTTTTACTTTTGGTACAATTAAATAATTTATATCACTGTTATTACATATAGATTACATATAGTATATATTAATATCGCAATAGCATTCTTTGATAAAATTCATAAAAAAATCTAAAGTTCTATATATTTCGATTCTTAAATTTTAAAAAAATATATCAAATTTAAATAATACTTTCACTAATTTGGTAAATAATAAAGAAAATGTACTAAAATATTGAAATGGAAGTCATGAAATAAAAATGAATCTTTTTGTCATTCATATATATATATATATATATATATATATATATATATATATATATATATATATATATATATACGAGGGTCGTTTATACGAGGGAATAAGAATAAAAAAGTAAGAAACTCTAAATTGAAAAATTTAATTAAATTAATTAATTAAATTAAACAGTAAATAAATTTACCATACTTATAAAACGACCCTCGTAATATATATATATATATATATATATATATATATATATATATATATATATA
>CP092093.1:27035000-27057500 GCA_029203775.1 Neoneuromus ignobilis
TTGCATTAAAAAATTTGATAACGCCATTCTTCATTTTATTTGTACACTTTATACTAAATTAGTAATATACTGTAAGAAATCATAGAATTTATATTTATTGCATTATTTTCAATATTCATTGTAAAGCATCAAAATTCATATATATAAATGCATGAAAATATGCGCGCGCGAACGAACACACAATACAAACACACAAACATATATAGGGTAGCTCAAGTGAGATTGAAAGATAGTAAAGAATAATAGTGAAGGACAGTAAAGAATAGTACATGATAGTAAGCAAGTAATGTATGTTTAAACCCTTCAATCTCATTTGAGCCTCACTCCATATATACATGATAATAATATTTCATTATTTATTTATATTTCTCACAATACTGGTTCCAAACATTTTTACTAAAAGCAAAAAAATAAATAAATAAAATAAAAAAAATGTTCACTGTAAACTAATTTCAATTATCGTCGTGTAAAAAATATTTAAATTATATATATTAAGTTGGCAAGTATCTCCCTTCCGCTTTTTTTTTGTACATAGCTGCGAAATTCAAAAGACCAGAAGGCGGAAGGGAGATATTTGCCAACCTAATATATAATATATATATATATATATATCTTATTCACTTAAAATATCTTTTTTGTTTCCACAGCTATAAAATGTTTTACAAGAAATATATATATAAGATTATTACATATTTTTGATAACTTTTACTATAAAAACTATATTATTATTTTATTTAAGTAGTCTATTCGTAACAGAACTTTTTAACTTAGATGAATAAAAATATTTTTTTCGGTCTACAATTTTTATTACACAATAATTATATATGATCAATGAAATAAAATAATAAAACGTACATTTACAGAATAGCAAATAATATTTCATTAAAAATTAAACAAACTCGATAAATTATTTAATAATGTAATTTTTAATATTGTTTATTTGACTAACTTTAATCCGCACACAGACACACACATATATACACCAAGTTTTAAAATTCCTATACTTAATACACACATACATATTTATACACACATACATATTTATATACACATACATATTTATATATATATATATATATATATATATATATATATATATATATAACACATACATACTTAATAAGTGATATATACACATTTTTTACATATATTTCAGCCATTTTGAAAACAATCTGTTGAATAGAAAAATGTCGAATTTGTGAGAATAGTGAATCTTAGTAAGAAATAACACATGAATGTTGTATTAACATTTATTTACAAATATTTACATTATATATCTTACTATATTTATTAACTTCTTTTTGTGTGTTGAAAAATAAAAATTAAATACAATGACGAAATGAATGAAATTCTAGTAATTCGTCACAACGTTTATAATTTGGTAATGGTATAATAATTTCGTAACTTTTCAACTTGACTGGATTTTAATTTTTTAAAAGGTAATTAATTACATTATTTACTTAACGAATATAATTAAATGAAAATTAATATATATTCATATATATATATATATATATATATATATATATATATATATATATGTATATAAATAATATAAATTAAATACAATAATATAAATACAAAAATATAAATAATATATCCATCCATATACATATATAATAATTTTACTTAGATATTGCAGATATTTCTAGAGTACTGACATATTTCCATAGTAATTACTTATTTAACTAGTAGCTATATTTTAATTAATTATATATGCATAATTATATATATTATATACATACAATAATTTAGACATCGCCAGTTAATCAAGTTATTATAAAAGGTATAAATAAATATGTAATGTATATTAAACCAAAACTACTTATACGAATATTCTTCAATAATTTGAATAATTCCAAGTTATTTTTATTAAGTTAATAATTTATTTTAAATTTACTTCGTAATCATTAGAAATTTCTGATTAAAGTTCTGTTATTTCTCTTTTTTATTCATAATTTCATTTTTGAAGTGAAAGGTTTTTTTAAAAAAGTTCGCGTGTGTGTATAAACCGTAGTAGAAATACATAAACAGAACTATATGATACTCATTTGGAAAATGGAATAATAAAAATACATCTATTATTTACAGTTGAAAATAATACACTTACACTACAAATTCCGTACAGTTATTAACACAGTTACCTCTTAGTTCAAATAACCTACAAAACGTATAACTGCGAAATATATACAGTTTATTGGATTTAATATAGAATTATACTTTTTAGTTTATATATATATATATATATATATATATATATATATATATATATATATATATATATATAATATGCGTGTATGTATCAATAAAAAATATTTGAGCCAATTATATCAATTAGCTCAACAACAATTTTATAAAATCAGTAAATTAGTTTGAATTTTAACATTTTTACAATCAATATATATATATATATATATATATATATATATATATATATATATATATATATATATATATATATTTCATGTATGTAAATAAAATATATTTCTTAATTATTAAAATGTCTACATTTCAGTGTATACCATTTAACTTCAAACACTTGTTAAAAAAATATTATAAATTTCACGTGTTTTAATAAAATGAATTGCATTTTGTTAAATTATCTTTTGTTCTTTGTTTTCACATATGACATATTTTTAAGTAAAGAAATTATCTTTACGATCAAAGCTGTTCATAACGTAAAAACCAACAATACATATAAATTTATTTAAAATGACAATGCATTCATATAATTCCGTCCATTTTGTAAAATTTCTGTAGAAAGAAATTAATATATATGTTTATACATATAAAAGTTTATATGCCAAATTCTTTCAATGATTGTTATTATTACAAGCAATTAGCAACAATAACCTTCGAGTTAATGTTAAAGATAACAAAGTGCACGTGTAAGTTATTTCAAGATCTAACTTTCTATACACCTTGTATATTTTCAAATATTAATACTTTAAAGTATTTTATATTATTTTTTGGGATATTTGAAACATGTCTATAATTAAGTTATATCATTCACATAATATAGTAATTATACATCAATGAATAATACAATATATTGTATTAAATGGAATACCATTTTTTAATAGATAATTACTAACAGTGAAATGTAGTGAATAATTATTAATACATTTGTTGAATTCACCTTGAATTTGAAAAATACTTATATTTTTGCAACTAATAACTATACTAACAAATGTATTTACTTTTAACAAAATAATATCATCTAATTATATATATATATATATATATATATAATGTATAAACATTTTAAAAATTTAAACAATTTAATGAAAAACTCTTATCTAAATAATAACACTACACTTAAGTGTTAAACAATCAGATTATACACATGGCCGAATAAAACTATGAAAAATATACAGTTTTAAAAACAGAAATTAATTTTTATCGCCTATTATTTTTGAATATAGTTGTGCTATATATAATAATATTTCATAATAATTCATTATAATTATACGGTACGTGTAAAAACAATTATATCATATGTGCATATTAAATATTTTATACATAATTACACGAGTCTCGTTGCTATTATTGCACTTTGCAAGGCCATGTTAAAATATACTTTTATTCAACCATTAGTACTAGTATATAAAAGAAAATTATAATTAATATATTTATATATATATATATATATATATATATATATATATATATATATATATATATATATACACATACACACACACAATATATATATTATCGTCTGACTGGAAATAACCTTGAAAACATCTAAAATTTCATAGTTAAATGACATTTCCATTTCAATAACCTTTGTATCTCTTGGCATACACACACAAATATATTAGTATTTTAAAACTATTTACCGTCAAGATTGTTTTTCTTTTTGTATGATTTTAATTTCATAATTGATAAAAAAAACGTATATATATAATTTCAATAAATGATTTCTAGTACATTAATTAAAAAGTAAAAACAGTTTTCAATCTATTTCGTATAAATTACACGGAATATAGGAATATTCAATTTCTGTTTTGAAACAAAAACAAAATATTTTTAATTTTTGGATTGTTTGTTGATGTAATGATTCTTGGAAACTGAAATTGTTATTATGTATAACATACAATTCGAAATAACAATGTTAAACAAACATGTGCATATTTATCAAAACTTGTGAATAAAACAGAATTAAAACTTTTGTGATATCATTTGCGGATGATGGCAAAACATTTGACGACATAGTCAAAAGATGGGTAAAGTTCACATATAAATTAAGTATAAATAGATCTCATTAGATAGACAGATAGATATTTGGTTTATTCATTGTTTTTCAAATGTTGTTTACATGCATGTACACACACACATCTATATACAATTTATAAATATAATGTAATATCGTTTCACTACTGGCAACATATTTATATCCGTTTAACAATTGTATTTTGCAATGTTTCACCAGCGATTTTGCGACATCATCAGCTTTTAAAATCAATACACATATATGCATTTAATATAAGGCACGATTACAAATGTATGCATACCACATATTGAGTTATTTTTATTTATATACGTACATATACACTGTACCAAAAAGTATCCGTACACCTACCAGTTATTTATAATAAATTTGTATACTTTTTAATAATTTATAATACAATATAGAAGAATTTTCTAATGCAAAAAATATTGCAGTTTAAAAAAAATAAAATAAAATTGAAACTAAAGATTAAAATAAGGGGGAGATATAATGCAAAAAACAATCTTTGTACACCTGTGTAAACCTAAGATTATAAACTGTTTGCAAACAAATTTTAAGAATATTTCTTATAAACATATTATTAGAGATCCAAAGAGCAATTTCTACAATAGATCATAGAATTTAATTTTAATTTAACAATTACAATAGAAGTTCCCTCTACATTTGTGAATGAATTGTAAATTTATACAAATATGACAAATATTGTCGACAAATGGGCAAAATTGTTAATGAAAACAATCTATTGTTCAGTACATAATTAAATGGTATAAAAAATGGAATTCAGTGTGCAACAGGCATTGTACTGGCCACCTTTTAAAAATGAAAACTATACACGAAAATCAATTTTAAAGACAATAAGGGAAAAGCCTACAACAAATGACCTAAAAATAGTAGTGAATTTATACGAGTGCAATTTGTAAGTCATACTTTAAACAATATGTGATAAAATCAATGGACTTGGTTATGATAGGTGAGTACTCAGAAAGAATTCGTTTATAAACAAACATAATCGTCAATGTCAAGATTTTGCTAAACAATATTTCAGAACAATAAGAAGTTCAATATTGATCGAAAAAAATAGAAGACAACATACTCAATAACTGATAGATATTAAAAATTCTAAAAAAATCTACTAAACGATAAGTAAAATAATGATTTTTTTAAAAAATAATAATAATAAAGGTTAAGAAAGATTATAGGGAAAAAAACACTGATTGTAATCAAATAACTAGATTGTGAATTAAGATAATAACAGCTTAAAGATTGTTTTTGGTAGAAGTTTTTAGTTTTCAAACAAATAATTTAACCTGAAAATTCACTTGAGTAATCTAATTTAATACCATATGTTTTTTTACATTATTCTTTAATATAAAAAGGTCTTAACACAAAATGTATCATTCATCTAACAAAGTATTAAATAATAATTTAGTGATTATGGAAGACTTTTATAAAATCTTGTCTTGTTAAAGTGGTTGATTATTTTGTTTCTAAGAAAATTTGCCACAATACTAAAAACATATTGTGAAATAATTTTATTTTTTAACTATTGATGAAATGAAGAGAAAAATCTCGAAAAAATCTCAAACTAAGAAAGATAAACTTTCAGAGATAATTTCAATAGTATGTACATCATATATAAAAGCAAAACAAAATGTTCTAAAAAGATAATAGTTTATTAAACACACACATACATACATACATACATACATACATACATACATACATACATACATACATACATACATACATACATACATACATACATACATACATACATACATACATACATACATACATACATACATACATACATACATACATACATACATACATACATACATATATATATATATATATATATATATATATAATCTTTAGAATGAAACTATTTCAAAGAATCAATTAATAATTACATATTAAAACTGATATTTTCAAGCATACATCTCTATTCCAACAAAAGGTGATTAAACTATTTTATACATTGTTAATTATTATTTCGTTACATTCATGTTCGACAAACACATTTTTTGTTTCATTACTCATATAATATCGTAAACAATTCAATCTTACATGTTTAATGGAAAGTAAAAAAAAAATAATAACAACAAAATCTACTATAAAATTAATGATAGAATTATTTTTTCCAAATATTTTTTGTAATACTAAATTGCCAATTCTTATAAATAAAATAGCTACAGAAATAACAAAGATTTTAAAAAAATATCAAATTTTTCTCTATCCCTGAGTAGTACACACACATGTGCGTGTTTGTGTGTATATATGTAAAAATACACAAATTCATATACAAATACAAGCAATAATTATTAACAACCATGTCAATTAAAATGTATAATATTTTATTTTTTGCAATTTTCATTGCCATCAGCATTTGTCTTCAGGTCATCAATACATTAATGAAAAGAGCACGTGTCTGAGTTAAACACAACACAAATCTCATTTTAGATAAAAATTATTTCAGTGCGATTATATAACGAATTAAAAATTACAAATTTATGTATGTATACATATATGTGAACATATGTGTTTGTTTGTGTGT
This sequence comes from Neoneuromus ignobilis, assembly GCA_029203775.1. Lineage (NCBI taxonomy): Eukaryota > Metazoa > Arthropoda > Insecta > Megaloptera > Corydalidae > Neoneuromus > Neoneuromus ignobilis. Next base: position 27,041,792 of record CP092093.1, read on the forward strand.
ATATATATATATATATATATATATATATATATATATATATATATATATAAATATATATATATATACATATATATATACACACACATAAACACACACTAAAGGAAGTACTTAAGATATTAAACTGAAAATTTACGTTATTATTTTCTCAACAAATCTAAATAAACTCGGAAAAAAAGAAGAAATAAATAAAGTAAATCAAAAAAATAGTCTTATAAACCTTAACAATACAAAAGTAATATTCGATGAATATTCAGATCGAACTAAAAATCGAACTAAAAAGAAGAGAAAAAAAAAGTTGAAAATTATATATGTGGGGTGATGAGTTGAAATGATGATGTGTGGTTGTTTAACGTGGTTGTACAGTTTTGGTTTACAGAGTTGACTATTATATGATGATGGCGAGACTCGAGTCTCTTGTGTTGTATTTGTTGATGATGGTGATTGTAGCGACGGTGGTGAGACTCGAGTCTCTTGTGTTGTATTTGTTGATGAGATGTGCGAGATCAGTGTCTCAGTTGAATGTCCGAGTGGCACTATAACTTTTATACTGATATCGCATTCCTGACCCAGTATCATCCGGGGTTGCTCTTCCCGGCGGTTAGGGAGCGTCATTTCGGGTAATATACTTCTTCATATGTGATATATATATAGATAATAGTTGCAAATAACCGCCACAGTACCAATTACAGTATTACCAGTGGTGAACGATATTTTATGTACGTGTGTAACTTGCGTGTGAATATATTATATACGTGTACGGCTTGCGTGCGTGCTGTAGCGTTAGCGTTGCGTGTGCGAGCGTTGAGTGTGCGAGCGTTGAGTGTATATATATATATAATGTGCGGCGAGCGTTGCGTGCGGCGAGCGTTGCGTGTGCGTATATATAAGGCGAAATCAGGTGTGTTCGATGGAATAGCTATATATACGAATACTATATCCGAGGTCGGCTGCTCGAGGATCTGAACACGGCGCGTGTGTGGTATAAATGGACATAGCGTCGAAGTGCCGTGGCGTGGTCACGGTAGTCGGAGTGCCGTGGCGTGTTCGTGCTGCGTTGTCACCGTGTGTCGCGCCGAGTGGTTGTAGAATGAAAATTTCGAAGTGCCATGGCGTGGTCGCGGTGAATCGGAGTGCCATGACGTGTTCGTGCTGCGTTGTTGGGATTCGCGCCGAGGGTTGTAGTGCGTGCTCTCTTCAGGGCATCCTTCACGGCGACGGGATCTGGTGGGTCGCCGGTCGTCCAAGTTTTCTGCCACAAATGTTGCTTGTTCGCGTTGTTACTTGTTCGTGCTGTTGCTTGTTCGTAAAAATTGTTGCGTTGTCGTATTGTTGCTTAAGTATTGTTGCGTGTTCGTAATAAATACGTTAAATCGGGGTATAAATGATGAGTTGAAATGAAAAAATATAGTACAGTTTTGGTTTACAGAGTTGACTATTATATGATGATGGCGAGACTCGAGTCTTAAGCGACGGTGGTGAGACTACTCTTGTGTTGTATTTGTTGATGAGATGTGCGAGATCAAGTGTCTAATGAATTCGAGTGGCACTATCTGTGGAGCCGATGCGATGTCTTTTATACTGATTTGTTGGTCGTTATCGCATTCCTGACCCAGTATGTGGTCATCCGGGGTTGCTCTTCCCGGCGGTTAAAGCGTCATTTCGGGTAATACGATACTTCTTCACTGCTACACACGGGCATGTGCTATCGAACTAAAAGCTAGATAATTGACCAGTTGCAAATCTTCGTTTTGTAACCGCCAAAAAGTTGAAAATTAACCGCCACATATATATATATATATATATATATATATATATATATATATATATATATATATATATATACATATACGATAGAGGCATAAAATATCGAAAAATGTATTAACCAGTATATTTGACAATTAAAAAAGGGTTCTACGTTAATAAATATAGCACTTATTTCCAACAATCCTTATACTTTAAATACAAACCAATAATACAATAAATTTACATTTATTATTATTTCAGTCATATTTAAAAAATTGTCTATTAATTATATAGATAACACTATCTTTTGGAGTTCTTATTTATACATTTAAAGTATATAAATCAATTTACATCATATTAAGAAAATATTTTTGTACAAATGTTAAATATATTAAACAAAAATAAACTTATAATTTACAAGAATAACTAGCACAAAAATAAAAATATATTTATTATTATTATAAAATTAATTTTGTACAATTTACAACATGGCAAACTTATTTAAAGACTTTTTTAATTTATAATAATATGATAAAATAATTTTTATATGAAATATATGAAAAATAAATCACAATGAATTTTTAAAGGTAAATTATCAAAAATGTAAAAATAATTCTGTATGCATAATTAACAAATTAATTTTTCAAACATACAACGCCAATCCATGAAAGTTATAATATATATATATATATATATATATATATATATATATATATATATATATATATATATATTAAAATGACAACTTTCAATGAATAATTTATTTATGTTCTTCTATTTATCTGTTTTTGAAATACTGGCATATGCTAAGCATACATTAATTAGCTATATATCAATTTTAAATATTGTAATATTATAAAATGACCTTGAATTTAATTCGTTTTATCGTATACTTTGATACATAAACATCTATTTAATTTCTTGTTAAATGATACTATATTCAAAAAACATTTATATTTTAATTCCGTTAGTGAATGGTTAGGGTAAAGATATAAAAGGTCAATTAAATATATTAAGGGTAAATAATTAAATAAAAAGAAAAAGTAGGAAACAACAAATTTGAATTAAAATGCCTGAACAAAGTGTTAATGGATAATTATTTGAATAATTTTAAAGTGAAACCATGTTCAAAGCCTTATTACATGTTTTCAATAGATATCATTTAAAATGTCTTTGAAGTAATTTCAATAGAATATAAAATACTAAAATAAATTTCTAACATCTTCAATTTTTTTAAAAAAATGCAAAAATAAATGTTCGTTTACATTATATATACAAAACTATGTAGATTCAATTAACGTTTAGTTTGTAAGTAGGTGAAATGTTGCCACAGAACAAGGTAACTCGGCACGGTCGTAGCTAAGTCACGTGGTAATAATCAGCTATAGAAAAAAACAATTTATATATTTATGTATATGTGTATATACATTTATTCATGTGGCAATATGCAAAGTTAATGTTCAAACCAAGATATAATAATTTTGCAATGATAGATACAATAACATATTTATATTACACATATACATATATATATATATATATATATATATATATATATATATATATATATATATATATATATATATGTAATTACAGTGCAGTAATATATAGTTTTTATGCAAAATAAACTAAAACTGTCAATTATTTAACATATAGAATAAAAAAAGATCATTACTGTAACAAAGTGAAAACTAAAATGATGAAACTCATTATTATTACGTATTCAACCATTATAAGATGAAGGTCTCTTCTAAGCTACTATGCAAATTATTTTGAAATAACATCCAAAATCATGAATTATAATGAAATGTTAAATAAATAAACATAATAAAAGTTTGTTTTTTTAAAAAAATAAAAAATATTAAAAATATGTAATAAAATATATACATTAAGAAAGTATATTCGAAGTATATTTTAATATATAAATTACAACTTTAAAATCTAAATAAATCGCACAAGTCAATATCAGTTTTTAAATTTAATTAAATAGTCAAATGACACTCACAAACAGTCTGTATATGTGTGTGTGTGTATATATGTACAGGTATATGTATGTGCGCGCGCATAAAGTATGTATGTATGAATGTACATAAAACATTCTAATCTTGACCTTTATAAGTAAAGTAAATTAGTTTTATGAAGTAATTACATTACAACAAGTAAGTGCTATTTACCTAAATAATTAATTTCTAGAAACATTAAAACAAAATATAATTTTCAAAATATTTCTTAAAAACACAATCTAGTATTTGTTTTAAAGCACTAATACAAAAATAATATTCCTTTTTTATTGCAGCGAGTTGAACTAAATTTCACTATACTAACAGAATTTTATTAAATATATACAAATGAAAAATACATTAAATTCAGATTTCGAAACAAAAAAAGTTAACATTGTTATTAGTATCATTTATTATTTACATCGCATTATAATGAATAAATGAAAATATAAAACATTTAAAATAATGAGTTGAAAAAGGCAACATTTTATACTTCAAGAACAAAACCAAAAATTCCAAAATAATTACTCAGTTTATTGAGCAGCAAGTTAATTTATAAAATGTATATACATATTATACATACTATACATACACACATACATACCATACATATATTGTATATATATATATATATATATATATATATATATATATATATATATATATATATATATATATATATATATATATATATATATATATATATATAAATTATAAGACATTATAAATTCAAATGCATGATTAAATACTAAATTTTACTTCCTTTCCGATTAATAATAAAATAACATTATATGAATGTTATTTTGATGTATTTTTGTACACTGAGAATAAGCTTCATTTTTGAAGTATATCATTTTTTATCAATATATTTTTAACATAAAATAGATTAGCAATTTTAATTTCTAACAAATTAAATTTTATCATTGTTATCAATATTACTTCATTTTTTCTATATGTATTTTAAATAAATATAATAGCTTTTAATACGAATATCTATTAGTTTGTATCAAGGAAAACAATTTAACTATAAATTCACCTTTTTCTAGAAGTAATCCAAATTATCAAATCTTATAATAAATTCTAACCCAGTAAATTAATTTCATTTGTTTTTTTTTTCAGTTTTAAAAAATATAATTGTCATTAATTTATAAATCATGTATATATATATATATATATATATATATATATATATATATATATATATATATATATATATATATATATATATATATGATAATCATATACATATACGCATATACATAACAGATGTCATTAATTTACGTCACTTAAATATAACTTAATTTATGACAATGTCATTGAGAATTTTTTTTAACAACAATAAAATCAGTTTGTAATAATTATATTTGTTCTTGTAAATTTCTGTTTAAATGGCCTTAAATAGAAAAAAGTTATTGAAATTAATATAATATTTAAAGATGAATTACTAGACATTATACAAACATTTATATATGATCACTTTTACAATTAATATGCACCATTTTTCTAGAAATTTGAAAATAACTTTGTGATGGAAAACATGTTTTTGTCATTAGAATTTTTAATAAAAAAGACTAAGATTTATAGATATATTGCACTCTGCCTACACGCACGCACGCACGCACGCACGCACACCACACACATATATAAGCATTTTTTTAAAAAAAGATAAAAATAACATCAATTAAAACATTTTTATCTCATTTTTTAAAACAATAATTAAATACTAACACAGCACTTGATTTTTTTAAAATCATCCCACTTAAAGTCTACACAATAAAAAGCATTATTGTATTTGCAACATAAATGTTTAAAAAGAATTTGTAATGACCTTTAGTAGATGATTTCTCTCTACGATTCTTACATTTTATATTGTTGAACTTTAATAATAAATGAAATATAATAATGAATAATAAATGAAAACAGGAAACATTAAATACAGAAAGAAACACGTACGGTGCTTTTTTAATAATTTATTTAATGAAGATATATGAACAGATACAGCATTCAAAAGAGGAATTAATTTTATAAAAAAAATCAACAAATTACGTACAAGAGTTTTAATTTAAAGAAAATTATATATTCAAATAGCAATCTTTATATATTATTTATTTTTTTCTAATTTGTCAATTGTAAAAAGACTTTGATAAATAAATAATATTCATTAATGATTAATTTCAACATTTTTATTCACTCATTCATTGCGAATTGATCATCACTTCAGCAAATTTTACTGATGTTTGATTTTGACATATTATGAAGTCCCAAATAATCAATCAATAGACTGTGAAATTTTGCAAGTCAGAATGAACAGTAAAATATATCTTTTTATTTGTTATTGTATTTTAAAGATTTCTTTAAAAATGAATTTGTATTGTATAATATTTAAAGATATATGAATGTTTTTCTAAATTATACTCTAATTTTAAAATTGTAATCGCATAAAACAACCTATATTTTATCGTTTTACTATAAACACTTATTGAAACTATATAAAAAAAGGCATTGAACAATTTATATATAATTTTATTATTATAATAAATAGTTCTATTTGACGAAATTATAAAATAATTTTCAATATCAGCATTTAATAAATACAATTGCATGATTCAATGAACAATTGCCACTTTCATTTTCTTAGCTAGATGAACTTTCAAATATGTTCATTAAATAAGACATATTTTTTAGAACATGTTACATGATTTTTAAGTTATTGTATACAAATATTATTATTTAAAAAAATCTGAAAGTAATAATGATAATCGATAAATATTGTTCCATGTTTATGTACATGCACATAAATTACAAGTAACAATTCAAAAATTTGAGAAATTAGTTCAAATCGACCAATCCAGATAAACATGAAATTTATTTAATTTATTTACAATGTAACAGAATTTAAATCTGTGAACATTCCACATAAAATCAGCAGAATTAATTATAAGTGATTTAAATATATATTAATAACCTGTGCTGGCACTATTTTTGTTTTATTTTTACAAAAAAGAGCTCAAAATATAAACCAAAAATACATGCGTTACATCTTTACAGAAACGATAGGTAGAAACATTAAAATAATGCTATTATTATCTTGCTACTCTGAAGCATACAATGATATTTATTAAATTTCTTTTAAGCATAGTACATATGTATATTCTAAAATTCTTGTAACGATTAGTTTTACAAATTTCACTTAGTAGAATAAAAAATATTTTCAACTGTTGAATAAAACAATTAAAATGTTTTGTTTTAATAACTTGAATAATGTATACAGGTGTTTTACGCAGAAATTTTACACACGTATGTGTGTAGGTTTAATATATATATATATATATATATATATATATATATATATATATATATATATATATATATATATATATATATAATAACTTATCAATACATTACACAAACATACATACATACATACATACATACATACATACATACATACATACATACATACATACATACATACATACATACATACATACATACATACATACATACATACATACATACATACATACATACATACATACATACATACATACATACATACATACATACATACATACATACATACATACATACATACATACATACATACATACATACATACATACATACATACATACATACATACATACATACATACATACATACATACATACATACATACATACATACATACATACATACATACATACATACATACATACATACATACATACATACATACATACATACATACATACATACATACATACATACATACATACATACATACATACATACATACATACATACATACATACATACATACATACATACATACATACATACATACATACATACATACATACATACATACATACATACATACATACATACATACATACATACATACATACATACATACATACATACATACATACATACATACATACATACATACATACATACATACATACATACATACATACATACATACATACATACATACATACATACATACATACATACATACATACATACATACATACATACATACATACATACATACATACATACATACATACATACATACATACATACATACATACATACATACATACATACATACATACATACATACATACATACATCCACGCATACATACATACATATATACATACATACATACATACATACATACATACATACATACATACATACATACATACATACATACATACATACATACATACATACATACATACATACATACATACATACATACATATATATATATATATATATATATATATATATATATATATATATAAATAAAAATACTAGGGAATGTTTAATTGTATTACAAATATGACAAAATTTTGCAATAATTTTAATAGATTACAAGAAATGATAACAACTTGATTTTATTACCAATTACCTACACGTAATTATCTACATAAAATATATTATTATAAACGAACGTACAATTCAAAAATACGTGTAATCAAGTAGCTATAACTACTCAATAAATTTATAAATAAACTAATATTTTTTAAACAAAAACATTATTTATTTATTTATGGAGAGAAGTACAGTAACCTTTATTTTCAACACGATCAATTTTATATACATATACGATATATATATATATATATATATATATATATATATATATATATATATATATATATAATATAATTGGGCAATTAAATATAGTCTGATATTAATATATTGTCTATCGTAAAATATTACTCAAACATTACAACTATAAAAAATGTTCAAATATTTAATAGATTATAAAGTAATATATGTAAATATTTATTATGATGCATACATATTAATTAAAATAAATAATAATCTACAAAAAGATATCTATAAGTTAATAACGAATCTAAACGAATAAAATATAAACTAGGTATGTAAATCAACTTGCCAAACATGACACATAAATATAGGCCAAACTAGTATGAAGTTCGACACTTCGTACTACCATCATGTTTATAACTGACTATTATAAATTATACTGTCAATATATGTTACTAATGTATGTAATACTATGAATATTCAATATTGTTTCAAAAAGTATGTTGCTGAATGAAATTCAATAATAATAATATATTAACATACGTAGGAAAAATCTCAAGAGTTATTGACAATTTATAAATAAAAATTTAATTAACCCTTATAAAAAAATAATTTTAAAAAAAAGATAATTTATTTTATCATGTATCTTCTATTGACAACATGATCAAAAATGAAATATAGTTTATAAAATATATAAGATTACACTATTTAAATAACATTCATTATATTTTAAGTACTTAAATCTTTATTAAATTAAATTTCAGTTTATTATCTGTATGCATTATACAAACTGAATTTAATATACAATCTAATTATAAATTTACACAAATTATTTTTACATCTGCCAACAGTAAGTATAATTACTTTATATAAAAAATAAACATAAACATTTAACAAAAATTGAAAAATTCAAATAAATGCATACATGTGTATATTATATATGTATGTATGTATACGTGTGTGTGTGTGTGTGTGTGTATTTAAATTAATAAAATTTAATACAATTCAAATATTTTTTAAATAAAAATAATTTTTGCTAACAAAGAATATATATTATTATTTAAATACACAATTAAGGAATAAAATAATAATAAATGTTGGTAATAGAATTAAATTCGTTAAAAATATCAAAAAGGTACAAAATAGATGATAAGTGAAGCAAATATAGTGAAATAAAAAATCTTGGAAATTTTTTATTAAGAATCGAAATTCTTGAAAGTAATTATGAAAAAGTTAAACTATCTAATGAAGTCAAGTTCATATATAGCAAAAATTTTTACGCATATAATTTCTACGTGCTAGTTGCTCACTTATCTGTTCGCTTTTTAATAAAATCACGTATTTTGTCTAACAACTTAAATATTAAAAGTTTAATCATCAGAAACTTCGTAATTTTCGTCTCCAACTACATGTATATTTTTTTTATTTTTAAGATTTTTTTTATTTTTTAAAAACTCTCACTACAATTATTAATTACCTTTTAAACGTACATAAATAATTTTAATAATTAATCAGCAAAATTTTACTAAAAGAAATAAATTTGTTAGTAAATAATTTTAATTTACTAATATCTGAGAATAAAGATGATTTATTTCATAAATCATTAGAAAAATAAGCACTGAATTCATGACAAACTAAATTATATATATTTTTTTTGTTTTACTTATTTTGAGTACACTGTATTATTATGAAATTGAGTTTTATTTAACATATTATTATTATATTTTTAATGACATTTTAAGACAATGAAAAAGTTATTCATAAATCATGTAAAGATGCAAAATATTTCTTTAATTAACAACTATTTTATTGTGTGTATGTATATTAGTACAGACACACGCATATATATATATATATATATATATATATATATATATATATATATCGAGGAAGAGGGAGGGAGAGAGAGAGAACTTATAGAAGAATATTCACTAAATTTTTACAAAATAAACGACGCAAAAAAGATAAGTATATAAACATGTTATATATGTTTCATTCAAGAGATAGTGGAAAAAATTTATATTAAATTTAGTGCAATATACAGCATATAAAATTATTTACGAACTTAATATCAAATCTTAAATATAGATAATAATATCAAAAAATGTACAATTGAATTACGAATTTTGTATTAAAGTTAGTAATTCACTAATAATATAATGTGACTTTCTTAAATAATAAAATATAAAATAAAAAATAACACAGTAACTTAATAAACGATTATAATTATATATAAACTTTAATTCCTAATTAAAAAAGAACATGTTCATAATTGACAAATATAAAAATATTTGAAATATTGTTGATAAAAAAATGATAACATATGTAATATATATATGAATCCAATTGATGAACGTAAATAAAACTTCTAATTACGATCAAGTCAATTATTCTTTAACAAACTAAGCCAATATTCGTATACAAATATATATATATATATATATATATTAACATAATTATATAAAATTTCTCGATTATGAGTTTTTTAATAAAACGAAATAATTTTTTGAAAAAAATTGGGCTATAGAATAAACAGTACGCTAAAAATACTAAAAAATTGAAATTAAAAATACTTTGAAAAAATCCTACAAATTAAAAAAAAAACATTAAAAAATATTAGAAACTATCTGTATACGTATATAAAATTGAATTGTTAAACCATTAAGGATTATTTTTCAAGTAAAAGAACTCATAAACATTAAATACATGAATAACCAATAATCGAGTTATGAATCATAGAAATGTATGAATCATAATAGACGATAATTGTTCTATTAGGATAAACTATTTATTTAAATACCTTTATATGTTTAAGTACAAATATTGAAAAACTACTGATAAATTTAGAATTCCAGTAAAAATTGAAATATTTTTTAAAACTATGTTAAAATTAAAATAGTCTTTTGCCTTTGTTTAGAATTTTGCAGCACAATAGTCTACGTGTCTATGAGTATTTTATTTACATGTATGTGTGAGGTCTAGCCAAGAGAATAGTACGTTAAGTTATTGACCAATGTACCACCGCTTCGAATCTGAACTTGCAGGGTTGTCAACTTTCACAAGAAAACAAATATTTCAACCATGTTGTATTTTTTAGTTACGATAATGTTTAAATATTTAATTATTATACATTCATACACACATATGTATGTGTATATATATATATATATATATATATATATATATATATATATATATATATATATTTATATATATATATGCCCCAAATGAGACTAAAGGGTAGATATTGTTTACATATTACATTCTTCAGTCTTATTTGAGCCACCTGTTTTAACGTTTAATATATAATTAATACATTTACACAAATAACATAAAAAAATATATATCGCTATTTTTTTCATAAATTTTGTATTTATTATAATATTGAATGAACTTTACCTTTTAATAATATTAAATAAATTACATGATCGAATTATTTTTTTCACTAAATAAACAATCTTTATGTATATTTTTCGTATTTTATACATAATGAAAGCAGACATATATTTATATTTATAAAAAAAATTCATAATTTAATTTTTTTAGAATATATTATCCTTGTAAATACTTTATATTAAATTTAATTGGCAATAAACAAGCAATGAAAAAAGTATATTTGGTATACGAATAATTTTTTTAAGTTATATAATAAATTCTGTATAAATCAATAGAATAACATTCATGAAAAATCTTTATATTGGTGATTTTAAAATCCCTTGTACTTGTTCTTTAATAATAAAGCTATTAACTTTTACAAAATGAACACAAATATCGCCAAATTTCGTAGAAACATTATAGAAATTTAATAAACTATTTAGTTACCTAAGTACATCTTTTTCATTTATAATTAAATTATTTATTAGTTATAAAGAAAACCAGACATAATTTATGTCTACCCAATATAAAATAATAATTCTGTAAATTTTTAAAAAAATCCTTGAAGTGAATTTTTATACACCAAACAGCGTTTTTCTTTCAAAATATTTAATATGTTGACAGTATTTCAGTTCTCATTACCTATTCTACAAATTCTGGAACATACAATCCAAAAATTACTTTTCATTCAATTCTTTGGAAAAAGATAATAATTTCTCAATAAATTCGAAATATAAATAAGTTCATACATTTTACTATTATTAAATATATATGCTTGTTTAATTGTTATACTTGTATATATAGATCTATTGAAAATGTACACCATATAAAATTAAAAATAAAATAATTATATATATAATATATATGATTGTAAAGAAACTCGTATATTACAACATTATTGTACATATTACATATTTTGTTATTTTGTATAATGAAATTGGTAATAAATAATTTAAAAACAATATATAACGGTACCTTTTCTTTACACAGCAATGCTAAACAAAAAGAAGTTGTTTTTTATAAACAAGAAAATTACTACATTGTATAAAATAACAAATGTATATTTAATATTTATCATTAGATATACTCGTATAAACTTAACTAAGTTAGTCTATAATTTTTCCTTTATTTGAAATTAAATATGCATATTAAAAACGTAAAATTCTATCAAGTAAAGAAAATTAAAATAATACTAGTAACAATCTCTAAACTTAGATTAACTTGAAAAACTAGTATATGTATATAGTATCTCTCTCTCTCTCTCTCTCTAATCATATATATATATATATATATATATATATATATATATATATATATATATATATATATATACATATATATATACACACACCCGTCCCTCATTCTACGCGGGACTTTTTTTACGCGGTATTGATTTACGCGGCACTTTTTATACGCGGTCAGATAGATTTCATTTTATAGAATTTTTCATGGAATTCATTATATATCAGAGTGACGCAAATTCTTATTTGAACGCATAAAACCACGATATAAATATATAAAAGGTTGATTGTTTTCAATTACAGTAGCGATAGTGACATCGAATAAAATTTATATACTTTTGTTTTCTAAAACGTCATTATTTTTTTTGTTAAGCTATGTGAAATAAATATGTGTTTCTACAACTTTATTAGCTTTTATTTCCAATATTTTTATATTGTACTGACAGACTCAATTTAAGCGATTTTCATTCGTGTAAAACAAATTCACGTGGAACGGATACTCCGCGTAAATTGAGGGATGTGTGTGTGTGTGTGTGTATACAGCGTGGCTTAAGTGAAACAGAACGGTTTATTAGACATACATTTACTTGTTTACTATCATTTACTATCATGCAGTCTCATCCCCCCCCCCCTCTCTCTCTCTCTCTCTCTCTATATATATATATATATATATATATATATATATATATATATATATATATATATGTACTGAAATTTAAATAGTTTTTTTTAGAAAATATAAAATAACTAAAAACTATTATCAAAAAAAAACATATTATAAATTTAATTTAAAAGTCATAAATTTATAGTATTTTTATATATATAACGTAGTTTTATAATAAAAAAGATTATTTGGGTAAGATTTGAGAATATAAAAGAGATAAAATTTAGTATTCAATAAATAATACCATATGTATTAAAAATAAATAAAATGATATAAATAAATTATGTAGTTATAAACATATATGTAGTATACACAACACATATATTAATACGTTAATTTCAATTCACATCGACTGTTTTGTTCACACGTTCCTGATGTAATAATAAACAGTCCAAGCTCCAAGGTTTAAAGCATACCACAGTACTGAAAGGTAAGTATACTATTAATACTAATATTGCCATGAACATAACAATTAATCGTATAATCGTTTGAGAATTATAAGTAAACAAATCTTACTAATAGATCGAAATATCCAATACGAAATACTAGCGTTCATTTTCGTATAAAGTGATAATTTATGTACAAATGGCATTCTAAAATTATTCAATTTTATTTTATAGTCAAGTTTTACGAAGTTTTAATGTTTACAGCAACATTTGTAAATGTAATTAATATTTTGGCATTATAATAGTTTATATGAGGTTGTATTCTAATTACAAAGTCAAAATCTAAACTAGCTATTACATTCATTCTTGACATAGAATCGCTGTAAAGGTAGAACTGACTTCGTGTATAGCGGTTTCGTGTATAAATGTTGAAAATCAATATGAAAGAATGAGGTCTTGAGATTTTTAAAAACGCACTTTTGTACATTTTGATACTTTTAAGGGTGTATAACTCAATCCGTTATTTGAATTATTTCATTATAACATTTATTAATAATTGTATTTGAATGATAATTTTAAACTTTAATTTTCTTGTTTCGACAAAATAAACATGTTTATAAAAGCTACATTTTTAAAAATATTAAATATTATAATAAAACAAAACCACACATACCTACATAAAGTTTCACAAAACACACACACACACACACGTGTGTGTGTGTATTTATATATAATGTAACTCATATATAATATCTTGTCAAATGAACATAATAAAACGTGACAACAGATATGAAAATGTTGTCCCTCAATGTCATAGTAATTATATTAATCACAATAAAATAAAATAAACTTTATTTACTTGAACTGTATGATATTAGGTAATTCCGTACAAATAAAATAAGTAATTTCAATACAGTATGTAATTTTACAAACAAGATAACAACTAACTTAAATATTTTCAAAGATTGAAAATAATCGAAATTTATTTTATTTGAGGAACTTAACAGATTTAATTGGAATTGTTTTTTTAAATGTTGCAAGAGAAAATAATATTTTATATTGTTTTATGTATTTTTTTGAATACTTTAACCTAAAAATATTCATTTTGTTTTTGCAAAACAAATATCATTAGTTAGAAACTTATCTGCAAAAATAAATGCGCATTATTATAGTTTATTTTTGAATTTTCTTGATAATATTTTGTATCATCAACAAATACAATAAAACACATGCACCATCTATCTCATATCATCATGATATCATACATTGTGATTTTCGCAATTTAATTCTTTGCAATGAAATGAATACGAATTACAAAAATGTTTGTAATCAATTAAAGCAGTTATTAAAAAAAATATAATAAATTTAATAAACTACATTTTCATATAAATACAATTCAATAAGAATTAAAAA
Organism: Neoneuromus ignobilis; assembly: GCA_029203775.1. Taxonomy (NCBI): domain Eukaryota; kingdom Metazoa; phylum Arthropoda; class Insecta; order Megaloptera; family Corydalidae; genus Neoneuromus; species Neoneuromus ignobilis. Next base: position 27,057,192 of record CP092093.1, read on the forward strand.
TAAATTTAAAAATAGTTCAATTGGAACTGAAAATAAATTTACTAATCCTTTTACTAGCATTAAATTTACTAACTTCAAGAATTTATTTTATTTTGTTACTTAGATAAAATAACTTTTATATGAGAATATGAATAATACAAAAATGAATTTAAACAAGAAAAACATATTTAATCAACTACGCCACATACTGGAAAAGTTTAAAATCCATTGAAGATTTTTTTCAATTTATTATTATTAGTTATTATAATACAATTATTATTGATACACACACACACACACACACACACACACAAGTTAATCAAATTTAAA
>CP092093.1:27062500-27125000 GCA_029203775.1 Neoneuromus ignobilis
TATTCACTAAGAAACCTGTTATCAACAGAAGGTCATTCCACATTCTGACAAGTACTTGCAAAAAATTCTAGTTGAGTCAAACCGTTCACAGTTCGCATCGTTTCATCTATAAACGCAATAATTATTAGCGCATTATATGCAACTGTATGCACTGAATCATGCCACATCTATACAATTTCTGTCTAAATAAATCCGGATAAAAACATAGCAAAAAAAAAAAAATTACCACATTACACTTAGGTATTTTTTCTGGTTAAACCAATTAATAATTTCAAAATTATTGCCTGGTATTGAATAAGACTTACTCTCTGGCACGTTATTTTTTATTTATTGATTATTTTTCTAATTGGAAAAGAGTTTCAAATGATACTCGTATTATTTCACAATCTTAAACCTAATAATATGGACAACACTTGACTATCATTTTTCATTAATATTTAAGGTGCAAACACCATACATACATATACATATATATGTACATATACACAGACACCTATATGTGTGTGTGTATATATATATATATATATGCCACTATATAATCCACCGTTGTACAGCAATTTCTTTTCATTATTTGATCATATCATGCTAACCAGGCAAGTAAGTAAGAAATATAGGAAGTTTTTAAGCATGATAGAAATGTATATTGAAATCAATTTAAATTTCTAACACGCTTTAAAAAACACCTATATATATATATATATATATAAATTATTGAAATAAAACACAAATCACAAAGAACAAACAATATTATAATAAGTGTTTTATCCACTTTGTTATTAGTGTCAAAATTATAATACACAAAATAATTACGTGATTCATAATTTCAAATCCATTCAGACAATGAAATACACATAAATATACTCTTTCTACTCTATATACACATTCACATACACATTACATCCACACAAGTATATGTATACACACACATAAATACATTGTTTATTATAATTCACTAAAACGTATAAAAATAAAAAATACAAATGACTAAATAATTCCAATGATAAGATAATAAGCACACCTGGTTAAAACATCCAAACAAGCATTTAAATAAATTTATAATGCCACAATGTTGATTTAATATTAAGTTTGAGATACATATGGAAAAAATGAACATGTATGGGTGTTCACATTAACGAAAATTCATTTGCACACACGCACACGCATAGGAGAATAAAAGATAGAAGATATGCATGCATACATATGTGACTATAAGTAGTCCTAAATTTTAATTTCTATATTAACTATGAATTTAGAATGGCCAAAAAACAACAACAATGTAATATCGAAAATGTATAAAATGCAAATTATATGATACTTTCTTATTCGAATATCAAAAGTTACATTTACTTTTAATGTACGTTCCACTTAAAATATTTATTTTATATGAGATGTTTTTTGTTAAATTATATATATATATATATATATATATATATATATATATATATAATTTGTATCATACATATGCATTAATATGACTACTTCCTTAATGTATCTAATACACTAATGAATTCATAAACTTTCACTACCTGCCTGTATTATTTTTGCAGTTTGAAATAATTAAAAACGTGTAAAGAATAAAATATATATTTTTTATATGCAGAAATTTCTAGAACAAACTATTTCTTCACTGAAGGTTTCTGTATATAATTATTTTTTATACAAAACATCAACATGATATTAAATTAGTTAAGAATTGAAAAATAACTACTATATATATATATATATAAAATACCTATGCACACATCTGTTTGTAACATTTACAGTTGCCTTGAAATATTTAGTGAAATTTTATTTATACAAAAAATATTTTACCAAGTTATCGGAATTTGTTTAAATTCAATTTGATAAAAAATGACTGTTGAAAATATTTTAGAATATTATAAACTATAATCAGAATTTATTTAAAAAAGCTCAAATTTTATACTAATACCCAAAAAATAAAAATTCTTGCATCGGTAATTTTTTAAAATCAAAACGAAGTTCATATATGAATAAATAAAATCTGAATTATTTTCATTTTTTTTTTAACAACATGATTATATTTAATATTCAAATTATTTCAATACCATTATTATGTAAATTACATAAAATGAAATGAAGACAAATTCTTCATTTGATTTTACTTAATTTTGAAATACAATATAAAGAGATTGTATTAAACATTTAGTTCATTTTAATATGTTTATGTGATATATTCGTACGGATTTTTTATTATGTTGTTATAAACTGGTGTTCTAGATAACTAGGAGTGAAAGACATTGTTCGTCACATTAGTAGCAATCTTTAAGTAAATATTAATAAAGTTTTAGTAAAAAAATAATACTAGTACTTTGACAATATAATTTAAAATTTGAGATAAGTAATTTTTAATTCTTTAAAATACATATATCGAAATCTACAAAATGATTACAATATTTTGTTTTCATAAATATAAACCAATATATAGCCATAAACTCTTCATAAACAAGATAAATAATATTACTTACGAAATCAATCAGACTTCTTAATATATAATATATGTATATATATATATATATATATATATATATATATAAATATATATATATATATATATATATATATATATATATATATTGTCTTCTTTCATATATAATACATTCTTTCATATACAATTCATATATCATACACATGAAAGAGGTTTTTTGAAATTTTTCCTGTATTGTTACAAAATCTTACTAACACATATCTAAAATAATATTCAACCATAGGCACATTATCATAAGATAGGCAGCCTCACTAACCCAGAAAATATCATGTAAACTTCATGTAATTATTAGACAAAATAAATTTTTTCTGATTCTGATTCCTTCATATATATACAAAAAACGATACCATTTTTCTATAAAGTAATGAAAGTATAAATACATTTTCTATATTATGTATATAATAAAAAATGTTTATTAGGAATTCATCAGTTATTAATCATTTTACAAAATTAATTTAATATAAACCACATAGCTTTGAGTTTCTTAACCTTTTTGCTCTTACACTAGGGAAATATAATGTTTACACTTCCTGTCATTCACAAATGAATCAATGAGCCATTCAAAATATAATTAAGATAATTTTCCGAAAAGCATCGTACACCTCCCTCTATTCCGACGGTACATCCCCTTTGGACACACTTATCACGGGTTAAGAACCTCTGACGTAATCATTTCTAATTTAACTTTTATTTGATATCAAACATGACTCGAGTTTCAGTTTGAAAAATTATCTTTTTATGTCAAATTTTCTACTGAAAATTCTTGCATTCACTTTTATACAAACGATTTTATTTTCAACAAAATTACATTCTATTTAAGTAATTAAAATATATTACATTAAAATATATGCAATATTTGTGCATAAGTTCTTTTATAAAAAACGATTTTGTGAGATATTAATATTTTCTCTAAAAAATCATTAAATAAAAATACTATTGTTTTTTTTTTACGCTAGATGATTCTTTAAATCATAACAGATCGATTTTTATAACGTTTAAATATTAGTTCTATAAGATTAAATTTTATCTAAGAACAAATGGTAATATTCCTCTCTCTTCATTTCTCTATCTATCTTTCAATATACATCTTCTTTCTCCCCATATATACAGACATATACATATATATATATATATATATATATATATATATATATATATAGAGAGAGAGAGAGAGAGAGAGAGAGAGAGAGAGAGTTACCCAAATGAAACTGAAGGACTTAGCGATACATTTACTTGCTTACTATAATTTACTATTCTTCAATCTCATTTGGGCCATCCTATAAGAAAATAAAGATAATTCATTTCAAATACGATGAAACAAGCAAATAAATACATACATAAATTAAAGAAGACACTTCTTTAAAGAATATAAATCCATTTAAAACAATTTTATTCATTTTATTTTGTTTCCTTTAAATAGAGTAATAAAATCTAATTTGAACATATTTTTCTGTAATTACAAAGAAGAAAATTTTATAATACATATATACATAGAACTAATAAGAACATACATCTTAGTGAGGTTAATTATCAAACAATATATTTTAAAAAACAAATGTTAACTAGTCAGAAAAATATTAATTATAAATCATAAATAACAAAAAAAAAAAAAAAACGACAAGCAAATATGTTGAAATTTATAATAACTACACAACATACTTGCAGATTTACATGTAAACAAAACTTTTATGTATTAACTGACAAACAAAACTGTAATCACATGAAACGCACTGAAACACGTGTGACATTGTGTGTTTGCACGTGCAGATTATCTAGTTTATTTTCATTGATCTACAATCATATTTTGCGCATCAGACTGTTCCTAAAATATCGGCCCTTATTTTCTTTATGTAAATAAAGGAAATATTTTAAATCCATTTATTATCGCTTTATATAAAACAGGACAGTAATAGTGTCTGTGAATAAATTCAGAAAATACCAACATTATATATATATATATATGAATGTAAACTTATAGAAAGTTCAAGAGAAATTTATATTTAAATAAAAATGATATATGATAAGATTTCATTAATACAAAAACATGTTTGTTCGTATATTTTCTATTGTTTAATATTTAATTCTATACATTAACAAATTTATCAATTCAAGTAATCAATTAATAAAAAAATCACTGGGTCATAAAGATAAGAATATTTATATATTTACTAAAAAAAAATGTATCCAATTTTATATTAATTTTACTTTAAATTAGCTTTATATGATTTTATAAATCTATATTTAAAAAATCATAATGACTGAAATATATTTGTTTCTTTTTTTATTACTTTATTTTTTAACAAAATACTATAATTACTTAAAGTTGAATTATTAACAGATTTTACCAATATTAGAAAATTTGCGTTTACATGAAAGAATCTTTTGATAATATGTGGACCGGAACACAATTATGTTGAAATAGACATTCTTATTTACAAAACAGTTTTTTATTCCGTTGTACATATTTAAGAAACCGTTGATATATCATGTAAATTTTCTAATAAAAAATACTTTAATACAAGCAAAATAACAAAAGGATTTTGCTGTTTAATCTCAATAAAATACTAATTGATCATGAAACACTATCGATATTACTTTTTCTATAGTTCGAAAACATTTTTATTAACATAATGGCACTTAATATGACACAATGCATTACGAATATTTTTGATAGATAAAAAATACTTCAATGTTACACTTTGAATTATGAAGTGTATATTAAAAATTAAATTTTACATAAAAATCTAAATACCTATCTAGTTACGAGAGACTATCTTAGTGTACTTAATTAATGGAATCAATCAATATAATTAGTTAATAGAACAGTTAAATCTTCACTACTACGTTTTATTAACACAATAATCATAAAAGAATGAAAACAGAACATTTAAAGTCAAAAAACTAGAAGTCACAAGTGATAGTAATACAACAATAATCAATACATTCAAATTATATATTTAAAATCAACCATAATTTTATGACATGAAACACTGCAATTGTAGATACATTTAATGCATTTCATTATTTGAGTTCAAAAAATTTGTTAATATTTAATCAAATTAATTTTCGTAATATATTAGTAATAATAATTATTATATAACAGTAATGAGTTGGCATCGTGTACCGAATTAAATATCTTGCGAACTGAATTTGGCTTGTGGACTACAGATTTCCCCTCACTGATCTATATTACTGAATTTAAATATGTAAACGAACATCTTGCAAAATTGTCTATTTGCAAAATTTTGTCAACTTCAATATACATTCGATCAATAAAAATAAATAGTTATTTTCATAAGATGCGCGACACTAATTAGATTAACAAACAAAACATGTTTGAGATAGAAATATACTATAAATAAATATTAATAACAAAATAGTGAATAATATTTTTAAAACTAGACAAATTTTGAAATAAATATTTACTCAAACTGAATATTAAAAAAATACATTCATTATCAGTTTTTTTATTATACATTCATGTAAATTATAATAATATTATTACAATAACAATTCTATAAACAATAAAAAAGATAATATATTTAACACGTACATTTAATAATTCTTTTTAAAGAAAATCATAAACATATGTTGATAATAATATAAAATAATTTATATACAAACATTTATCTGTCTAATCATATATACCTACATACATACATATATATATATATATATATATATATATATATATATATATATATATATATATACATAGAAAATTCGCCAAAAATACCGCAAATATTAATGATTAAAATTTTTAATATTTTGCATTGTTGTTTTTTATAGTAAAAATCTTAATAAATATGATTTACTTATGTACGAGTATGCATCTGATAGCCCAATTTAAAAATATGACAAGCCTACATAATGTCTCATGTCACTAATAATAAGAAAAAAAAACATATAATTTTATACTATATACTTATAATGTCACATATTACTGAAATTTAATTCCATACTCTCACTGACTGTAAACATTAGAATGAAACCCTAATTTTGTACCATTTTTAGTACTTAGAATCTAATTGTTTCCTTTATTGTATCATTTAGTTCATACTCTACTTCGACTATCCAAAAAATTGAGAAACTCTGCCTTGACCATAAAACATACTCTTTTAAATAAAAGTTTTAAATATTTCTTCTCTTATTACAAATTCCGCCTATGTAAGCATTGGCTTTAATTATTGCAATTAGGTATATACGCCTATACAAAATATGATAATTCATAGTTCATACGAATATGCTACTGTCTGCATTTCTATTTTAACCTCAATAATTTTTTTCAAATCTGCAAATTTGTACTAGTTCATTTTGTTTTCTGAAGTAAAAACTAATTAAAATGTGTGAAAAAATACATAAATTTCAATTTAGACATTTTAATATTCCGAAATTATTTATAGCTAAATTATAGGCTTTATTATTAATTTTAATTTAATTACATAATTTTTTAAAAATATTTTCAACTATTAACAGAAATAAAAATATTAGTACCAAATAAAATGCAAATAACTTATAATTCATGAATTTTAAACTAATATATTTGAAATTATTTTCCAAAATAGGGTTTTGTTTCTTTTTATTTTATATATTTCAGTAAAGAAATTAGCTATATCGATATATATATATATATATATATATATATATATATATATATATATATATATATATATATAAATATATAAATGCTACATGAAAATCATAAAAATAAATAAAATAAATAACTAATCTCCTAATATCAATAAATTATCTAAAATGATAGCTAATTCTCATTCAGTTCCGAGTAATAATTATATTTTTATGAATTTAATTTTAATTATTTCCTTGATTTTTAGTATACATAATTCATATATATTATATATATATATATATATATATATATATATATATATATATATATATATATATAAACATTTACAAACGTGTGTGCTAATACAATAATTATAAAAATATTTTATAGAAGTCGTTATTAGCAAGAAATGTCATCAAATGCTTAGATAATTCAAAATAATTCTTATACTTAAATTTTTCAAAAACAATTATTTATTATTTTTAAAAATCATTTTTATTATAGAACCATTTATTATTTTTGTATACTATAAAATTAATTATAATTTATTTTCAGTTTGCATATAATAATTTACATATATATACAAGAATTTTATATTTCCGTAAGATATGGTTTGTTATAATTACATATTTCTTGTAATAATTAAAATAAATAATTAATTATTAACATTTACAATAAATTATTACGTCATGGAAAAAGTACTTGAATAATCTGATATAACAAACTACTAAAATGTAAGAAAATGAAATTCTGTGAAAATACATTAGTCATCGTTTTGGTATTCAAAAAAAAAAAAAATAATGTGCAAAATGACTCAAGAATATTGAGTTCGAGTCTTTGTTAGAACAAATCAATGTAATCAACATTACGAATAAAATATTTAATTTGATAATGGATAGACATCAACATTTATACAAATAAAAGTAATAAATATTATCTATATTTCTGAATACAACAAAAATTAAATATAATAATAACAATAAAAAGAAAATAATAATTAACAATCAAAGTATATAAAAACAATATTGAATAAGGAAACGAAAAAAAAACTTATGATGAAATCAATAAAAAACTGGATAAACAAAATAAATTATATTTAATAATAACACAAAATTTAACGATTAATATGTTTTGTGTGTAGTAAAAAGTATTGAATTTTTCTAAAACGATGCGTCATCTACTGTAAAAGTATTTTTCTGGCAATGAAATAGAGACAGTTTACTACAAAATGTATGATTCATTTTATACGACCTCAATTGTCATACTTTAAAGAACCTAAGAAATATTTTAAAGGTTATCTTTTTTTTAAAAAAAAGGAAATATATATTTAAGTATACGGCAATCCAATACTTCAAAAATCATGAAGTAGATATCTCATGGCAATTGAAATTCTATCGAAAAATATATTGTAGTAAGTGATATTACAATTTGTTGAACAATAAATTGAGTTAATATTATAACTAAAACAGATCAATGACTATGCATGTGACAAAAATAAGTGAAAAATCTGATTAATGAAAGTAGTTCGAGAGAAAGTGCTGAAAATAGTCGAGTTCTATCTTAAACTTAACAATATTTATACATGAAATCAATAGATCATTTAATTGAATTGCAACTAAATTTACTTTCACAAATTAATTAATGCTGCACTTTTTTAATCGAAGTATATTTATTTTAATAAATTTACATAGATTTCGATAGCAATGACAAGTTCAAAGTAGAAATAATAAAAACTCATTTTTTTCTATTTCTATTTTAAAAATAATTACATTATCATCGAAATACAGTATTTTAATTTATATTTCCATATAAAAATACAGTACGTGGGATGAATCTAGAAAAAGTTCAGGTTTTGAATTTTCAATGTTATTTAATTATAACATACATTTCTTTTATATTTATAGTTTAATTATTACTCCATTTAATATTAAAAATAGTCATTTCTTTATTCGCTAAATAAAATTTAATTAACTTAAGTAACACGCAACACATATTGTAAACAAATTATTTAAACCTAAGAATTAGGTTTTATATAAAGTTTATCTTTAAAAATTCGGTTTATTTTTATATAATGTGAGTATTAAATAATGTCCTAACAAATTAAAAATGTTTTTTTTTTCATTAAATGTCAATATTAACATAAAACATAGATAATAGAAGTGTACCTAAAAACTGTGACACATTTCATTAATATTCACACTTTTCATAGAAAATATGAAAAACATGTTTTAATTTTTCATCGTATTATATTTATAAAATTAGATATTTTAAAAATAAATACTCGATTTCTTGGAAATATCAAGCCATATTTTTTTACTGTTTATAATGCTATATTTATAGAAAAAATTTAAATATATTTAATTAAGTTTAAAAAGGCAATTTAAAATTCTAAAGAAGTAGAATAATGATCAATAAGAAAAAATGTTTCTGTATATGTAAATTATTTTCATTTAATTATTTTATATCCATAATTAGAAATACATGCATACATATATATATATATATATATATATATATATATATATATATATATATATATATAAATATATGTTCATGTCTATGAACTGTATACTAATAATACAACAATAACGCATAATTCCTGATAAAAATAACTGAAAAATTAATTCGTATAAAAACAAATACAATTAATTAATTCTATAAATAACATCTTACATTCGCATTATAACAAATATTGTACACCAAACTTTAATCTCCCCCACCCTCATGGATACGTAGCTTGTAATTTATTCAATAACTGTTTTTCAAATTCAAAAGAAATTGTTATCGTACAATTAATTCTTATAAAAATATTGTAAGAATACAACAATTACATTTTATTGAGATTTATTTACTAACCTTCATATAAATAAGTATGTTATTATTGAAATGACTTTGCTACTAATAATAAATTTCACAGTATTTTACTATTCTATATAAATACATCATACACATATTGTAATATATATTCTAATTAACACAAGGTCTTAGATTTAACATATTTTTTTAAAATATAATTTACATACTTACATGTGCATTGATATATATATATATATATATATATATATATATATATATATATATATGTATATGTGTATATATATATATATATATATATATATATATATATATATATATATATATATGTATATGTGTATATATATATATATATATTTTATATATATATATATATATATATATATATATATATATATATATATATATATATATATATATATATATATATTAGGTCTACCGGAAAGTTGTGTCCATTGTTGAATTAAAAAAATAATACATTTTCAATATATTTATTAATATTTACTGAACAATATAATTTTTCCTTCGTTACATCTCTTCACAGCGTGATTGTAATTTGTAAATTCCATTTTTGTAGAATGATTCATCTTTGAAACTTAAGATGACATTATCGGACATAACTGTCAGGTAGACCTAATATATATATATATATATATATATATATATATATATATATATATATATATATATGTAAAATTTTGAAAAAAATGAAATATTTCAATATTATTCAAATTTCACAATAACAATGTAAACAAAACATTCATAAAATGATAAAAAATAGATTTATGTGACAGCAAAATTAAATTTATATTTGGGGAAAAAATTGTAGATAAATCAATCTCGTTAACTAATTTTATGTAGAATACAATAAAACATAACTGATTCAGATAAATTTCCAATATGATAACAAAGAATTTAGAAAATTCAAAAACCTGTATGTCATTCGAGCGTTCATATTAAAAAATACCGATGTATTCTACAACTTGAAACTTATTGATTAATAAAATTTGATTTATTTTTATTCAGCTGTAATATGTAAACTATATAAATTTCAATAACTGATAACTAAAAGAATTAATATTTTATGTATTAAAATTATTCTGAAAATAAATGAACTAGTTATTTTTTTTTAATTTGTTCGTGAATGTATGTTGTTTCGTTTGGAAAGCATGTAGCAAAAGATATACAGTTGATATTATTCTTTAAAAACGACAAAAATATTACTACTGTACTTAACTTCTGCTAAAATTTAGAAAATTTGGAATAATAAACTTATAATTAAAAAAAATCACAAATAGCAATTTAAAAGTATTAAGGTAAATTTCCTGCTCACGACATTCATTAAATTCTTCTCATTTTTATTCAATTTACATTATTATAAATAAATCATACGTATTCTTATTTAAAACATTGATAAAAATATTATTCATAGATTAAATAAAATTCTCATGAAACTTTACCTAACTAAATATAATTACGATTAATCTCATACAAAAATTATTAATAAAAAAATATATAAATTTATTAAGATCACTTGTACTTCATTATATAATTTAACCGAATACAATCATCATAGATTTTAAGTGAGTTCTTCTGTTATTTCAATAGTAATAATGTATATGTATGTATGTGTACATTATATAGGATCATTCAAATGTGACGCCTAGATTTGTGTTTTATTAAAAATAAATGTGTATAGTTTCTTTTTAATAAATCATAAATCTAAGCGTCATATTTGAATAACCATATATATATATATATATATATATATATATAGATATAAAAGTAAATACAAATATATATATATATATTTATATATATATATATTAGGTTGGCAAGTATCTCCCTACCGCTTTTTTTTTTTTTTTTGTACATAGCTGCGAAATTCAAAAGACCAGAAGGCGGAAGGGAGATACTTGCCAACCTAATATATATATTGTACATATATATACACATCACCAATCTGACTGGTTAGTGTGGCCAAGTACCAGTAAATGGTGACATTCAATGATACTTTCATCCAGCAGTGGATTGATATGACATGATGATGATTTATACATACATATACAAACATATACGAGGGTCGTTTGATAAATATGGAAAATTTATTTATTGTTTAATTTAATTAAATTTTTTAATTTAGTTTTTCTTACTTTTTTACCATACTTATCAAACGACTCTCGTATATATATATATATATATATATATATATATATATATATATATATATATGTATATACAGATACATATATACATATATGTATATAGGAAAACACTTAAAATCACTGGCGCTTATGTTAATATCAAGAAACATTACTTACAGGCACTTATAATTAAAATATATAAATAGTACATTCAATTAGAGATAATGAATAACAAGAAGTTAGACTCATGATCTTTCTTTAATTTCATTAAGGACAATATATTAATATGCGCATTAGTGTAAAAATAACAAACAAACAAACAAATGCATATTTATGTTGCACATTATATGCCTCGAAGATAATTTAAAAACAAATTGAAGTGGGTGATAATCCAGTATATATTACATTCATTAAGTTGGCATGCATGAATAAAATAGTGTAATTTTTAAACTAATTTCTAACAAATATTAAATATTTTACACTTATGTAGGCATATTAAATGATCATTGACATCACTTACTTCGTAAAGATGATTTTAATTTTTTAAATAGAATTAAAGACGTTACTGTAAGTTCTTTAATACGAAGGTCGTTTGATAAGTAAGGTAAATTTATTTATTGTTTAATTTAATAAATTAATTAATTTAATTAAAACTTTCAATAAAGTTTTTCTTACTTTTTTCCATACTTATCAAACGACCCTCTTATGTTCAAATATCAAAGTATAGTTCATATTTTCAAACTCTAATAAATATTATTTTTAAAAAACAGAGAATGTACACTAGGATACTAGAAATTTTGTTGTGATTTCTGAATTAGAAAACATATTTGTAATTATCAGTAAGTTGTACTCAGAACAACTAAATAACTTTTGTACATTAACTGTATAATCCTGTATAAATTACAAACTTCGTATTAGAGTACGAGACGCGAAAGTGAGTTATTATTAATAAATTACTCATCTTGTTAAAACCGACAAGTGTCATTTTCCACATGTTAACTATTAGATTGAAAATATTGTTTTTCAGAACGAACATACTGTTTTTCATACTTAAAATAATTTAAATACATGCATTTGAAATAACATTTCTGCGTATAATTTTGTCGTCCGCCAAAACACTGCTAATAAAGAAATAAGAAGATAAAATAAACAAATGACAAAATATTTTTTTGAAATCTGCTAGGAAAAACTTTTTTACATGTATCACATCGTTATTTTAATAAACATTACAATTAAAAATCCTACAAATAATAAAATAATTTCATATTTACATACTAGAATTCACTTTTTTTTAAAAAAAAAAAAACTGTTTACCGTTAATAAATATATAGGGTTATCCAAATGTGACGCCTAAATTTGTATTTTATTAAAAACTATACACATGTTTCCCTCCTTATGCACTACCCTATACACATTTTGCTATTTAATAAAACACAAATCTAGGCGTCACATTTGGATGACCTTATATTATCGGTATTCAAATACATATTTACAGTATACGAGGTCAGACAATTAAGTAATGCGACCGATTTTTTTTCTCGGCCTGTGGTAACATTGCGAACCTGTAACTCCACCACCGTAATAGCAGATCCCTACTCTCTCGATTGGGACCTTGACCACCCTCGTACGATCATTTCTTCGCCAGCTGTTTAGTGTTTTGTAACAACGCGCGAGTAGTGCATGTCACGAAAATGGAACAGAGAACATCGCTCAAGATTGTCTCGAGCAGGTTGAAAGTGATCCTACTCTTCTCGATCGAGTTATTACTGGTGATGAAAGTTGGTTCTTTCAATATGACCCCGAAACTAAACGACAAAGCCAACAGTGGCTGTCCCCTGGAGCACCAAAGCCAAAGAAGGCGAGAATGAGCAAGTCCAAAGTGAAAACCATGTTGATTTGCTTCTTCGACAGCAAATGGGTGGTTCACAAAGAGTTCGTACCACCTGGACAAACCGTAAATCAAGTATTCTACCGCAATGTGCTCGAAAAATTACGAAAAAGGGTGCTCAGAGTGCGTCCAGAGATCGCGAAGACTTGGGTTCTGCATCAAGACAATGCTCCCTGTCACAGTGCGTTCAGTGTCTCTCAGTTTTTGGCGTCTAAAGGCATCGCAACGTTACCACAACCGCCCTATTCACCGGACATGTCACCCTGCGACTTTTTCCTATTCCTATTCCCCCATATGAAAAAATTCGTCAAAGGTCGACATTTTGACTCCGTTGAAGATATCCAAGAATCTGTGACGAGGGTACTCGGAGAGGTCCCACAAGAAGTGTTCCAGAATTGTTACGAAAACTTGAAAACTCGTTGGAATAAGTGTATAGATGCGGGAGGGGACTACTTTGAAGGGGATTGCAGCGATGTACCTTAATTTTTAAATATACTCGATTTTTGAATTTTGTCGCATTACTTAATTGTCTGACCTCGTAAAAGCATAATATGCCTACATATATATATATATATATATAACCAAATGTTCCCATTTACGTTCAAAATACAGCCAGTTGCCTTTTACTTTATATTTTTGTTAATTATAAAACATTAAAAAAATTTATTTACTATGTAAATTTAAACACCTTTAATAAGGTAATTCCCTGGTATTTAATTAAAATAATAATATTAAACTTTCCTTCAACCAACTGTGCATAAGATGACTAATATAAAGGATATTTTGAACAAAATTTCAAACAAGTTTAACAGGAAGTTTTCAACATAAAGGAAATACAGACACACACACACATACATACATATATATATATATATATATATATATATATATATATATATATATATATATATAAACAATTAAATGGAAATAACATCGAATTAAAATAAAACTATTAAACTGAAAAGAATATTTATTTTTGATATAAATTATTTATAATTTAATAACAGGAAAAAATTTTAAATAATAATTATTTAGATTCTCAAAATAATACTAAAAATATAATAAGTTCTATAAAGAATACTATACAAATATACATTTTTAACAAATGTTGTAAACAAAAAATCATGATTATTTTTCTATATTGAACATAAATATATTATTTTCTATAGTTAAATTATTTACAATAGATGATTAAAATGATTTCTTCCATAACTTTAGAAATATAAGATACATTTTTAGTTAACTATAAAAAAACTTTTTGTATTTTTATAATTGGATTTTATATGCAATTTAGCAAGTGTTTAGGTTCTAAGAAATGAAAATCAAAACTTGCACTCTTACAAACAGAGTAATATTTTATATTCATGTTATACATAAATATAATGTAGAGTCAAGAGCATTTTTTCAAAATTATAAATCTTTTTTCGCAACTTTACGTTAATAGGTCTACCGGAAAGTTCTATTCTTATTTGAATTAAAAAAAATACATTTATTAATATTTACTGAACAATATAATTTTCATCGTTACTAATGACCTCTTCCCAGCGTGATAGTAATTTACGAATTCCATTTCTGTAAAATGACTCATCTTTGGAGGCGAAAAACTCGAGCAGTGCTTGGCTGGGATCAGCTTTATTTTTGAATTGTTTCCCTCCAAAAAAAATTTACAGGGAGAGAAACAGATGATAATCGAATGATACTAGGTCCATGTGACAGAATTTCCCAGCCTAGCTCTGCGAACTTGAGATGACATTATCGAACAGAAAAAAATTATTCGGTAGACCTAATAAATATATATATATATATATATATATATATATATATATATATATATATATATATATATATTATACAGTATCAACTAAAATTTACTAAAAAATAAATTTAATTTGAAATTGTTGAATCTACATAAGTTAGTCCAAATTTATCCCATTGATAATATAGGGTCATCCAAATGTGACATCAAGATTTATTTTATTAAAAAGAAACATATGTATAGTTTATTTTGTTTCTTTTTAATAAAACACAAATCTAGGCGTTGCATTTGGATGACCCTATATGATAAACAAATATAGAAGTTTAGTTTTTAATGACAATAATTACCTATGTTTGATTTTTCTCTCGTGATTATAGACTTTATATATATATATATATATATATATATATATATATATATATATATATATAAAGTGTATAATCGGGGGTGTATAATATTGGGTCATATTAGACCCAAATGGGACTGAACGTTGGTAAAGAATAGTAAAGGATAATAAGCAAGTAAATGTATGTCTAAACCCTTCAATCTCATTTGGGTTATCCATATATACAATTATGTGAATAGATATGTAAGCAATGCATGTTTTTGAAATAACAAAAACCATCTGTCAATATACGAATCACTCATGTGTTAATCAAAAACATACTATTTTGACTGTTAGTTTCGATTAAATTTGAAATCAATAAAATACAGTTTACAAATAACACAAATGTAACTTTTGTAAACGATTACAATACGTTCTAATTACAATGTACAAAAATCCATAATATCATATAATGAACGTTTAACAAATCAAATACGAATACAAAGCATGTTCAAACAATGAATGTTTAATCAGAGATTAACTAGCAAACTAATCAAATGACAAACCAAACACATCAATTTATTGCATATAAACATTCAGCGTTTTATTTTTTTTGCAAATGTACATTAATGCTGGTGGTATGTTGTGTTTTTACATAATCGAAATTAATATAACATCTGTAACATCATTGAATATATGGCTTTAAAGTTCTAGATAGTTGAATTGTTTATAGAACAAGGTAGAGTAGTGCACGTCATGACCTAGTTTTTATGTGGAAACTCGGCCAACTTGCTTAACAATTGTATGATGTTTGCTGAAGTGAGGATTCATGTTATTACTTTATCTAAGGTACGAGTAATTGAACACGCAGATCAAAATCTATTTTATTTTTTTGTACGAATAAAACAGTTATTTCGAAAAGTTCAATACGATTAATAATATTTCACAACAAATACATATTATGATTCATAATCAAAACAATGATGTTATTAAACAATATTAATATAATTCATTTTATACTTTCTTTTTTTACTTATTATTTACACACAATTTAATTTATGTATATGTATATATATATATATATATATATATATATATATATATATATATATATATATATATATATATATATATATATATATAGATAGATAGATAGATAGATATATACAGGCACATTGACTTAAAATTATTTGATAAATGCAGCAAAAAAATACTGTCTAAGAAAAAACTTCTTTTATTTTTCACTACACTAGAAATACATTTCTTGAGCATATAATTGACTTGTAAATGTTTTCCTTAAGAAAAGAAATATTTTGCACCTCATTAAATAAATTACCTAAATATAAAATTTTCAAATCTAATATATATATATATATATATATATATATATATATATATATATATAAATTTATATTAATTTTTGCTATAAAGAAAGATTAGACTTTTTTTCGATTGTTCATCACACAAAATCATATGTATTACAAAATAGACAATGTATATTGTATAAAATATGAATCAATTCAATGTTTCTACCCATCTACCTTCATCACAAAATATATATTCAAGTTTCATTCTGTTCCGAAAATTAATATGTACATATTACAAGTTGCAATCAAGTATTTGTTTAAACATGAATGTTTAATATGGAAACTTTTTACTAAAATATGAAAAATATTATAAAATAGAAAATATTTTTTTAATAATTCCATATTTATACATACACGAATTCACTTTTTTGTAATTTAATAGTAATTCATAATGATACACACTACAATAAAATTTATTATATTTATCGTAAAATTTGTAATGTGACGTTTATGTTCTATATTTTATAGAAATTACAGAAAATGAGATCACATTAATGACTATTAATAAGGTGGTTTATTACTTTTTTATTACTATTACAATATGATGTTATGTGGCGTTTTATTGTTATACTTTGTCAGAATTTATTTTGTAACTAAGTTCTATTTTTTCTACGTACCATTTTTTAAAAGTCATATAAATTAAAAATGGAGAACAACTAGTTCACGTTTTTTGTTCGTTTCAAAAATAATTTCATAAAATGTTCACTTAAAATGTTAATTTTTGACAATTAACACTAAAAAAAGAAATTACTAAATAAATATTAGTATAAATACCGAAAGTATTCAAAGAAATACAATGATACAATGCAATAGATATAACAAAATCATTGAAATATTATCAATAAATATAAATATTAGAAACAGGAATTTAAATTCTCTACATTATTCTTAAATAAAAATATCGATTTTGTGACTTTGTCCGTAACCATGATATTTTCATCGTCTATTATTTATTATTTAATAGCACCAACTTTCGAAAATGTATTTATTATCCTAATTGTTTTACTAATTTAGTTTCAAAACGCATAACATTAAAATTATAAAAAAGATAAACGCAACAAAATATCTTTACGTTATAAATAAGTTTAATATTTTAATTTTTATTTCTATAAATAAGCCAATTTATTCATTTCACAAAAAAATATTACACTAAAAAAAATAGCACGATACTGAACTCAGTTCAGTCCATTTATATAAAATCAATTAATAGAACCAAAACAACGTTTATAAAGTTAAATTTTATACACTTGTTATTTTACCGTTATGAAATTCGCCACATCTACTTACTATCTTTTTTAAGAATTAATAAGTAATTCATTATCTTTATGTATGTATGCATATATATATATATATATATATATATATATATATATATATATATATATATATATATATATATATATATATATATATATATATATATATATATATAGAGAGAGAGAGAGAGAGAGAGAGAGAGAGAGATCCAAATGTGATGCCTGGATTTTTTAAAAAAATAAGCTATACACATGTTTCCCTATACACATACATGTTTCTTTTTAATAAAACACAATTCTAGGCGTCACATTTGGATGACCAGTTATATTGCCCTGAAATAACATACATTTTACGAAATTATGAAACACAAAATATATTTTTGGATTAGTGAATTTTATTTTCAAATAAAACTCATTTAACATAATGATTTCATTTAATTAGGCTAGCATATTTTCAATCGAATAATTAAAAAAAATAATAATAATTACGATGACATATCTAGAAAGGAAATGATAATTATATTTTACAACTTTTATTTACTTTTAAAAAAATATTATTAAAGAATATATAAACAATAAATATAAACGAGAACCAAATATATTTCAAACAATATAACTTTAAAAATAAATACAAATATGAGTAATTTGCTCTTCTTGTATGTTAAAAACAAAAGAAATAATTCACAAATATAGCTATTTATTACAACTAAATATGATTACAAAAGCATGACGCACAACATAACTAATATGTGTATTATTTTAATATCCTAAATGATTCAAGGTTTATAATATTCTGGCCCAATAAAGCTCTAAAATATAAAATTAATCAATATATTTGTAATAAATATATTCATAAATTATAATATTTATAGCCTATTTAGTATAAATAGATTTATATAAAAATCTATAGTTAAAATAACGACACGTGTTTACTTATAAAAGTATTATTTTAATAACAAGCAAGTTGATGTTTTCTTCGATTTGTGTTTTTATAATAAATTACTTTTTCATAACCTTGTTGGATGTGCACAAAAAACAAATACTTATACAAATATCGAAAATATTACAATAAACAAATATATGAATGAATCATTAGAACAAATAATTTAAATTACACAATAAATAAATATAATATATATATATATATATATATATATATATATATATATATATATATATATATATATATATATATCATTTAGACATTAAAGATACCTAAACCTCGACATATGTAAAAATTTGGTTTTATTTGCAATTAGCTTTCTATTATGTATTTCCTTTATTTTTGTATAGAAAATAATTGAACATAAAAGTTCAATTAATTACTTTTATATATATATATATATATATATATATATATATATATATATATTTATCAATTGAAAATAAATAAATACTTTGATTAAAATATTTACAAGTTTAATACAAAAATAAACAAAGTTTACTTTTTCTAGCAACATTTTATTATTAAGGCGAGGTTCCGGTGTAGAACTTTCAAAAAAATCGATTTTTTACATTTTTCACTTATTTAATGTTTGAAGAATATATAATTAAAAGGAAATTTGAAAAATTACCAAGGTTACAGGTTTCTAAATGTGGCAGCCACCACTTAGGTTTTATACTTGACTCTATCACATCGGCTAACATCATGTAAAACTTTAGATGCTTTTTCTCGAAACATCATTTTTCGAACTGGTAGGACAAATATCTCAAGAACTAATTGACCAATATGAATTTTTTTTTTTTTTAAATTAAAAATTATACTTTTTGATAGGCAGTGAACCTCTAATATAATTGGGTTTATTCAAATTTACTAAGGAGTGTAGTAGAACTGTGAAAAAATTCATTTAAAAAAGATGTTTATTTTGAAATGTCGGAAAAAATTTAAAAAAATATTTGATCTTAAATTAATAGCGGAGGAGTTAGACGTCTCACCGTCACAGAAAATTTTTCAAGGGCTACTACAAAGCGCACCACTAACTCTGTTAATATATTTCATATATTACATTATTATATTACTTTTTTTGTTTAAAGTATAAATAATAAAATACCAAAATTCCAAATTATTATCTTGATTATTTTTTTATAAAAAAATTCTAAAAATTATCTTTTTACCGTTCTATACCGAAACCTCCTCTTAAAATCAATTATTATTTTCAATCACTTCTTTTACTTTTCGTTAAATATTATTTTTTTTAAAAAAAAAACTAATAACAAATATCAGATAAAAACAACGAAGACAGAACGAATTTCGTCATATAAGACAATAATCGTTTGTCTTGATAAGAATACAAATTTAAATCTTTTGGTAGTTAAGAATTCTCATAACGCCTCTACATAATACCAAATTTGATTTTTGAATAAAATGGATGTTCCCATAATATATTTGATAATAAATTGCGGATTACGAGAAAATATCATCTCAAACATGGTCGTATTACTGATCTTTAAACAGTTATGGTTCTTTCTGTATAAAAAAGAAAAAACGTTCTAAACAATATTACACTGATGTTCAATTAGGCTGCGTGCCACAATCCTACAATAACATTAAATATGCGTATATGTGTATTTCAATGCTGGTTTTATTAACACTAGTGATAATATGGTCCATTTTCGACTCTTTCGCGACCTTGTTTAAACATACTAGTTATCAGCTATAAAGACCTTGATAGTTATTCTTTAAATTTGTAATCTGGGATATAGTATGTACTTCGATTTATTTTACGCCTTCGCCGCATATAAATCTCATAAACATTATCCACGACACAAATTTATACGACGAAAGTACTAATATAAAGTAGACGAAATTGTCACAGTAGAAGAATTATACAATACTGATGTTATACAGATAGTGAAAATAAATATTGATGTATTTAAATATTCTGAATAATTTGTATGTTCAGATGTGTGGATATATATATATATATATATATATATATATATATATATATATATTTTTGATTAATACAAAGAATGTAAATAAAAAAAAGTTTAGAGAAAGCGATACATTCATTTCAAAATTGGTATTTTTTGTGTAAATAACACAGTTAATTCTCAGAAGAGATAATATTTGGATTTGATAAAAATATTGACATATAATTTTAGTTCCTTTTAATATAATGCAATCTATTAATAAAAAAATTCTTGATAAAAGAAACCCCAGATCATCATTCAAAATAATTATACTGATAATAAACATTATCAGTGTCACTAATATATAGTATATGTATATATTATGTTTAGTAAGTACCGGAAAAAAGGAAAATCAATCAATTTATTAATTTAATAAAAAACAATAAGGTCATGAACATGAACGATAAATACATTTTTGTTTAAAAGAAAATGCATAGTATAGAAATTTAATTAATTTTCATGTAAATAATTGCGTACTTACATACTTAGAAATATATATAATTTTAACGTAAGCATTGCTTTTTTGATATTTTAAGAAGTTTTTGTCTCTCTCATTTTCGTTGTTTTATTTCAAGTATGAATGTAGATACCATGCGAAATAATTCATTATTTTAAATATAAATTTTCTGTCATTTTTAAATAAATGAATTATATATATTATTTATTACATCTTAACGTACAATACGTTGGCAGAATTTTAAGAATTTATTTTTGAAGTAAATATTACTTTAATGGATTTATATATATATATATATATATATATATATATATATATATATATATGAACAGAAACAAATACAATTTATTAATATAATTTCAAAAAAACTAAACTAACAATAGTAAAAAATGTGATTACATTAAACATCATAAACAAAAAAGATAGGAAATTTTTAAGATGCGCAATTTAGATGTGTGGAAATACGATAAAAATGTGTTTTCATAATATGTGCCAAATAAAGTACATTATTTTTTAAACATTATAATTTAAATCTTAAATAGTAAATAATAGAGAACATCAATCAAACATACATATATAAAAAACTATATTTTTTTAGCGTTAAGTAAACAATAAATATATGTTATTAAGAAATTATGGTTAATCTAAAACAAATGAATGTTACTGTTATAACTGCAAATATTTTTTTCGTTAAATCAAAAATAAATAAACATAAATATTTATACAAAACTTACTAATTTATTTGTTTTTAATAGAACTACATGTTTGTAAAGTTTTATAGTATCATCGAAATGTGACGCCTAGAATTATTTTATAAAAAAAAAGAAAAAGAAACTATACACGTTTTCCTATACATCACCCTACACACGTTTCTTTTTAATAAAGCACAAATCTATGTCACATTTGGATGACCCTACATAAATATATGTACATACTAGGATCGTTTGATAAATATGGTAAAAAAGTAAGAAAAACTAAATTAAAAAATTTAATTAATTAATTAAACAATAAATAAATTTACCATACTTATCAAACGACCCTCGTATATATATATATATATATATATATATATATATATATATATATATATATATATTATATACACACACATACATACATACATATATACGTATAAATATATATATATGTGTATATGTGGGTAAAATATATATAATTAATTGTGTATAACTAACTGTTCTTAAAGTATCTTAAAATATAAATACTTGTATTATCACCTTCAAATATTTAATAGCGTTTTTTTTAAAAAAAAAAAAAAAAAAAAAAAAAAAAAACAGGAAAAAACAAACAGGTTCGAATTTAATTTCAGTAATAATCAATTTATAAATTACAGAACCATTCTTGAGCATACATGCGTTTGCGCATGCATTTATATATATATATATATATATATATATATATATATATATATATATATATATATATATATATATATATATATATCTGTGTGTATAACATAGAGCATAAATGATTGCAGACATTGTTCTATGAACTTTGCTATTTTTATCGTTCTTGAATACATGAATCGGCATTAATGTTACACGCTGTCATATGGCACAACATAGTTTACCATCCATGTGGACAATTTCGCAAAACTGAACATGAAAAAAACATGTTAAAAATAAGTCAGTGCAAAGAACTCAAATATAAAGCATATAAAGACGCGAAATTGAAAACATTGGCAGCGCGTTTTTTATAAAACTATGTATTAAAAGGTGACATTGTTTCATACAAGTATTATTTACACGATAATAATTTTGATATACAGTATTATGTGTGTGTGTGTACGTGTGTGTATATATATATATATATATATATATATATATAAACAAGGGTCGTTTGATAAGTATGATTAAAAAGAAAGAAAAACCAAATTGAAAAAATTAATTAAATTAAACAATAAATAAATTTACCATACTTATCAAACGACCTTCGACCTTCGTGTATATATATATATATATATATATATATATATATATATATATATATATATATATGTATACATATTCATAATGTAATTTACTATAACAGAAAGGTTCAAATAAATAAAAAAAAATATTAAAATATCATCAGCATACATTTATTTGGCTGCAAAGTTATAAACTACATTAAAAACTATTTGAAGTTCAATATACTCATTTTATATTATGAATATTTCTTATTCACTGGTAACAGGCAGGTGTTATGTTTAAATTTCAACCTCATTTTTATACAAACATTATTCTAATTTATGTCATTCTAAGTTTAACAATTTTTCATTTTGATAGTTTCTTAATGAAGAAAACATATATACAATAATATTTAATACATGAATTCAGGATACGCTGTTTATATTTACCATCACAAATACACATTTATTTATATATATATATATATATATATATATATATATATATATATATATATATATATATATATATAATTTATTTAAGATATCTCTCTATCCAATTTCTAAAATGGTTTTTACTGTTAATAATAAAACAGTATAAATACATGTACGGATTCTATTAAAAATAAATAAAATATTCAATTACTAAAAGTTTGAATTAAATATTCAGAATATTTTTTTAACCTATTATATATGTTTTGCCATTAAAGATACATACACGTCGTAATTTAGAATTTATGTATAAATGTGATATTCAGTTTCAAATACAAACATGTATGACCATGACGACACGTGCATTTGTACACGTAAAGCACGTTTTAAATATTCATAATATAAAATATTAAAAAAAAATTAAAAATATATTTACAGAAGAACTCTGAGAATATAAAAACAATAAATGTAATAAATAAAATATACATATTCCAGATTATATTACATATTTATATCTCATATATATGTAAATAAAATAAATTAAAACTGAAACAAACTAAAAACATCACAATTTCGAAATGCATATACTAAAACATATCCATTAAAATAAAATCAAAACTAAGTTAATAACAAAAAACAAATACTTTCACACAAAAAATTGATTTGATATAATCATAATTTTATATGGCTGTTTAACATTGCATTATTAAATAACGAAATTAGATATTTGAAATTCAAAGTAAAATCAAACAATGATTGATAACTTCATCAAATACCTAATCTAAAAATCCTACACAATTTTACTTACAAATATTTTCTTATATATATTTGTTCCAGAAATCAAACGAAAATATATAAAGCCGAATGTTAAGTATGCATTCATTTATAATTTCATATTCTTGCTCTATTTTTTACGTTAAATATTCAACAATATAAATGTACTAATTATTCATTCCTTTATATTCAATAAACAATGAGTGAATTTCTATATTCAATAGTAAAGACATTTAACATTAAAATTGCAGAAAAAAGAAACTTCTTATAGTATTATTTTTATCAGAATAATATTTTTAATAAATTAGATTTCATAATATCCTACTTTGACGATATTGAAATTGCCATCGATATGCGCATCATCGAATAAAGTGAGTGTGATCAATGATAATGAACACTTACAAAATTGATGGTGTTAAATATGAATTATTCATATCTATTACATTTCAACAGAGAAATATTTACGAGCCAGACACAAGAAAGTTATATATAGAATAATTTATTAAATAATAACGAAATTTTATCTTTTTTTTAAAAAAAATCTTTTATCTCTTCTCTTAAACATCTTTTTAATACAAATTCAACGCTTATAATATTTTAATAAATAATATATGAAAAATTCAACATAATAATTTAAATACAAATTCGACAATTCTGTACAAAATTTCATATTGGCTATTATCTTGGGCAATAGTTTCTTCTAAATCGGGGAAAATATAATAGTATAGTATTTTTCAAATAAAATCGCAATAATTGAACACAATGGGCTTTTCCAAACTAGTCAACATGCATATAGTATTCACGACCATTACCTCTTGGCTCACACTCTCTTACCACCAAATTCTCCCAACTAAAAAAATTAGTTTTCTGGAAAGAGTATGTGAGACGAGTGGTAATGGGCCGTCAATACTGTATGCATGTTGACTAGTGTGGAAAGGCCCAATTTGTTTAAATGGACTAAATGATATGTTCTACATAAAACTACCAGCTAAATTTCAAGCCGTTATCATACTAGAAAGTCCAAAAATTTTGGAAGAACATTCATTATAAATAATTTCACTGCTTTGTAATGAAATTTAGATTTTTAACAATTTTGAAAACGAGAAATTTCTTTCTATATAACCATGAAAATTAATTTCAATAAAAGAGTTAAATGTGTTAAAACTTAATGGAAACTAAAATAAGAACAAATGCTATCTGAAAAGATAATTTTCATAAAAGATTCTATTTTTAAATAGATAATCATTCATTCTTAGCACTCAAATATAAATTCAGAAAAATTAAAAGTACAACTATAGAGTAAATTAATGGCGTAAATGGCAGTAAAAGTAAATGTTTTTTTTAAAATTGAATTAATATTTTATCTGATATTGGTAAGTTTTTTTTTTAACCAGTGATATGTGTTATTGTATTCGATCAATCATTTTTAGACAATGTTTAATAGAAATACTTAGTCTGTAAAATAAAATTACATATAATAACACTTAATGGACAGCGTTTTTGGAAAATTTGACGACTAAAGTATTTTAAAATTCAGAATTATAAATAGTTTTAAACAACTTTTTACGGCTTATACAATAACAGCAGGAAAAATTATAAACGTCTTCTTCTATGACTGGCGATTTGAAACAATAGAGTGATAAATGTTTACATTTTATTCCTCTGTATGAATTTTAAATGGGTGAATTTCCAAAATCATTGACTTCTTATGAACTAACAACATTCTTAAAGAAAGATAATACGAAAAGGAGATTCAAGGTATATCCAAAAAAGTTGAATAACCTCAAGGCAAAGTTCTTTACATAAACATACTTTTTCAAATGTCGGCTGAAGCATCTTTCTGCTACAGTAATTTCAATATGTGATTCAAAATAATATTTACTTTTAAACCAAAAAGTAGGGCAGGGGAAACTCGTGACAAACTCTACAGTTGCTCTATGTCAATTTTACCTACAAACGTATAAAGTTAATATCTTATTATAAATTTAATTTTATGAAAACAATATTCAAATATTTTTGTTAGAAACAGTTTATATTTTTGACTAAAACTAAAATATGTATGTATATAATCTTTATAAATTATTTTGTTATATAATATTTTTTTTTAATTTAGCATTTTTTAAAATGCGAAATTTATAAATGTCTGTTTTTTGTAATAATACCAGTCATCAGTTTTAAAAATGATTGAAAAATACAAACACGTGTTAATAAATAGAAGTTAGAAATAAGAAATATATATATATATATATATATATATATATATATATATATATATATATAAATATACATATTATTGAATTATTTTGATTAATTTATCATATGATTAATTTATAAAATTAATTAAAATAAAATATTTGAAACGGTATTCAAAAAAATATTTATAAAAATATTAAACGGCAAAATACCTACGGCCTTCATATTAGTGAAATTTCATAGCAACTAAGCTAATTTATCAAGCTACAATCTATTCCATACGTAGTTTATAACCCTAATACATAGGTCAATCTGTTATCCTTGCTCTGTTCGCACGTCATATAAGTTGCGTTAATAACAAAATATTCTTGCAAGTTAAAATAAACTTTATTATGTATAAACGTTCTAAAATAATATTCATTAACAAGAATAAAAACAGTTCATAACCTTGATAATAAATATTCAGTTATTTATAAAAGTACGTTATGTATTTTCTAACATATTTTTTTTTTTAAAAAAAAACAATCATAAAATTAATTACATGTAATTACAAAAAAATATAAATAATAATAACGAAAGCTAATAACCTGATTGAAAGTTAATTATTCTCTTATATTTCCAAGAAAAAATAGAAAGTTTTACATTTCTTTCTAATGAAATGAAAAACTAATATGGCGGCTAAATATCGTTATGTTATCAATTTATAATTATTTATAATAAAAATTACATTCATTTCACACAATACACAAAGTAAACAAAACTAATAATCACTGTAATATTCACCCATAATCTAATGGAGCAATTATGAGGATGATACTCTATGGAAAGAATACATACATTTTTTTTATAATTCAATTTAATACATAATGAAGACAAAGGTTTCACAAAGAATGGGGGTAACAAATAATTTATTTTTTTAACACATAAAACGGAATATAGTAATTTTGATATAAAAATATTTATTTCGCTTTCATACTTTTCTACTATCAGTAGTCATGTACAGTATGTGCCAAACAAATGGCGAATAAGCTCTTATGACTGTTTATTCGGATTGTGCTACTAGAATTTTAAATACTAGCACAGTATTCTAAAATAGGCTCGGCAAAGGTCAAACAAACTAATCACGTGTTTCTTTGTATTTTATATTCTTAAAATATTTTTCATTATAGTTAGTTGAATGTCTATGATATATTTAGTTGTCGTTATTTTTGGATTATTTAAAAGTAATTTGTATCTCTATGAAATAAATGACAGACATAACTGTTCTTCCGCAAGAATTTTTGTAAATGAGATATTTCCTACATGGCCTCATATTGCAACATATATATATATAAACATATCTCATAAATTAATATTTTTAATAGTCAAAAAAGTATATTAAAAATAATAATGCAATAATTTTTGAATACACAAATACACATTCATCAAAAATAAACAGTTTCGAGAAAATTAAACTATTCTTACTTAATATGCAAAATTATTATTGAGAACAAACTAAACAAATTCCCCGAAACTATAAGTAGTTACAATATTTAATTAATAATTTCATTTTCCTGCTAAAATCTGATTAATTAAATGTTTCAAGAAATATCTTGTTTTTGAGTTATTTTCGGAGAACTTTCTCAATTATTCTTTTTAGTTATGTAAAGCTATTACAGTAACTTGTAAAAAATTGAACGTGAAATGTAGGAACTACAATTAAAGAACGAGAAATTGTTATTAAAATTGACAGTGAAGGTAAATGATAAAATAAGAAATTCATTCCAGGAAATAAATATACCATACAGTATATTATAAAAAAAAGATAGAAGTTTTTTCCCAGAGAAATCTACAACGTTATATACTAATTATGACAATATTTTAGTACATGAAATATTAAAAAAAAATTGAGATATTAATTAGCATTTAACGACAATTTTCATAGACAAATTTATACAGAAATATTTTGTAGACTATTACATAATAAGATGTAAAATACTCATACGGAAAATTATACAAAGCAATTGCATTTTACAAAAATTATTTAAATAAAAACAATTCGTTTTAGAAACAAACATTTTTTAACAAAAGTAAATTAAATACATAATGTGGTTCAAATTAATGAAATATTGCTTAGAAAAAAGAGAATATACAACTGGAATCAAAATAATAATAATTAAAGGTACATTTAAATAGGGTGACAATTTTGTAATATTCTGGTACTACATGAGCTAAAATGGAGCCGAAAACCTACAATGTATTGGTGTTGAAAAAATTAGACATATAAAAAAATTAAATGAAAAAAAACTAGAGATTAACGAAAATAACTATTTTAAAGGGTACAACGATCCCAATACAACGCCCATCTAATAGATACATAACAGAATAAAGGTTTTTGTAGTACGACTAATATTACCTAAGCCTGTATATGATTACTATTACGAATCTTTGGACTGAAATAAAAAAAAAATGATTAAACCTGACAGAAGAAAATATGTTAACAAATCGAAATTATCAAAAAATACAACGAAATCAATTCGAAAGTAACACTGAATTTACTTTATAATATAAAAATCATTCAAAATATTTAATTATATTTTGTGATAAACTAACAAAGTATTAATTCATGAATTACGATAACAATACTATATTATTATAAATATATTTTTACTTAATTTTTTTATATTTTGAGTAAAATGGTACAACATTAAATTTGTATACTTTTAATATACAAATATAATATGAATCTGTACAAAAAAGATTGCATTATTTTCATATTTAAAAAAAAATATTAACCATATTAATACATCAAGTACGGTTAATTCTCTCTGTCGATATATTCTTCAGTCGTCGACATTACATAACATCCAAGACTATTCTTTCAAAAAATAGATATTATTGATGTCAATTAAAGAACCCTTTTTGGATAAAGAAATAAAACAATATAAAACAGTAATTTTCATAATATTAATTCTTATTATAATACTAATCTAAGTCTATAAATATATGAAATATGTGTAGATACCTTTTTTAATTTGCTCTCCTCTGTAACATTCTTCATTATTTTCCTCATCTTTACCATTAACACAATACTCATCTGCAATAGTATTAATAACTTTGGTTCTATATTCACTGTAACTAGTCTGGCGCACTTTAATACGTTTTCCAAGTCTTTCCATAGCACTTAGATTATCAGAATAATCTGTATCTTCATCAAAATAACCACTTTCGTAATCGTTGCGTTGTTTAGCTTTATGGACACCCATTTTTCCTTCTTAGCACAATTTTTCTATTATTTAATTACTGTTCACATTCATTTTTAAAAAAAAATCCTTCAGGTACAACGGTTTCATTCAAAGTACATTACTGTTTTCTTTTTTATTGAACCATTTCAACTTAGTCCAATAATTGACTTGTAGCAGACAATGGCAATACAGCCACTATTTATTATAAAGATTTTTAATGGCAAACGGATTCGCTGATATTTTTGAACACATATGGTAATTTTTTCAGCTAAAATTGCCATATAAATAAATACTTGTTTTATGTTATCAGCACAAGTGAATGTCTATTAATACAGAAATATTTCAAATTATGTATTTATCAAATTTTTTGAATTTTCATCCTAGAAAAATGTACAAATGTTAAAGACAGAAAAAGTATTTCATCCGTTAATTGAAACAATAATGAACACGAAAAAACCTATTAGCCATCTGCATTAAAATAGGTGAAAGTAAACTTGTAAAACTTAAATGGTGAAATGCTCACAGTAACTTTTCTTTGGATTAAAATACACAAAAGAAAAAAATGTACTCTTTATATGGTATAAAATATTTTTTTTAACAAATAATAATTATATTGTTTTATATGTCACAACGACTTTTTGTTGTAAAAATAGAACTAATTTACATTAGCAAATAAGAAACTAAAAATAAATTAAAATATTACCACATGTACGACTGAATTTTTAAGTGATATGGGTATAAGAGAATTTATCTACAAAGAATGTTATTTTCAAATTGGACGAGGAAATGTATTGCAATTTATTTCAAAATGAAATTTTATTGCACAAGAATTTCACAACACGTTCACTTTACTAACAAAATGTAGCACAAAGTTAAACCTTGACGGTAAAAAACTAGGTTAAGTTCATGTCAAACGGGTATTATATTGTATTGATATATTCTAGAAACCCTTAATATGTATGAAAAATCCATATCACAAATCATATCTAACCCCATTTCCATATGTGCTAATTTTACATAACAATAAATAAATTAGATTATAATCGATACTAACGGTTTGAATCGCAAACGTATAACAGAAATAAATAATAAAATCAACTGGGATAATTACTAACGTAACATATGTTATAAGTTAACACTTTTTCATTTATACTTTCACAGAGGCAGTATATTTGGGCACAACAGAATTAACACTGTAAACGGTTTTTAAAAGTAACTGTTAATTTCTTCACTATGTTGTATGCTTACACGTTGTTATTTAGGTCACTTGCTGATTTCCAAGTAAACGGTATTATGAAAAATTAAGACGCATAATAAATTTATAACAGTTCAAAGATTTGTTAGATTTAAATATTAATATGTTTTCTTCAATATTTTGACAAACCGACATTTCATTCGCTAAGCAAAACACATACCATTTATTTAGTTTCTTCGACAGAAACAAAGTTCAAATAACTTTCTCTTCAAAAGAACGCATACGAAAAGGCACTTTTTAATTAAACTATTTTCCGTGATATGATTTATTTCAATTTATGATCCAATTATTGAGGTTTTGTCGAAAACAGCAACGTGACATTTGATACTTTTTCAGTATGTATCACTACAATGTTTTACTTTGTTTTGAACGAAATGAAATTCACTAATGCATATTTAACACATAATAGTTGAAAATGTTCAGCAACAATCATTACAAAAACAACAGATAATTTTTAAAATCGTGCACGAATATGATTGAAACCATTATGAGAAACACAAAATATAACACCTAAGGAATAACAACGGTCTTGCTTGTTTCGACACTGTTTTCCCCGTATCCCCACTATTGCTACAGCATACCTCATTCGATACAACATGACTTGTACACAACATTCAAATGAATATAACGATTATTACAATGGATAACATATTTATTTTATTTATTTCTTTAATAATTCGTCGAAATATATTTTTACGGTATAATCATTTACATATATATATATATATATATATATATAATTACATATTTTTTGAATAAATGAAACAAATCATGAAAAATATCCAGCTTTGATTTCAATTAAAACATTGTTTTAATCACTGAACCGTAACAATTTTAAATATTCCACATTCCAACAATTATCAATACCCAATTACACTATAATATATTAAAAAATCTAACTGGTTATACCGATAAATAAATATTACTCTAGTTTTAAGTAAAACAAATATAGTTCTCTTTACAATTTTTCTTTAATTTTCATATGAAAAAACTTTTGATTTAATTTTTTAAAACAGTACAGAAGTACAATAATTATTTATTTCATTTTCGTATTTAGATCAATGAATATAGTATGCTCTTATATATAACAGAGTATACTCTATGATAATTACTCTTTTTTATTTTTAAATCTATTTTTATTTCATAAAAATGCATTACAATATATAATCATGTTAACAATATAATAATGTTCTTTTGCTGATTATTCGCTGCTCACGCAAAATAAAAATATTCAAAAATTTTTCACAATGCGTAAAATATAATTGATAAATACTATACACAAAGTAAAAACAAAAAAGTAAATTTATAAAAAATAACATGAACACTAAAAATGGAATCAAAATGGAAAATTATATACATATATATATATATATATATATATATATATATATATATATATATATATATATATATATATATAACAACAAAAAATAGACTGACTATTTAGCTTATTTTAATTAAAGGTGTAACTCATATATTTGTTTAAGAATAGTTTTTTTTTTATATTTTTAATACTATGAAAGACATCAAATGCATACAAGCATTTATTTAAAAGTAATTCGTGAAATTTAACTTAATATAGTTTAAGAGTTTTATGTTTAATATATTTTCAGTATTTATCCCGAAAAATAAAACTCGAAAAAATAAATACTGACATACTATAAAAATATTAATAACATTAATGTAAAGATCGATTTTTATACCATTATGAAAAAAATGATTTTTGGGAACTCTTTTTATCAAGGCTTTTATTACATCAAATGAATAAATTTACGTTATATAGTTGATAAAGAAAAATATTGTATTTTATTTGTATATGCAATTTACAAATAAATGTTACATATAGTTTCTATACATAAATAATATAAGACTGTTTCTGTATATATTTTATATTTTTTTTTCAAATCAAATACTTTAAAGTGAATCACTTTTTTTTAATTCTTACGCAAATTTAACTCTATAAGAAATACTCGTTATTAATTACCTTCTATTCTTAAATCTATTTTTAATTAGTAAAAGCATAGTTTTTAAACATAGCTTTAAATCAAATATATTTTATTTATATTCTTCACAATTTATGAAAAATAAAAATACTTAAAAAACTTTTTTCGTCATTCAATGTAACTATAAAACATAAGAAAACGATATATATATATATATATATATATATATATATATATATATATATATATATATATATATATATATATATATATATATATATATATATATATATATATATATATATATATATATATATATATATATATATATATATATATATATATATATATATATATATATATATATATATATATATATATATATATATATATATATATATATATATATATATATATATATATATATATATATATATATATATATATATATATATATATATATATATATATATATATATAAAAAATATATATATAAAATTATATAAATAAAAATAAAAATAAGTAAATATTTAAAAATAATATATAAAAATCAAGACATAAAACTTATTTAAAATTCCATACTAAAATCAAAAGACTGTTTGAAAAATAGAAAGTAATTATTATTTAAGTAAATTAATTGTTATTTTATAACAAAAATATTAATATAATTTTTTGATACATATTATTTTTTTCCACTTCTCTATAGAAATTTTTGTAAATCCTAATGCGTTCTATAAAGTTAAAATTGAAGTAGATATGAAAAGTGTGGATTTTATATTTATTTAAATTAGTATTCATTTAATTTACTCTGAGTCACAATAGTTTTATATAAAATATAATGACATGATGTAGGATCATCTAAATTTGTGTTTTAATAAAAATAAAAAAAACTATACACATGTTTCCCTATATACATGTTTCTTTTCAATAAAACACAAATCTAGGCGTCACATTTGGATGACCCTTTATATCTATCTATCTATCTATCTATATATATATATATATATATATATATATATATATATATATATATATATATATATATATATATATATACATATATATATATATATATATATATATATATATATATATATATATATATATATATATATATATATATATATACATTATTTTAGTTTTTTTATTTTTATTATAATAATATTTAATTGTCAAGTGTTGTAATTATTATACCAAGAAAAATCTTATTTAAGTTGATATTATTTTAGATCAATTGTAGGATTAATGAAATTAAAGATAATAAAATAATATTATACATAAAAATACGATTCCAAACTCATTATTTTTTACTTATAATAAAAATCTTGTTAGGTTTTTAAGAAATTCTTATTTAATTTCAGTTATTGTTTTTATTACAAAAAAAAATAATAATAATTTTATTACTTATATTTAATACTTTATATTTTACATATAAATTTATGTATAATGTAGAACAAACAGGTACGATATTTATGAAAATAATCCAACAATTATTTATTTTTATATTTATTATGAAATAACCGTAATTAAATACATTGTAATTCGAATTAAAACTATAAATTACAAATATATATACAATGCATTCCTTCCATTAATATTGCAAAAAAAAATGTTAATACACATATATTATTTTACTTTTTATCTACGTAGATTTTATTTCTCTATTAATTTAATTATTTAATACAAATCTTTACTGTTATTAATATTAGAAAAAAATATTTAGTAATTACGTCAATTAAAACAATTATGAAGTTTCGTAAAATTCGAATTATCTTAAAATTATGCAACAATTAAAATTATTTTAAAAATACAGATTTAATGAACTAAATTAATTTTAAAAAATACTGAAAAGGAAAAAATATAAGTTTTATGAATTTATATTTTGAAATTTACTCTGAACGTAAAATAATTAAATATTATTGAAAGTGTCATTCAATTCGTACATTCAACAGTTACATTCGTACATTACATGCATTCAACAGTATTTCTTTAAAAAATGTAAATTATTTGTAAATTATCTCGAATTTTATACTATTAAATTAAGTGAATTAATTCATACATAATCAGTTATTACTAAAAATTAAAATTATTTCTACACATAAGTAATTATTATATTCGTAAAAGATAAAAAAACAGATATCAATTTAAAGAAAATAATTTACAATTTATAAAATGTTTTACACAAATTATAAATAATTCTTTAGCTTATGCTTATGTTCTCTTGTATCAGTTACACACATACAAAACTCATAAACTGTTCCATTGCTCGTAAATATTTTTTTACCTGGAAATACTTCAGAATAGATATTTTGTCTGTCTCTTAAAAGGAATGAATCACAAGTAACTAGAATTACAAATATATATTTGGCAACTATTATTCAATAATATATAAGTTTAAAAAATGTTAAATATTTATGGAAGAACATTTTAAATACTAAAAATAAATTAATACTACAAATTCATTTTATTACAAATATGACAAAATAATATTTTTTAATCGAATATAACAAAAATGACAATAATTCAATTCTATTTCAAAATTACTACTATTATTATTGATAATTTTTATAAATATAAAATATAACAATTTTTAAGAAAATGAACACAAATCCAAAGTTTATAAGTATATTACAAAAAATATTTATTTTTACGATGAAGTTTTAAAACTTATTATTACCTCTGAACTTATGGTTTAGTTTTAAAGTTATAAGTTTGAAATATCCGAAAGATAGAAAGTCTAAACTAGGCTATAGAACAATTGATCTGTTATGTGTGTGTGTGTATGTATGTGTATATATATATATATATATATATATATATATATATATATATATATATATATATATACATACACACACACACATATATATATATACATACACATACACATATATATATATATATATATATATATATATACATACATACATGTACCCAAAAATAATTATTGTAAACATCAACGTAATATTTTTATTTTTTAATCAAAATATATAATTTTCGTAGTTATTAATATTAATTTACCATCTGATAAGAAATTTATTTTTCTGTTGACCAGTACTGAAATTGAACTATATATAACAAATTATTGATATCATAATAAACTGTAAGTATGAAATTTGTATGCCCTATAGACAGTTAACCAATTTCTCGTACAAACTGGTAAACTGACTATTAATTTCGTAAAGTTTATATTATTGATTTCGTAGTTTGTTAACCAACCAAAATGTTGGTAATACATAATCTTAGATAAGACACTGATACTTAACTCTGTTTTTAATTAATAATACATTTATATATATATATATATATATATATATATATATATATATATATATCCATTACTATCATCACTAGTTCTTTCTACTGCTGGACGAAGGCTTTTCACAAAATTTGTATACATACATACATACATACATATATATATATATATATATATATATATATATATATATATATATATATATATATATTCAATAATTTTTAAAACGCAGCCAAAATGTGTACTTTGTCCAGTTACTGTTGATTTTATATATCCATGAATTATATATTATATTTAATTTATTTTACATGTATATTTGAAAAATGAAATATCATTATTATTTATACTGAAATTATTTTACAAAAGTAAACACACACAATAAATCTATTTATATTATATATTGGTTCAATAAAAAAAAAATTGTTTATATACAGACATTTAAAAATAAAAAAGGAATATCATAATTGCTTCAAAACTTTTACTGATTTATTTTTGAACAAAAAAATATCGCTCCTTCATTACAAAGTTTGATAAAAGTGATGATCAATAAGTAATTATTATTGCTTTCTTCTTCTACCACACTCGTGATTTTTAAAAACTAAAAATATTATGGTTTTGGGATCATTTTGTTAAGATAGAGTGATTAGCATGTTATATGGTCAAATAATATATCTTACTTAGAATATGCAAAATATTGTTTGGAGTAAGTGTGATCGTTTTAAGCTTTTAATGAACTTACATTTTAAGAACATTCAAAAATTGTTTATACAAATAAATATATAAAAAATATTATACAACAAAACGTATCATTAAAATCTTTTGCTGATTTTTTTTCTCCATTATCTTTTACAGCTTTAACTGTACTAGTTCTTGCTAATTTGAATCTTATTTATTACTTAATTTATAAATATTTTCTGATGTATTAAATTCTTCTCCACGACGTATTAAAAAATAATAATATACATACATTATGTTAAAATACATTTTTCACTTTTTGTTAATTTATTGTTTTATTTTATTCAAGGGTTCACTTGTATTTATATTTATTAAAAACAAACATATTAAGATGTATTATATGAATATTAAATGTTGAATTAATTATTTACTATTACTAAAAAAAAAAAATAAAGACAATTTCATTATATCAATAATTTAAAATATGACATGTATGAAATTTAATAGAACTCCAAGCTATTTATGAATTTTGTAGTAAATATTCCAATGCTTCCAATACTTTTTTTATTCCAATTTATATTCCAATGCTTCCAATTACTTTTTTTACAAAAAGAACAAAATTCCTAAAAGGTTAGTATCAATTTAAAATTGAATTCGGTAAGAATTTGTTAAATTAACTAATACAATTAAGTTATAAAATAAATAATAAATCTTGCAAGTGTTAATATTAATTGTAAAAAAACTAATAATTCTTTTCTAATAAAATTTTTTGAATAATTTTTATAAATTTCAATTTATTTAAACATATAGAGAAGTTTTTATTTCATTTAATTATTTATTGAAATATATCTAAATAGTGTTATTACCAACAGTGCATTTTTTATAAAATATTTTACTTTGTTATTATGTATTTTGAACAAGAAGTACTTAAATGAATAACATGCTTAATAATCGACAAAAACTGAAATATGTAATAAAGAAATATGTATGTCATTTTTCTATGTAGTACTACAAGAATTCACTTAGTGGGGTCATATATTTTTCAATTATAAAATTAGAATAGAAATGATTACCTACTGAAAAGTATTCGTAAACCTGTATAAATAAAGAAGAATAAGGTAGCTCGGTCGGCAAATACGTTCAGTGGCCGATAACATAGAAGTAGGGGAACAAAGTGGGGATAATATAACAGCTGTTCAATGCATAAGTAAAGAACTATGAATTATACAGTTAGGTTTAAAAATGATGACTAATGTTAGTGGTATACATGTATTTTAAAGCATATTATATACATTATTTTAACATTTGGCATTCTTATCAGAAATTAAAATATATTATTGGTTGGATGTACACATTTATAACACGACAAACATTTCATAATTATATGTGGTATATATAAATTGAAAACACAAAAATTCATTATGAATTTTATAAATATGTTTACAAGATTAATCTTATCTTTTTCTCGATAAAAATATAAATATTTATCAAATCGAAATGAAGTCCAAATGTACATGAATTCTCGTAAATAATCTTATTAATATTATTTAGGTCGCATTGAAAGGTAGATAATTGTAGAACTACTTTAAAAAATAAAAAATCTGTTTCGATAAATTTATTTTAATTAGTTCGAGTGAACACACACATTTACTAGTTTATAAGATATTCATAGGAATCTAAATACGTATATTAAGTCTTATCGAATAAACATTTGTATTAAATTATAAACATATATAAATATTTAAATTTATTAACTTTATACTTTAAGAAATTACGCAAACAAATTTATTTCTCTTTAAATGTTACAGTTTATCGCAATTTTTAGAGAAAAAAATATCAAATTGAATATTAAGGAAAATCCATGTAATATTTATTATACATTTTTATTGTAAACATTTTATAAAAATAATACTAATACTGATCATTTTTTCATTATGTATTCATAAAATAAAAATTATACACATACAGAATTGGTTACAATTTTAATTCTTATCGAATTTGCTTATGGAAAGTAATATTTGTGATTTTTATATTTTCTATAATTTAGTGTCAACTAATGAGTCATCAAATAAAATCGTATCAAAAAGGATTAAATTTCAGACATATTTAGAAAAAATATTTAGTTAGAAAGTTTTTTTCAATCAAATTTTTAAACAACAAACACTAATTAATAAGACCTAATAAAAATCGTGTTATATGATTTTTTAAAAAAATAATAACATACGACATAAAAATTGAAAAATACTGGAGAAGAATGTATTGCCAAAACGAATAAGCCAGGTGGTTTACGACATTCTGTACAGGCAATTTCATCTTGAAAGATGAGCTAAAATTACGTAGACCTATACTTATTGTTATTAGTTAGTTATGTGTGATGATTTCGATAAATTTATTTTTGATATCAGTAGAAGCAATAAGAATTTGTAATAAAATACGTAAAAAAATATAAACAAATAGAAAAAGATTTCTTAGCGGCTTATCGTAGTAACAAACAACAAATATTTCATAACTATTACACGAATAATTGTTTTTTCTCGTTTCAACAAGTAGAAATAAATAACTCTCATACAATTCTACTAAATGAATAAAAATATTTTTTAAGTTAAACTTAGATTAGATATCGTTTTTGAAATATTTTTAAGTAAAATATGTTATCTGATGAAGTTATAATTGGAATATGGAATCCATTTTTCGTCACTAGTTATAATTTCGTTAAGAAATGGTTTGTTTTGCAACCTGCTAATAGTGACATGCAAACTGTATGTACTTGTATATTAAATAAAGCTGATGTAATATCCATATGCTTTGTCGATTTCATATGGCTGTATTTTTACTGCGAACCAAATAAACTTTTGTTTATTTGCTAATTTTTATATGTTTGATTTAGGATTTAGATTCTATGAAGAATTTTAAGGTATTATTTTCAAATGTCGTACGTAACATTTTAAAGTGATATTTTGTTTTATTCATTCTCTGCATTTCGATGAATTCACTTTAATTTAAAATATAATTTCAACCTTTCCAAATATTTGTGAAAAATAGGGTAATATGTGCATGTTTACTATAAGAATTTAAACTTGATTTTAATGCTGCTAAAGTTGCAACAAAAATTGTGTTATATATGGAGAAGAGGTAGTTACATCAAGAAAGACCCAGAGGTGGTTTCAAAAGTTTGCTTTAGGGGATGAATCATTAGAAAATGAATCTAAATCAGGCAGATAATCAAATGTAAATATTGATGAAATACCATACCATTTGCAAATCTCTTATTTCACAGCTAAAATCACAAAAGTTTTTAAATCAAATTGTAACTTGTGACGAGAAATGGATTCTTTATTCTAACTATAAATGTAGTTACCACTGGCTGTCATCAAATTATCCTTTGCTACAAAAATTTAAAACAAAATTAATTCGAAGAAAAATTCTGTCTGTGTTTGGTGAACTTCGTGAGGAGTTATTCATTATGAATATCTACGAATTAGTCAAACCCCCATAGCGAACATTTACAGTGAAGATAGAGTGTAAAGAGTGCATAATACATTACAACAAAAACAACCGGCGCTGGTAAATCGTCACTTTTATTTTTACAAGATAACATTCGGCCATATGTTGTGGTAATGACAAGAGAAAAGATAATGAATTTTAGGATTTTTTAGGAAGGGAAATCCTCCCTCATCCACCATATTCACCGAACATGTTATCATAAAATTTAAACTTATTTTTGCTTCTGGCTAACCATATGAATGGTCAATAATTTAATAGTGATACAGCGTTAAAAACAGACTTTTTCAATTTCTTGAAAATGATAATTCTAAACTTTATAAAAATGGAATTTATAAATTACCTTCTCGTTGTGAGAGAGTGTAGTTCAATGTGAAGGTAAATATTTTGATGAATAAAGTTATTTTCAGTAAAAACATACAAGCGTTCTTTGTTTAATATTAAAAGAGACAGAACTTTCTTGGTTACCTTTTATATATATACGAGGGTTGTTTGATAAGTCCATGTAAAAATAAAAACTGCTTCATTTTTTTGAATAAAACGTTTTTATTTTTCAACATAGTCTCCTTTTAGGCTTATACACTTCATCCAACGCTGCTCTAGTTTGTTGATCCCTTCCGAATAATAGGATTTGTCCAAGTCTGTAAAATAGTCATTCATTCCTGCAATCACCTCCTCGTTCGAATAAAATCTTTTCCCGCGAGCCATTTCTTCATATTAGGGAACAAATAATAGTCCGATGGAGCCAAGTCTGGAGAATAGGGGGGATGTGAAACGATTTGGAACCCTATTTCCATTAGTTTTGCGACCACAACTACTGAGGTGTGAGCTGGTGCGTTGTCGTGATGAAAGAGGACTTTTTTGTGGGCTAATCGGGGACGTTTTTCTTGCAACTCGCTTTTCAAACGATCCAATAACAATGAATAATATGCACCTGTAATGGTTTTACCCTTTTCCAAATAGTCGATAAAGATTATTCCTTGCGAATCCCAAAAGACAGTCGCCATAACCTTCCCGGCCGAAGGAATTGTCTTCGTCTTTTTCGGAGCAGATTCCCCCTTGATAACCCATTGTTTAGACTGCTCTTTGGTCTCAGGAGTGTAGTGATGTATCCATGTTTCATCTACAGTGATGAAACGACGCTTAAAGTCCTGCGGATTTCGCTGAAACAGCTGCAAACCGTTCTTGCAACACTTCACACGACCTCGTTTTTGGTCGATCGTGAACAATTGCGGCACCCACCTGGCGGATAGCTTTTTCATGTCCAAATGTTGGTGCAAAATATTATGTACCCGTTCACACGAGATGCCTACAGCACTAGTAATCTCACGCACTTTCACTCTTCTGTCATCCATCACCATATCATGGATTTTATCAATGATTTCTAGAGTGGTGACCTCAACAGGGCGTCCAGAACGTTCAGCGTCTCTTGTGCTCATATGGCCACTCCGAAAATTTTGAAACCACTTATAAACCGCACTAATCGAAGGTGCAGAGTCACCATAATGTTTATCAAGCTTCTGTTTAGTCTCCTGAGGCGTTTTGCCTTTAATGAAGTAGTGTTTAATTAACACGCGAAATTCTTTTTTGTCCATTATTTGACAATCACTCGATTTCCTTGATTCCAACGATTGTCAAACACAAAGGAATAGACCGATATGGCTGAAACTTGATGTGTGTTCTTCCAAGAGGTACTACTAATTAAAAATAACCTCGATATGCACCAGTGGTGCCATCTTTCGAAATTTACACGGACTTATCAAACGACCTCGTGTATATATATATATATATATGTGTGTGTGTGTGTGTGTGTGCATGTGTATGTGAGTGTGTGAGAGAGAGAGAGAGAGAGAGAATTTAATAATAAACAAGATTTATATTATGCATAGTTAAAATTAGATGAAATGTTTAATGCTCATAAATGTTATTGTATTATATTATGTTAATGAGA
This sequence comes from Neoneuromus ignobilis, assembly GCA_029203775.1. Taxonomy (NCBI): domain Eukaryota; kingdom Metazoa; phylum Arthropoda; class Insecta; order Megaloptera; family Corydalidae; genus Neoneuromus; species Neoneuromus ignobilis. The sequence continues at coordinate 27,105,610 of CP092093.1, forward strand.
ATAATATTTTCTAAACACAAATCCAGTCAATAGCAAGGATTTTATTTGGAACAAAATAATAGTTTTCTATACACTCTTTCATTAGATATTTTGTAAAAGGAAAATATAAAAAATCATGTTAGTATTGAAATAGAATACTTATCCATATTTCTTTTATACTTTTCTATTTTAACTTTATATATGTAATACGTTTTATTTATAAATAACAGATCAACTATCGTTAGTTGATACTCGTCATCCACATCAAATGATTTCAAAAATAAGCTTATGTTACAAGCTGTCTCTTTTTTATAGAGTAATCCATTTTAGTAAGACTATCGAGCTTAAAATATCTGCTCAAAACAAAACAAATAACTCTTTTTTAATTTGTTTGATAATCTAGGTTTTTCCATATGGCATTGTAAGAAAAAATATTCTTTATTTTTAATATCCATTCAGTTATCTAATAAAATATCAAAAGACAGAATTAGAAAATTATTTATGTATAATTGTTTATTATTCACACTTATCACTATGTGGTTTCTATTTGGTTATATTCATAAAATAAGTCTCATTTAAAAATAATTTTGCAGACAGTAGTCGACAAATAATTATTCACTGGTAAAATAAAATATCTTTTAAAATGATGATATAATGTAGATATGCTGAAAAAGTTATATTAAAAAATTAGTATATTTTAATAAAACATTTTTTGTAATTGTCATTTTGTAAATCGTAATGACATGTACCAAAATAACAACTTTCAACATTAAGTGATATTAATTACTTGACGTCGATTATTGTTACTCCATTTCACTCCATTTTGTTATTTTCAAAAATTTCAAACTTAAAATATACGAATAAAATCTTTATATAATTAATATTTTTTTAATGACATTAATTACTTCAAAAATTGTTAAAAGATATAACACTTTCAAGATTTTCTAGAGAAAAACGTGCACTAAAGAAAAAGAATTGAACTTATTTTCAATTTAATAAAATAACAATTATATTTATTTCGAAACAATTTATTACTTTCGTGTATAAATTAAAATTCTAAATGTACACAATATCAGAAAATTAATATTTAATATACAGAAACAATGATTTATGTATATATATATTGTGTGTGTGTTTATATATATATATATATATATATATATATATATATATATATATATATAATGCAATAATAATTTAAATAAATATAAGTTTATACATTTATTTGTTATCAAAAATCTTTAAGATACAAATAAAAATAAATAACTTTTTCAAGTGCATCAAGTTTTTTTTTATTGAATAATAAATTTTTATGTTTTATAGGTCATTTTAACATAATTTGATTATTGTTATCGAAAAGCACAAAATAATAATTAAATATTTATAATACAACATTTTTATAAATATAAAAAATGTACATATATTTGTAGAAAATATTCATTATTTTATATTTTAATTTATAGTGTTGTGAAGAAATATAAAACAATATTACTATACAGTATAGTTTATTAATGACATTCTTTGTGAGATTATTCTTCTATAATATTTTTTTTATTAAAACAAATGATAAATTAAAGAATATCATACCATGAAATAATTGTTTCAAAGAAAAAATATTTCTATTGTGACAACCTTTCAAGTACGAATAATAAAAAGACAATAAATGTTTTGAACATTACAACTATTAATTTAAAATATGTTTATATATATATATATGTGCGTGTGTATATGTGTGTGCGTGACTATGTGTGTCTGTGTATGTGTGTATAATTTTAATTTTGTTAATTATTTTGCAGTCTAATGAATCACTAAATACTAGTTATACTTAAATATATAAGGTTATAATGATAAATACATTTTTTTATAAAATATTAAATACTAATTTGTGGAATAAATAACAGTAAGACAATTTCCGTTTTTATGATAATGAACTTTATCAAACAGAAACAGTAATTGTAATTACAACAAATTGATAAGAGTAGGAATAATAATCTATCATTGGAAGATTTACTTTTGCATTAATAATATAAATATATAAAAAAATTAATATCAAGAATATTAAACAATGATTCTTATTTAAAGTAAATTTACGAATATATACATACATACATACATACACACACACACACACACACACACACACACACACACACACACACACACACACACACATATATATATATATATATATATATATATATACGAGGGTCGTTTGATAAGTATAGTAAATTAATTTATTGTTTAATTTAATTAATTAATTTAATTTATTTTTTCAATTTAGTTTTTTTTTTATTTTTTCCCATACTTATCAAACGCCCCTCGTTTATATATATGTATATATATATATATATATATATATATATATATATATATATATATACATACATATGCATATATATATATATGGCTCAAATGAGACTGAAGGATAATAAAGAATAGTAAATGATAGTATGTAAATGCGTGTCTAAACCTTTCAGTCTTATTTGAGTCACCTATATAATGAATTTCAATTTCTATTCTCAACAACATTTTTAACAATTAAACAAAAAACATTAAAATATTTAAAATTAAAAAATAATTGATATGAAAAATTATCTTATTTCAATTAATATTAAAATTTCTTTTCAAATTTAACTAACAATGTATAATGACTTTCTGTATGGAAAAAAAATAAGTATAAATAATCAATCGAGATAAAATCGACTGGCAATGATAACATAGAAGAAATAATTTTCCGTGTAAAAATGATGTATTACTTGATAATAATTTCAAAATAAAAAAATATTGTAAGTAGGTGTAAAAAATTAAAAACTATGATTTATATAACTTTCTTAGTATTCTTTTATGAACAATATAAATGAAATCGAATTTATAAATGCTTTTCTTTCATTAGAAAATTGTTATATGCCAAATGGTATTTATAATTTTCAGACAATGTTCAACAATTAAAAAAATATTGACAATGTTAAAAATCTAACTTTATTATTTTAATACAAACATTATAAAGTAAAAAAATGATTAAAATTAATTAAGTCTTTCTGTGTATTTACAATAAATACAATGTACAAATATTAAATAAGTGTAAAAAATAAATGGGTTTTATGTTAATTAAATAAATAAACAATAATACAAATTATAACTTGATAAGTCTATTATAAAGAAAATAACATTAGTATTTGGGATGGTTTAACTAGGGAAATTAAATTAACGGTCTACAACGTCAATAAATTACCCCAAATACTAAAATTACGAATTGTTTTTTTTTAATATATATATATATATATAATAACAATTCTTGCATAAAATTGTATTTCTAATTATTTTTTATATTAAAAAATATCAACTTTTGAAGCAAAGACGTTAAGATGTTTTAAGATAATGTTAATCAGAATATTATATATCTATTATATTTTTATTAGATATTTAATCATGAAAAAAACAAACAACGAACAGAAATTATAAAACTAGAATTTAATATTATAAAACATATACTTAATATGTTTGAGAAAAACAAACTAGACAAATTTATAAATAATTGAAAAATATTTCGAAAAAGAAAGCACAATATATTAAAAAAAACATGTTTCATTAAAATTCGACAAACTTATAAATGTATAACAGAAATTAATTTAAAGGTATGTGTTGTTAAATAAGTAAATACATTACTCAATTTACGAGGGTCGTTTGATAATTATAGTAAATTTATTTACTGTTTAATTAAATTAAATAATCAAGTTAATTAAATTTTTCAATTTAGTTTTTCTTACTTTTTTTACCATACTTATTAAACGACACTCGTATTTCCAAAAAGAAACTATGAATACAAATATATACGAAAGTCAGCATTGTATATATATTTTGTAATCGTATGTATATGTAAATATGAATAATTTCATATAGGAGTTTATATCAATAGGTGCATTCTGTATATATATATATATATATATATATATATATATATATATATATATATATATATATATATATATATATATATATCTTAACGTTCTTAATTATTTCTAATTTGTATAAAACATTCAAAATATATATTTCAATAATAAATAAAAGTAAGTTTCTATAGGCATTAGCATATTATTTCAGTCATATGAAGAACGCAATGTTAATGTTTTCATATCTTATAGCTATCTCTGTTCAATCAAAATAATAGACAATTAATTTTCATTTTAATGATGTACATTCTTGTAAACAAAAATATCACTGGTAAGTAAATCTACAGATAAAAAATTACAGTATAAAATAAAATAAATTATCAATTACTCACCATAAGTAATGTTGTGAGTCACAGTATCGTCATTTGCAACAATGACAGTTTGTATTTTGGAATGGGTCGCTGGTGATTTGGAAAGCGGGATAGGAGTTTTACAAAAATTATCCTTTACGTTTGATGACATGTCCTCTAAATGTAGTTAGGGTATGTAAACAATTGACACGCGTCGTACATGCACATATCTTGAGTTCAATGTTAAAAACATTACTTTGATCGTTCACTTATCAGTTTCATTTTGACACTTATCAACACGAATTTAATACAGTTTTAGTACATATGTCACATTCAGTATATTATAATATTGTGAATTCACGTTGTGAAACATGTCGTTCTAGTGTGTTGGTAAGGTGCTGCTAGAACATGTGGGCGTGTTGTACACTGCTATATAGATACAAGATTTACATGAGATACGAAACGAAATATTTTACATTTATGATATTTATATACAAACATATATATATATATATATATATATATATATATATATATATATATGTGTGTCTGTGTGTGTGTGTGTGTGTATGTATGTATATATTAATATTCAAAAATATATTTTCTAGCAAAATCCTTGTTCTTACTATCATAATTAAATAAGTACAATACAGAAATGGTTTCTGAGATAATTAGTTATATTATATATACATACATACATATATATATATATATATATATATATATATATATATATATATATATATATATAATTTATGTAATTATGCGAATTTTCTTTAATATTCAAAAATCTCACTTTAAATATTTTTGATTTCTTTTTTCTAATGATTTATGGTTAACTGGTTCTTCAATAAGTTGGTTCTTCAATTGTAAATCATCAGCTATATTTCTACATAATATTAAAATAATTTTGTATTCATATACATACACAAATTATACACACATTTTCTACTATAAGAGTCAAATAAGCCATTTTTCTTTAAAATTAATTTTGTTGTTTTTACTCATTTATTTCTTTTTGACTCATTTAAATTTTTTCTTAAAATTTATTAATGAGTATATATATATGAAATGTTTTCTAATTTAAACAAAAATATATAACATTATTTTTCCGATATTTTTAATTGTTAAATTTTCACCTGTGAATTTTTGATTTTAACTTATATTACATTTTTTTACATTTTGTGGCAAAATATCGTAGTACTTCATATTATTGTATGGTATTTTATAGAGATTTAATTTCATTAGCTGTAAAAAAATATATTTTGTGAATTCATATTATATATATTTAAAGGAAGTTATGAAAATAAAAAGTGTTCAAGCATTTTTACTCCTGAATAAATATAATTAATAATAAAAATATATAAAATTCATTTTTTGCTAAAAAAAAACGTGTTAAAAAATATAGATAAACTTGGGTAGTAGCATTGATTAAAAAAATATTCATTATTAATAAAAAATGTAAAAAGGCATAAAAAATTAATATCTGTTTCGATAATATTCATAAATTATTTATATAAATATTATTTAAATCGATATAAATATTTTGTTTAAAATTCTGTTGCTAAGAATTCAATTTTAAAAATTCTGCTTTTTTTATAAGAAAAGAATATTATTTATTTTAATTTTTTCATGATTCTACTGTTGTTTTGTAGTTTAAATAAAAAAACTTGCCTTTCTATTACAAATCATTATAAAAATGGCTAATATATGAATTATAAAAATTATTATTGTTATTCATATATTATGAACTTTGTTTATAGATTTCTATACTTTTATAAACGATTTGTTTTCATAAATATATAACTATTAAATTTTGAGAAAATATTTGTAAGTTATTTTATTATATTTCAAAGCTAATGATATATATATATATATATATATATATATATATATATATATATATATATATATATGTATATATGTATATATGTATATATGCATATATATTATAAATTTCCTTCAAAAAAAAAAAGATTAAGAAGTTATAATTTTTCAGAAATGAAAAACTATTTTTTGAAATAAACGAATGAAACAATCAATTATGTAGTTACTAACATATTTTCTCACAATTAACATTAAAGTAACAAAGAAGTGAATATACCTTTGTTTATAAAGAATTCGTCTGAACATTTTTCAGCAGATGGACACATATGAGTGCCTTTTAATATTCAATTTGATTAATTAATTTAAAATCCAAGAAAAAATATAAATTTGGAGTTTAATTGCAATAATAAATTATAAAACGCATGTTTATGATTGTGTTAGTTTCAAAGTAAATGCGCCATATGAAATATTTAATCAAAATAAAATATTATTGTTGAATAAAAAATTACATTATTATCTATTTTTCTAGAATTATAACTGAATATTATTTAGATAAATAAAAGAAACAAAACACGTTTCTATCATTCGTATTAAATATCATTCTGTATTTCAATACAAAGATATTTATATACAAATGAAACGACTGAATATTTTTTTTTAATCTTAAACATTTCAACTACATGTACACAAACAATTATCTTATATATATATATATATATATATATATATATATATGTATGCATGTATGTATGTATGTATATGCATTTAAACATATACACAGACGAACAAAAGTATTCGCCACATGGGTAACATAAGCAATTTATTGATGTAATATATAATAAAGTCGTGAAATTAAAAAAATATATTTAATTGATATTAAATATAATATTAATTAGAAAAAAAATATAAAAAACAATAATTAATTCTATTATATAGTAGAAATAGTTAAAATAAAAACAGGTTACATTTTTGCATATGGCGAATACTTTTCCACAACAGTGTATGTAATAATCAATATAAATATTATTATTGTATTTGTGTTATATTTTTTATTCAATTGATTTATAAACAAACTGAAATATATATATATATATATATATATATATATATATATATAATACATTTTATATTAAAATGTAATAAATTACTTTATAGTAATTAGTAGTAAAATATAAACAAATTTTATTTATTCAAATCTACTTGTTGAAATTATATGATTTTTATTTGCAGTTTTACACAAAAAATATTTTTAATATAAAAAGTACCAGTTTTTTAAAATAATATTTTATTATAAAACAATTATGAACAGTGGATTTTACTTGGTTTTAAATATCATTAAAATAAAAAATGAATAATTATCCAAAATTTATTATTCAAATCTAGTTAGAAAATATTTTGTATATACATATATACATACACACGTACACAGACATACACACACATACACACACACACACACACACACATATATATATATATATATATATATATTTAAATTGGATCCTATAATGTACATATTGTATTTATAGCTATATATTTTAAGTGATATTATCGATTAATTATCAAATGCAAAATGTAAATGAAGCATTTAATAGATAATAATAAATATAATTGACAACTAACTACTACAAAAAAAAACAAAAGGTGAAAGTGTTATCTATTAATTAAATATATTTTTAATGGATAAAAATTCTATCAAAACACTTTTTTGAAAACTTTTCAATTAAATAAAGACAATTCATTAAATTTATCTTACTTAAATTGAATATATATATATATATATATATATATATATATATATATATATATATGTATATATACACTTAAAATTAAAGATAAAGAAAGAATGAAAGAGTAATAGTTTAGTTTAATAATATATTTTATATTAAAAAATGTATACACAGTGTATTAAACCAATTTTGTAATCTAATACTTAAATTGTTATTAAGAGTTCATAATATATTTTTTTTTTAAAAGTATTGTTAATTATTATTATATATATATATATATATATATATATATATATATATATACATTTAAAATAAAGAAATGTAATCAAAAAACGAATAAATAATTTCACTAATAGTGAAAGTGTAATAAAAGAGAAAGGACAGTATAAGCGATTATCACACTTTTAAATATTGTAAATTTTATTTCTTAACGATTTTATTTCCCTAAAGCAGAAATAGTAAATTCAACAGTTGATTAAGGATTATTTATATTTTAATATTTAAAAATATGTTTCCAATTTTCAAATAAAATTATGCTGGAATAAATAAGAAATTGGAAATATTTAAGATTTTATTTTTTTGCGTTTTTCAGTTGATAAATAAAATTTGCCTACGTTATTTTAGTAAATGAATAAACATAATAAATATACTATATGCTTGCTAAAAAGTAGGATATGGTAACTTAATAAATATGATTCAAAAATTCTTAATAACACGGATGGGTGAATTTTTAGAAATTTCCAATATTATATGTATTGTTTCATGTATAGAAATTCACCTCATGTATATAACTTGATAACATGAAAATAATTATTTTTCGTGAATTTATATTTATTATCGTCATATTTATTATAATTGTATGTCAATTGTAGTCTGATTTATTGCAGGAATTATCTTTAAGTCAAATATAAAAAATGAAGCATTTGAAATGATTATGTTGAATAAAGAAAATAGATACACAATATTAAAAATTAGAATTGAATTTACGGTTTGGTACGTTAGTTTACATTGAATAATTTAAACATATATATATATATATATATATATATATATATATATATATATATATATATATATATATAATGAAAAGTTTAAAACGGAAATGGACTTGTTTTATAGTGAGAGACTATTGATGGACAAGAGAATCAAGAGATATAAAAAGATCCAGGAAGAAACCAATGTATAAATGAAAGACATAAAAAAATTCACTAGTATGGAGTGGAAGACTACAGTATTGAATCTGTCCAAGTGAAATATTTTGATTCGAATGTTTGTTGCTTGTGGAATGTATGTATGTACATATATATATATATATATATATATATATATATATATATATATATATATATATATATATATATATATATACATATATATATATATATATATATATATATATATATATATATATATATATATATATATATATATATATATATATATATATATATATATATACATATATATAAACAAAATTTTTAATTTTATTATATGGTTATCATAATTATGCATAGATATTTCTGTACAAGTATCCGTGCGTGTAGTTATGTACAATTTTGGAACAGTTATAAATATCAATCATTACCTGTTAATAGTTGACATATTAAGACTTTAGATATTTGATTTTTTATTTACTTGATATGATAACCTTTAGGCTATTTATTTTTTTATAAGTAAAATTTATAAATTATATATGAATCATTATTTTAAATGAGGAATCTATTATATATATATATATATATATATATATATATATATATATATATATATATATATATATATATATATATATATATGTACACATAAATACATAAATATGAATATTTAAAAATACACATTACACTTCTTATTAAAAATATATTTATTTATGAATATTATATAGGGTTTATATTAAATATTTTTATTAAAGTATATAATTAACAAATTTTTAATGTTTGATATGACTTAAAGTCTAATTTCAATTATCTACCAAATAGTCAACATTCTAATAATAAATTGTGGTTTTAAAACATTTTTTAGTTTGCATGCGTCTTGAGAACGAAATGTAAACACGATGAGTGGTATTTGGAACGAGTAAATAATGAATTCAAGGTCACACACAAATCAGAATTGAGAAAAAATAGATTTGAATATCACTATTAAATTTCATTTCCTCGTAGTGAGATGTTTGGGTCTTATATGAAGACAGATGTTAAAATTAACATCCTAAAATCATAATTTTCAAGGAGTTGACAATTAAATGATATGAAAATAAACATTTTAAATAAGTTTATTTACATCATACTTCACTACACATCATCTTAAACTGATACAGATTAATCTTTTTCATACATTTTTATATTAAACACAAAAAGATATTACACTTTCGCTAAATTATTTGTAGATTTATGTCTATTTTAATTAGGTTATTCTTTTAAACATGGCAGTATTGCTGTATGAAACATTATTTACAGGAAAAATTAACAATAGTGATTTAAGTAACAATTACTATATTTTTAGAATATTATTTTTAACAAAATATTACTTTAATGTTATTTATGAAAATACTTATACTAAAGTTATACATGAACATATGGTTCATACAATAATCATATTATAGAAAATATACATTGACTAATTAAATGATATGAAGACTTATAGAGAACATCATAATGTTGACTTTCAATTTAAATATTTGAAAAACAATATACAATATATAAAACAATTCACAAGGTGATATTTTTAAACGTAATATTTTCAATCTTAAATCAAATTATGGAAACATATCTTATATATAATATTATTATCATGGACAATGGTAACCAATTCGGTAATTTATTATTCATCACTAAACCTTCCAGTTAATTAATTTATCAAAGATAATTTTAACATCAAATTTTAATGACTAAGATCCAAAATCACAATCTTAGCTTCATGTTGCCTATTTAAAATATGAAATTGTTAGTTTATATAAAATTTGTATTGACTATGAATAGTACATTTTCTTATCACAATTTTAATGCAGATTTTTTTAAGTTGTTTTAAAAAATATTGAAATAAATTACACTACCAAAATAATATATTTGTGTTCACATGTATTATGAAATAAAAATCTATATTGTTAATGTTTAGTTGTTCGAAACTTCATGCAAAAATAAGAGATTGTAGAAAGCAATAAATAAAAATAATGTGGACGAAACACAAATCTTTTTATAATTGTCAAATAAATACCATAGCCATATTTATGTTGCATCAACTTTTCCTTAAATGATTATCAGCCTTTTTGTATTCAAACAAAATGATTATACAAAAAATTATAATTGCAAATGTTAAGGAGTTTTCATTTATACATTTATTCTATTAAGATAACTTTTTGTTTACAATATTATTAATGATTATAAATTTTGTAAATAACATTCATAATATTCAAAAAATCAAAGAATAATTAATTCTTTAAGAAACAAAAATGTGACTTTCTGATGTACTTTCAATGTTCAATAAAGTTATTTATTACATATTAATTATGTATCTACTTCACAGATAAACATTGCAATGTTGAATATGTAGTATTTAAATATATCATAATATTTATCAACATTTTATGTTACTGATTAAATTACTATTCTAAAAATTAAATATTTTCTGATATTTTTTATTATCAAAAAATAGAAAATGGCAAACTTTTAAAGCAGATAATCAAATAAAAAATATTTTATTATGTTAAAAACAATCTCTGGTCATTTTAACAAAAACACTTTACATTAATCCTTTAATGCATAAGTAACACTGATGTTATAAATTTTATTGACTCAAAGTATTCATTTTATTTCTAGAAAAAATCTATAACTTCCCTTAAAAAATACCTTTTTATATGCATCAAAGGATTAAATAACATATAACAATATTCTATATTGTGAATTTTAGGTTGTAAATTTCTTTAATGAATTTAAAATAGTTTATTATAATATTGGCCATTTTTAATGACTATTGTTTTATAAATTATTTTTATTTTTATAAATATTACTGGGCTACTGTAATATATTTTAATTGAAAATGCTAACAAATAAGTATTACTTTTGTTCTCAAAACATAAGACAATGTCCTGTATTAAAATAAATTCAAATATATTTATATACAAACATCTGAAATTTTTATTCTAACACATTGTTTCTGAAATAATTGTTAACATGTCACAACTTTTGCAATTAATCTTTGAAAATTACTTGATGTGTAAATATAAACAAATTTTGGCACTTATACTAATGGTGAACTTATGACATAATATATGTTCTTATATTGTAATAAATTATCAATTTTTGTAAATTCAAATTGAAAAATTATTCTTATAACTGATGTGTGTATGTATTACATATATTAAAAACAAATGTATCTATTTGGTGTTTTTAATTAAGATGTTATTATTTTACTTCATATATAATGAAGAAATTGTTTCATTATGAACTTTTATGAAGTAAAAATTTGAAATTTAGACATTTTAAAATCAAGATTTTTCATTACTTTAAATAAATATTAAATATTGTCCATCAAACATTGAAAACAAGCATTAATTTAAATAGGAAAAATTATGCATAGTAAATATTAATTTAAAATATACATGTTTATTTTAATTTTACAAAAAATTAAAATTTATATACACTGTAGTTAAAATAATTTAATTTGAAAATTTTATAATGCATTAAAAAAAAGAAAAAGCAAAACAATATATATTACCATACGATAATGTTGCATTTTTTTTTTTATAATTTGTTAATGACTATTAGATGTTCCATTTGTCTGAGGTTTTCTAAGAGTTTTTTGTAGGACATGTGCATCTGCTGGTTCTATTCTTTTATAATAATGTTGTTTGGTTTCAACAATTTCAAAACCAAATTTTTTATAAAAATCTATTGCGCCTTCATTATTCACTTGAACATGTCTACAAATATTTTCATTTTACAATTAAATTGTACACATTTGTAAATGAAACTAATTATACTCACAAAAATATACTATCAAAATTTCCATCACATTCAACATATTTTAGGACATGTTGCACCATCATAGTACCAATTCCTAATCGTCTGTATGGATATAAACATCCGAGTGTCATTATATAAAGACGTCGAGTTCCTTCAGAAGTATCTACTCGACAACAGACTGCTCCAACCACAATATCATTATAATATGCTAATTTTGCTAATTCTCCAGCTTCTAATACATCTTTATAAAATTTATCATTATAGGTTACAGGAAATACAACTGTGTTCAGTTTTTTTAGTTGTTTAATATTATGTGGAGTAACATCTCCTAATTCAATTTTAGAACTTCTGTAAGATTCAAAAAGAAAAATCTTATAATGTCAATTTAACCTATGTATGTCAAAATAATATTATTTATAATACAAAATAATAATTTAAAGCAACGTTCTAATTAATAATACGCACCTGGTCATTGTTTCGATATTTATTTAAAATGAGTAATTAAAAAGATGAATAAATTGTAAGAATATAAGTATATAAAATTAAAATTATATTTAGATGACCGCTAATACAGAAGCTGCCAATACATGTGAATATAACAACTTCCTGTCAAAATCATATTTAATACATTATAATAAATACTAAAATTTAATTTAAATTATTAAAATAAATAAATTATTTATTAATATGTTTTTTCATTCCTACCATTTAAATATTTACCTTTTAATAATAATTAATATAAAATTATGAAAGTTATCCAAAAACGACTAATTTGTGTCAGCTGACAGTCTTGTGATTGCTAGTTATTCTATCTTGTGTTGGGCGAGGTGTAAGAGTTCGTTCAGTGAAATTTTTTAATAGTTTTATAGCAAATAATATTCATCAAGTTCTAAAAGTGTAATTTAACAGCTATATAAACAAAGTAAGATTTTATATATACTTAAATTAGAGTCAAATTATGTTTTTCATTTAAAATCCATATAATACATCAATATGACATTAAACGACCTACTTCAAAATTATATCAATAAATTTGCACTTAATCTGCATTGCAGAACACATATGATTCTTATAAAATTAAAAAAAATCAAATTTAAAGTATATTAGAAGGTAATATTTCATAAATCAATTAGATTATCTATAATTTTTGACGGCAATTTAAGGATACACCCGCCATTGTACCTCGTGAGTTACCTGATAATATAATAATTTGTAGTCACGAGTTTTTCTTCGTTTAATTATACATACATTTTTTCTTATTTTATATATTAAATAACAAAAAGAGTAGTATAAAATTAACCTACTTTGTATTGTGTAACAATATATTTTATAAATTCTAGAATAATACTTATTTCCAAATTGTTTACTTATTTTTTTTAATGTTTTAGGACAGTTTCAAATATGGCACTACCTAAAATAGCTAATGAAGAAAAAGAATTTAAGTTCGGTTATGTATATGCTGTATCTGGACCTGGTAAGAGATTTATCAAATATATATTTTTTTAAGTTTGTCTAAAAATGGGAATATATTAATAGTTATTACGTTTGTGTGTAGTGGTGACAGCAGAACGTATGTCTGGATCAGCTATGTACGAGTTGGTTCGTGTTGGTTATGGTGAACTAGTAGGAGAAATTATTCGTCTTGAAGGTGATATGGCTACAATTCAGGTAAATATTAATATAAAAAAAATACCAAAGTTATGTTTATGTATTATATAAAAAATATATGGTTTGGGGAATATTAAAAAACAGATCATTGGAAAAATGTTTAATATAATTGAATACATATTTAATATGAAGTTATATATACATATAAATACTTAAGATACATTTTTTTTAAGTGTTTATATTTCTATTATCCAAAAAAATCAATTTTTTAAAAACTTTACTTGAATAGCAAATGTCAAAAAAATATTTAGATATCATGAAATATATTTATTATTATTTTTTAGTCTACAGTGATAAGTTAGATTCTATTTCACAATGGGTGAAAAAAATTATTAAATAATTGTCATGTGATGTGAGAAATTTGACAACTACATGAGATGTACTTTTATATAGCTGTTGAAATAATTTATAGAATTAATTATTCAGTAGATATTTTTAGAATTTTTTGTAAAAAATAATAAAATATTAGAAAGGTTAATGGAAATTGACACATTTATTATGTTTCAAATGAACATAAATATTAATAGGTTGTATTGATTTTTCATTGCATGCTTTATTTTGTTTTTCTTTTTTTAAAAAAAATCTCAATTTAATTTTAAATAAAGAATTATTTTGAATTAATTATATCTTTCATTTTTTTTTATGTGTATTAAAATTATTGTAATTTTTTACATAGACTTTTTGAAATTATGTGATCAATTGAAATTTGTAACTATTATCTTTTTGATATATTTTTTGTATCATTTAATTATTTTGGATGCATATATAGGTTTATGAAGAAACATCTGGAGTAACAGTTGGTGATCCTGTGTTACGAACAGGAAAACCATTATCTGTAGAACTAGGTCCTGGTATTATGGGTAGTATTTTTGATGGTATTCAACGGCCATTGAAGGATATTAATGAAATGACCCAAAGTATTTACATTCCTAAGGGTATTAATGTTCCTGCATTATCTCGTACTGCATCATGGGAATTTGCTCCAATTAATATAAAGGTATATTTTTATATGAACTTCAGTATTACTTATTATCTATTGTATCTTATCTCTTATGTTTGATTTGTTTATATACCTGATATTTTTAATTCACTACTTGAATATAAAACTTGAAATAAATTTGAGTGGATTATTGATATTTTACTGATTTATATTGTTAAATATTTTAGCTTGGAACACATATCACAGGTGGTGATATTTATGGTATGGTTCATGAAAATACTTTGGTAAAACAAAAAATGATTCTTCCTCCAAGATCAAAAGGAACAGTTACATTCATTGCTGAACCTGGAAACTATACAGTCGATGTAAATATTTATGTTTAAATTAAAAGTGTTATTTAATAAAAATATTAATTTACATTATTATTTCATATTATTTTCTTTAGGATATTGTACTTGAGACTGAATTCGATGGTGAACGTACTAAATATACAATGTTGCAAGTGTGGCCAGTTCGGCAACCTCGTCCTGTTACAGAGAAACTTCCAGCAAATCATCCTTTATTAACAGGTCAAAGAGTATTAGATTCATTGTTCCCTTGTGTACAGGGTGGTACTACTGCAATTCCTGGAGCTTTTGGTTGTGGAAAGACAGTAATTTCACAATCTTTATCAAAGTATTCCAATTCAGATGTTATTATTTATGTTGGGTGAATATTTTTTTCTATGTATTTTTAGATATTTAGTAATGGATGTCTTAATTTTTATGTAATATATATATATATATATATATATATATATATATATATATATATATATATGCATGCATGTATGTATATAATGATGAATATATTTTTGAATTGTAAAACAATTGAAACAAATTATAGTTGTGGGGAACGTGGTAATGAAATGTCTGAAGTATTGCGTGATTTTCCGGAATTGAGTGTTGAAATAGAAGGTGTTACAGAAAGCATTATGAAACGTACAGCACTTGTTGCAAATACATCTAACATGCCTGTAGCTGCTCGTGAAGCTTCTATTTATACTGGAATTACATTATCTGAATATTTCCGTGATATGGGTTATAATGTTTCTATGATGGCTGATTCGACATCTCGTTGGGCTGAGGCTCTTCGAGAAATTTCGGGTATGAATTTTGTTCAAATTAAATATTTAAAAAATTATTGCAAATTGAATAAAACTTTTATTTTTTTCTGTTAGAAAGCAACATTTTCAAATCTTTAAATAACTTATTACTTATTAAAATAAGTTTTATTGTTTTAGGTCGTTTGGCTGAAATGCCTGCAGATTCTGGTTATCCAGCATATTTAGGTGCAAGATTGGCTTCATTTTATGAACGTGCTGGTCGAGTTAAGTGTCTTGGAAATCCTGATCGTGAAGGTTCTGTATCCATTGTTGGTGCAGTATCACCTCCTGGTGGTGATTTCTCTGATCCTGTTACATCAGCTACTCTTGGTATTGTACAAGTGTTCTGGGGATTGGACAAGAAACTTGCACAACGTAAACATTTCCCTTCAATCAATTGGTTGATTTCATATTCGTAAGTATAATTTGGGATTAAAACTGGATTTCACATACTTTTTTAAAGTAATTAAATTTTTTGAATTTAATTTGATTAAATACCATTTATTTATTTATATAGAAAATACATGCGTGCTTTGGATGATTTCTATGACAAAAATTTCCAAGAATTTGTACCACTTCGTACAAAAGTTAAAGAAATCTTACAAGAAGAGGAAGATCTATCAGAAATTGTACAGTTGGTTGGAAAAGCAAGTTTAGCTGAAACAGATAAAATTACATTAGAAGTAGCAAAGTTATTAAAAGATGACTTTTTACAACAGAACAGGTTTGTTTAATTTGTAAAGTGTATAATTAATTATCTTTTTAAGGAAAAGAAAATAAGAAAGAATTTTAATATTTTTTTTGTTTGGCAGCTATTCAGCATATGACAGATTTTGCCCGTTCTACAAGACTGTTGGTATGCTTCGTAATATAATTGCTTTTTATGATATGTCACGACATGCAGTAGAATCAACAGCACAATCTGAAAACAAAATAACGTGGAATGTTATTCGAGATTCGATGGGTAATATTTTGTATCAGTTGAGTAGCATGAAATTTAAAGATCCTGTTAAGGACGGTGAACAGAAAATTAAGGCAGATTTTGAACAATTACATGAAGATATTCAACAAGCATTTAGAAACCTTGAAGATTAATGTGTTTAAAACATTTATCCAAAAAATATGTATGAATCACTTTGCAGTGTTTGGTTGTTAATATTTGTTTTTAAAGATAAGTAGATGTTTAGTGTAAAGCAGTAATGTGAAATAACCTGACTAGATTTAAACTATTTTTCTCAACTAACATGTCTCCTCTATTTTTGAATTTATCATTATACCATAAAAAATTATCCTAATCCTACAGATTTATTTTTGCTTAAAATCATTTTATCAATAATTAAAATTATAATAATAAACTGTAAATACATTTATCTATTACAGTAATTTTAAAGTTTTTATCTGTGTAGATTTTTTGTAATTCTATTTATTTGTAATTAGTAATAAATTTGTTACATAAAAATAAGGTACTGAAATCAAAAGTAATTATTATAAATCATGTTCTAAGCTAATTGTTATTAAAAATATTTTAATCATTTGCATAAATATATATTAAAAAAAAATTCAGTGGGGAAAACATAAATTTAATATATTTATAATTTACTTAAAATAGTAACTTTTTCTAATTTATAGAATGGTCCTGTAGAGTACACATTTAGAATGTATGATTAACAGATAAACTGCAGAGTGATTCAAAAATTTGTAAAAAATTCCATCACATACTCACCATTTTTACTCGGTGCAGATTGTAAATTGTTGAAAATGTTTTTTGAATTAATACTCAGATTTGAGTCTAAAAATGGGAGAATTTTTTGCTGTTCTAATGTTTTTTTTTGTTTTATGTTGTATTATAGTAGTTCATAATAATTAGTAATCAATTTATTGAAAATTTCAGTACCAAAATATTGTGATATAAAGTGTTATGGACAGAGAAGTATTTGTTACTAATACAGCTTGGTTCAATTAATCATATATTTCTTGATGCATTATTCACAAACAGTGTGTATATATATATATATATATATATATATATATATATATATATATCCATACATTATTGTATATGAGAAATTATACATGTGTATATTTGGCAATAAATGTTATTTATTGACTGTGATGTATTTAAAAAAAGATATTTTACAGTTGATAATATTTAAATTTTAAATATTAAAGGAAGCTTATTCTAAAAATAAAAAAAAGTAATATTTGTGTAGATATTCTTTTCTAATTTTACTAATTTTGAGTATGTTACAGTGTTTAAATATTATCAATTTTATTTTAAATGACAATTAGAATTATAAAAAATATATTTTGCCATATATTTTTGTGTTCTAAAAAAATAAACTGTTAAATTAAAAATTATATCAATTTCAATAATTAATTTAATGGAATAAGTTATTAGTTTGTTGTGCCATTTCATAAAATGTATTTTGTTTAAGAATATAAATTTATTGTTTTATTATCACATTATCTTTTGTTTCAGAAATACTGTATATAAATAAGTTTTATTTCTTGAACATTTTACTTCTCTTGTCCAACTATATTTCCAGTAAACAGCATTAATTCCCTCATTGGTATTTAAATATATTAGTACAAAGTATCAGAAATGTATGATACTTTATATCGTAGTTTTAATTAGATGAGTAGTGCATTTCTATGTATAAATGTTTCAAAATGTAAAATTTAGTCGTTACATTATACTGTTATTCTAATTATATATATATATATATATATATATATATATATATATATATATATATATATATATATATAAATATAAATAAATAAATAAATGGTGGTGGAATTTCCAGACCAAGTGTTATTTCTGTCATGTTTCATTTAAAATATTGTACTATAGTTTATTGTAAAAATGCTATAATTGTGAAGATTCTCTCATTCCATTTTTAAC
>CP092093.1:27130000-27215000 GCA_029203775.1 Neoneuromus ignobilis
ATATATATATATATATATATATATATATATATATATATATATATATATATATATATGAATATTAAAACCGTGAAATATTTAAAAATTAAAAATAAAATCATAAACGAAGCGCTTAAGGATGAAAAGAAAGAAAATTTATTAAAAAAGATATCATAAATTTACTCACAGTTTTTCCGTTTAAAAATGTTTCTCTGGTCGCATAATTCAATTTTAAAACAAAGGATAGAATACGAAAAAGAAAAACATTAGCCGAGCCATTTGGTCTTTAGATACTGTTAATTCGTTTATCATATCACCAACAGATGCCGATGTGGTCAAGAACAAGACCTGAATAGACCTTAATATCTCTTCGAATATTATTGTTATTTTCGAAATTAGTTACTTAAACATATTACAATCATCACACTATTATAATTGCAATCGTATTATTACAACTTTAGCTGGTTTATATTGACTATGTTATATATTGTAAAGTTAAAATAATATTTGTTTAAACAACACTTTATTGTTTTTCATATTTTTAAGATGTAAATAAGATTTACTTTTCATCAATTTTCATCTAAAATCAATTAAAAATTGTGTACGAAAAAAGGTTTTCTATATACAGTGACTTACAGGTTACAGAACACGCGTACCAATAAAACATTTATGGAACAATAATCGAAATATGATATAGTTTTTTAAAAGTAATGTGTACGATATCAATTTTTTAAAATTAATTTCACTTTGAAATATTTTGGAGTGTATTTAGAAGCACATATGTTGTAAGTTGCTATGCAAAAATCGAGCTTAAAGAAGTCATGGGATATGAAATAAAATGAAGAAATTTCAAATTTATTTTACATGTACATATATAGGTGGGCCAAATAAGACTGACGAATGGTAAATAATAGTAAGCCAGTAAATGTATGTCCAAACCTTTCAGTTTCATTTAGGCCATCTTATATTGGGCCATCCAAATGTGACGTCTGAATTTGGGTTTTATTAAAAAGAAGCATGAGTATCAGGTGGTGTATAGGGAAACATGTGTATAGTTTATTTTGTTTCTTTTTAATAAAACACTAATCTAGACGTTACATTTGGATGACCTTATATATTCAGATTCCTTCATTCATATACCACATGATCATACATAGTAGCAACAATAATTGTGGTGTTATATATTCCATTAATTTTTTAATTCAATAATTCAATTATTTTTTTTAAAAAAATAATAATATAAAGATAACTTTCAGAAGAAGTAAAAAAACTTAATCATTACTTATTACGAGTATAATGAAAAAAAATGGTAGAGAAAGTACATAAATAATCAAGGTAGGCTGGTCTACAGTTTTTAATATAATAAACGTATTTAACAATCAGAATCGAACAGAAATAAAGCTCGATGCGGTCGATCCAAACTTTTAGATCAATGTGATGAAACAAATATATATATAAAAAATAATAAAATCTAATAATAAGTGCAGCAAAACTATTCAGTATTTTGGAATTAATTATAAGAAAAGTTGTATATTAGGAAACAATAAGAAAAATTGTTAGAAATTGAGATTATCATTGAAGAATTACAAAAATATTTTTTTTGTGAGGGAAAAAAATCGATTAAAATTTGTATAAATTAATTACTGAAAAATTAGATTATGAATATTAGAAACATGTGAAATAAATCTGTGGCAAAAGTCTAATGAAGAATTTAAAAAAGAAAATTTAATATCGACTGTAAAGCATGATGATGGAGATATAGCCCAGGTGATAGCGTTGGAGATTTGGTTTTTATGGATGAGACAATGAACCAGTATGTACTCGTATGTATATATAAATATTTTAAAATGATTTAAAGCAAAGTGCAGAGAAATTGGGAGTTGGGAACACTTTTAAATGTTACTAGGATAATGACTCTAAGCGCAAATTCCATAATTTGCGTTTTTGGTTGTTATAGAATTGTTCAGAGTAATTGAAACGTTGCCTGTTACAAGATCTTTATATAATTGAATACTTCTGGTATATTTTTTAAAAAATTTAAACAATATCTCATTACCTGAACAGATACTCTATTTAATTAATGCCAAGATAACTTAACACAGGCCTAGAATCAAAGAGAAACTCTATCATGTATTAAAATGAATGTAAGGAGATTTATCATTCTTATTTAGTTTTAAAATTACATTGCCTCATTGCTTTTGCGAGGTTGATTTTTTTTTAATTTTTTTATAAGATATGACTTTTATTGCGTGTTAAAATATATGTATATTTTATTAATTGAATGCAGATTTATATTCAATAAAATGTAATTTGTTTTATATTTTTAATTTTGATATTTTAAATTTAAGTAATTTCTCACATTTCCTTTTTGTTTACATTTGATATTTTATAGGAAATTAGTTATATATTGTAATTTTATTATTGTTGTCTATGATTTTTAAAAAATATTTTTTTCAATTGCTATTTTTCTTTTCTAGTTATAGAAACTCTTTTAAAATACTGCACATTTTTTTGACGTAATTTAAATCAGAATAATTATTTCAGTAAAAAAGATAGCGATGTTTCCCGAAAGAAGACAATTTTGATAAATTGTTGTATAGAATGATAATTTGTTTCTATAAAATAAATATCTTGCACATTTAATCGAATTTTAATGAGTTAATGCAAGAAAATACTCTTTAAGAATAATACAAGGTGGTTTAAATGAAACTGAAGGATAATAAGAAATAGTAAATGAGGGTATATATATATATATAATAGTAAATGGGTAACCCTATATATTATTTAGTTAAAAACGTTAGAAATATTAAATTTTTTAAAAAAAAAATCTTAAAAGTTGTTCATAGAAATCAATTTATTTGATCTATTTGACTATTGCCAATTTGTTCAAAGAGTTACTTTTAGAGCTTTTGTGTAAGTATTATCTTTTGCTTTATTATTTTCAATATTATTTATTTAATTATTATAATAAACTATATATTTATTGGCAGGTATTAAGCGTTTAAACGGAATTAATGGTTGTATGGTAATTTAAATTTATAATTATTGGCTATTATTTATCGTTTTTACGAATTTGATGTCTTTGTTCTTATGCTATTATAAAAAAAATAAAATAAAGTGTAAACATTTATTTCCGAGAAAAAAAAATATATTGAATACCATATTTGTTTACTACCATATATATATATATATATATATATATATATATATTAATAACATCAGATATTTGCAATAATTATTAGTGAATAATTATAGTTATACGAGTATATATATATATATATATATATATATATATATATATATATATATAATTAACAGAGATAAATAATTGACTAATTAGGTATATAATTATTTATTACAGATATAGTTACTAAGTATCCATTTTAATGATAGTGGAAAATTAGCATTTGTGTAAGTAATTCATAAATAGTTATACACTAATACATCTATGATAAACTCTTGAAATACAAAGTTAAACTATTGACTTTCTGTTTCATGAGTTTGTTGATGTAGTATATTACTCTATAGGGAGCACTTGAGAAATTAATTCACATTATTTATTAAATAATATAGCACTATTCTGAATAATCACAGTTTTTATGTATAGACGTCAATATAAAGATATCGTTTTTTTTATCTGTTTATATATATATATATATATATATATATATATATATATATATATATATATAAGTTTGAAATAATTATTAAAATGATTTCAAAAATTGGTGTTAAGTTAAATAACAATCATATTTTTTATTTATTTTTGTAAGAAAAAAATTATAAGTTGGTTAAAAATATATAATTATTAATATAGTATTTATTTGTTTCTAGACTTACAAATGACATCGACGAATGAGAAATTTATAATCAAGCAATTTAAATTATAACAATACGAAAAGTCCGAGATTTATTTCTATCTCTTATTTGAATAATATTTAAATGGAAGTTATTATTTGTAATTTGTAGGAAAATACTAAAATCTGCTGAGTTATTATTTTTAAAAATGTTTATTTTTTCTGGAGTGAATGTATTTTTCTAAAATAAATTAATATTTAAAAAAACGTTAAAAATTTAAATTAAATTAATGTATATTAAAATAAAGTTTAAAACTTTTTTTAAAATTGTACAATGTATAATATATCAAATTATACGTAATAAAATATTATTTATTTTGATCCACTAAATAAAAATATGAATAAGTTAGTGGTTGATTCAGATAAAATAATGGCAATAACTTTTTTGTAACACAAATTAATCATTGACTTTAATATATTAAGGTTTTTATTGAAAAACATCAATAATTATTTATTTTACATTTTATAATAATTATATGATATTTTATGAACATTTTATAGAGTATTGCATCGGCGATAGACGAAGTGGATATTAGAAAATAAAGTAAGCAAATAAATGATTATATGAATGAAGATTATAGAACATTTAGGTTTTGGGGTGAACGTTACATTAAAATAAAATTATCGTAGTATCAATGCGAATAGTGGAATTAGTTTTCCTTTAACTTTTCACATAATTAAAATTTACAATTATCTTTTTTTTAATAAATTAAAAAAAAAATTTAAATATGAATTCATTTACAATATTAATTTGAAATAATTTTTAAATATTTATTGTGCATTTATGAAAATTAGTTATTAAAAAGAATAATAATATGTAATTTTTATTGTTTTTTTTTCTATTAGTTTCAAGTATGCATAAACTTTAAAAATCTAATTAAAGTTTGACTTTTAAAAGACAATTTAGTATATATATATATATATATATATATATATATATATATATATATATGTAATTTTTTAATTAAATAAATTATTATATGGCCTATAAATAAATAGTTCTATAAATATCAATAATTTAAATAAATTGTAAAAAGTGACTGGAATATTTTTATAAAACTTTATATAAAATTTACAGATATACATTAAATTAATAAATATATGAGTTTTGATAGTTTCGTTTTTTACTATTATAGACAAATCAAAAATATAGTAGACGAAAAGAAATACTATTTAGTTATTAGTTTTAAAAAAGAAAAACATTTTTATATATTTTTATTTATTGCACTATATATTTAAGTTT
This sequence comes from Neoneuromus ignobilis, assembly GCA_029203775.1. NCBI lineage: Eukaryota > Metazoa > Arthropoda > Insecta > Megaloptera > Corydalidae > Neoneuromus > Neoneuromus ignobilis. Next base: position 27,135,080 of record CP092093.1, read on the forward strand.
AATAAATATAATATTTGTTTAGAAGATTTGCAATTTTACAGTTAGATATTTGTTGTTAATAGTTGATAATATTTATCAATTTTATTCATATGTTTACCTATGCATACTTTAAACAAGTTGTAAATATATACGTTTTTGCCAACGTTATAAAAATAAAATTCGTAGCAACGAAGCTAATCTTCATGAAAGAAAATATCATGCAAATCCTCTCAACACCATACCGTATTAGTTTCAACCTTCGTCTAGATATCGTCGTTTCTGTCTTTCTCATTCTATATTCGTTTAAAATTGTTGCCAGAGTAATTAGATTCAATCATAACCATACACGTATTTACACTCAAACATTAATATAACACTGGGGTAATTTGTATTTACTGGTATTATTTATGTTGCAGATTAAAAGTTTTAAATAAAGCTCATTACGTTTTTTAATATGTTTAATTCGATTTAAACGAACTTCAAATAATAAACATGGCGTTTAATAAATTTTATGATTTTTTTTCACTAAATGTATAAATAATGATTTCAGAGAATTATTAATGAGAATGTATTTAATAGTTCATATAATTATTAGTGTGGGTGATAATTATTTTAATTTGTTTATTTTGTTATGCTTATCATAATTTTATTCCACATAATATTATTTTTATATTTTATCTGTACATCTGTTTGAATATCGTTATTCAGATTAGTTCTAATAATTCATTTAGTACTCACATTTGTCTTCAAAATATTCTATGAACAGACTGCTCATCTACTAACAGAACAAGTAAAATATATATTTTATATAAATTTATGTATTATTATTTTTATTTATATATTTATTTCTAAAAGTTTACATATCTGCTTATATTTCTAGTTTTTCATTTTTTAAACTTAAGTAAGTGGTTTTGTTTATTGAATAAATAAGGTATATCGGGATATAAAAATAGAATTCATTCTATGGTATAGTTATATTGAATAAATAATTAAAAATTAATTATCGCTTTTATCAACATATTTTCTTTTTTATATACGAGTATTGATGTATGTAATTTTTCCATGTCTGAAAAAATCTTCTGAAGTTTTCTAATTTTACAGTCTTTAAAAAATTCCTATACTTTCATTTAATCAAACTTTATTATATTAAATAAATGGTTAAATGACAATATAAGGTTTTAAATTGTTTTTTTACTGGAATTTTTATTTCAAGAATTAAATAATTAGATTTAAAATGTGTTATTTCGAATCGATTTTTTATTTTAGGAAATAAAATTAAAAATATCAGTTATGAATGATATGACTAAATTTATATATAGTTTAAAAAATATATCAAAAATAATTTCCAGAGAAATGTTTTCTAATAAAGAATTATCTATCTTCGATGTTGGCGTTAATTAATTTTAAATTATACAAAAATGTATAGTTTTACTAATTTTACAATTTTAAGATAATATAATTATAATATTTATATTTTAAATAATATTATCATTATTATTTAACATTTGTTTATTGCCATATTTTCATTTTGGAAGAAGTATTATCTTTTAACGTGAGTTTCATACATTTCTCATATTCTCTCGAAATTAATTGATTGCATTTTCATCCATATTTCTTCTTATTCAGTGTTTTATCATCTGTTATTTTAAACTCTTACCTTTTTGAATGTTTTTATTTACATTGTTCACGTTTTTAATACGAAAGATTGACAAGAGTGTTCGGGATTATTTATTTTATTTTAAATTTTAATACCCATTGAATGGTGAAAATTCATTGTTTTACTTTAATACTTAATTTTTTCCCTGTACTTAAAAACACATTAAATTTTCCTTGTTCTCGTTCTCATATTGGCTTATTAAACAGACTGAAATGTATATACGTAGATTATGTTTCAAGTTATACAATTCTGTATAAACTTTTTTGATGGGGTAAATGTATAGCAGCTATAAATTCTATCCCTTTCCTCTGTAACTGCACCTCGTAAATGTTATTTATCGGTATACTGCAATATTATTTTTTAAATCATACAGCATGTAATTCTATATTTAATGTTATTCTGAACTTTCAAAAGTCTATTAGTGAAATTAATTACATTTTCATAGTGAAAATTTATGCAATTAACATTAAAAATATGAAAAACGAATAGAAAAATCGATAAATAATATTAATCAGTGAGAATTCGTTTTAAAAAAAAATTAAGGGATTTAGTTCTAAATTTATTGTATAATTCAAAATAATATTTTTTGTTATTATATATTTTGTCAATATAACATTTTTAATTTTAAAAAGCTTAAAATTTGATTAAAAAATGAGTTCGTTTTTAATATAAGATTTAATCCATAAACTTTTTCTACAAAACTACTTTATTAGTTTCAGAATATTACTCGATGGTAATGTTATCAGCATATGAGCAAAATATGCATTTTTTGGATTAAGAACATAAGTTCAGATTATATTAAAGTCTGTCACATGAAGGCGAGATGGTCATTTGCATAGAAATGACTGCACATTGCGCTTTTGTGTATGATTATTATTCATTTTAATATTTATTTTTTTTCTATATATAGAGAGAATGAAAGAATTATCATATACTGTCACTTTTAAATTGCTTTGAAAGTGTAATTAATTCTATATAAATTTAAATTGCTGATAAAGTTTTCTATACAAATAAATAATTTTTTTTTTATAAAATGTCAGGATAGTCTATATATATATATATATATATATATATATATATAAATGTAATATCTATACTGTATCAATGGATAGAAACGAAAATTTTACAACTTGTTAGCGATGATAAAGCGAAAAGTGCTCCAAAGTCCGTGAACTATGAAAGGCGATGACGGAACTTCAGAATAACCACACCGATGCAGCATTAATAAAATATTTCTCTTAAGAAAAGTTTTTGCGACGACTAAACTTTTAAATGTGTCAAGATAAAAACATGACTTTATACTTAACATTATATATGTATATATGTATATATATATATATATATATATATATATATACATATGTATGAATATATATCATATATAGCTATTTCTAAAGTATAAGAAAAAGTTATGGGTCTATTTTTGCCGAGAAAAGTGTATAAATTATGTTTAAAGATAATATATAATTTTAATGTTATTATCACTTAGAAACATGAGTGGACGTATTTAATATATATATATATATATATATATATATATATATATATATATATATATATATATATATATATAGGGTTTTCCAATAAGCAATTCAGAAGTTTAAGTGGAAATAAAACAAAAAGTATTTAATTAATTAATTAATATTTTTGTTATTTTTAAACATATTCTGTGGCATTAATGATAGAATAAAATTTCACTCATATATCCACCACCACTTCATTTGACATAGTGCATTCGTTTAGTCCAATTTTTAGTCAAATAATTAAAGTCCAATTTCATAAATTATATGTTGAATGTTTATTTTTAATGCTTCTGTTGTTTGTGGTTTATTAGCATAAACCAATGATTTTACATAACCACACAGAAAATAATCCAATGGATTTAGATCACATGATATTAGAAGCCAATTGATGGACCCATTTCGCGAAATAATGGACTCATTAAACTTTTGCTTCAATAAGTGTATAGAAGTTTTTATAATTTCTAAAAGATGTTGCAGTGTTAAAAGTTCCATATTGATTTGCTAAACTGTACTAGGTTAAATTGTCAAAATAAGCTTAAAAGAAATTCAAACATGGCTGCAACCAGCTGTCAAAGTTCTGACATTCTTATTGAAAAACCCTATATATATATATATATATATATATATATATATATATATATATATATATATATATATATATTTATACAGAAAATTTAGAAAAAGTACAACCAAATATTGTCAAATTAAATCACTGCATTGATTTTAAATTTTATAAAAATATTTAATATTATACATATATTACAACATATTTGTTATAACATTTTAACTAATTATCTAATAATATATGTATAATAATGTATCTAATAATGTATGTAACTGTGTTTTTTTTTCAAGTCTACTCATTTCTTTTTCTGTTTCTATGTTATTTCCAACATGTAATATCTATATTTTTTTGGTTGATAATTGATTTGTGTAAAAGTGGATTTGTTATAGTTTCAAAATATATTGATACATATTTAACTACCATAAGTGAAAACCGATATGATGTATTGATTAAAAACTTTTTCAAACCTTGAAGAATATTTGACTTTATAATAAAAGATTTTTTTCCAACTTCTATCATCCTATTTGTATTGTTTTTTCACTTCATCTATAAATGTTTTTTTTTTGTGTTAGTAATCTGTTCTTAATACAAATAGTTTTTAAATTCTCTTATTTGTATTTTTCTTAATTCGATATATATATATATATATATATATATATATATATATATATATATATATATATATATATATATAACATATACGCATACGTCATGGCACATATGGGTAACATAAGCAATTTATTGATATAATTCAATGAAGTCGTTAAATTAAAAAAAAAATATTCAATTGAAAATAAATATAATATTCATTGAATTTATTCATTATATTTATTTTCAGTTAAATATACTTTTTTTAATTTAACGACTTCATTGAATTATATCAATAAATTGCTTATGTTACCCATATGTGCCATGACGTATGCGCGTTAGTGTATATATATATATATATATATATATATATATATATATATATATATCTATATATATATATCGAATATTTGATAAATAACATTTTATTTTTAACTTTCAAATTAATACTTATTACAATATTTCTTGTTACTAATATGTCTAATATATGGTTTCAACTAAAAAATATGTTTCAAAATACAAAATGTTCATTTTACCTGAAGAATACATCCATTTTGTTAAATAGCTGTTTTTAGTCTCGACTTGGAGGTCTTTCATAAACATAGGTCAACAGCAGAATATATTAGGAAGTTAATTTCAAACCTGTACAGTGTAGCTCGACGTAGAAGTAACGGCTCTAGGGGTAAGTGAGACTGGCGTCTTATCGCGCGTTTTCCAAAGACCATTCGTTTAGTCAGACTGGCCGTAGTGTGTTTTTAATGCAACGCGAAAAATATATACATAGACCTACGACATATACAAGTCTCCGAGTCTAGAACACGGCCACCGCATTTTTGTTATTTTTTATTATAAACATAAATAAAACAAATTGTTTCAATTACTATACTGGCTCGGATATACACGGCTGTGCAGTATCGCAGTTAGTCTCGAAGCGCAAGCTTCGTACGTATATTTCAAGTCTTAAGTACCTGTCGTCTTTCGTCTGCAACGATTTTGCCGCCATTACGTGTTAACCATGGCGCCATTTTGTGGTCTGTCGTTCGTTGTGCAAATACAGGTTTAATGACACTCGACAGAAGAGGTAGTATTTTATTAGCCTACTCTTATGTTTTTTCTGCATAATTCTTCCTATTTTTTACGTTTCAGGGGATACTTTTCAGAATATTTTTTAACAGTATAATAACATATATCAAAAACTAATTTTTAAAAAAAACATTACTACTCAAAGGAGAACCGTTTTGTTTAAAAAAATATTATTAATTAATCCATTTCTTTTATTTTTCAAGTAACATAAAAATAAAATATCACTATTCGTTTTAATACAGTAAAAAAATCATTTTAAACATTTTCGTCTCAATATTACAAGATTTTATAAAAATATGAGTAATCACTTATTGTTTACATTATTTAATGTTTAGGATTAGGTGTTGCATTATAAAATACATTGATTTAATAATAAATATAATGCATTTAGTTTTAAAAAAATATTAGTCATTATTATATTTTGTTAATATTATTTTCTACTAAGATTAATTTACATTTTTATAAGATTTTATATTTTAACGCCTAGACGATAATAACATGGCTATCTCAATGTATATTAACGAATAAAATGAATGATAAATTATTATTAAATGCTTTATTACAATTTTGTGGTGTTAATATGCATCATATTTTAAAATAAGATTTAATATTTGTTTTGAAATTGTGGTGGATTTTCTTATGGTGATGGAAGAGGATAATTTATTTGTAATAAAATCTAATTTTAAATATCGAAATTTTAAAAAAATGATGTAGAATATTTATTAATAAAATGTTTAGTATAAATTTGAATTTTTCTTTGTTTTCTTATTAATTTTTTATAATTATTAGTTGTTTATGCTTCCATTTTATATACTTGTATTAAATATATACAGTGGTTGTCAGATACATTCAATGATATTGAATTAGTTTTATTTATTTTACTCATTTTTAATGTTTTGTGTAAATAGAAAATAATATTATATATACTCGTATAGTGAAAAGAGCAACAAAATTAAAAGTACTTTTATAAAAATAAATATTAATAGAAAATAATGTGTTTTTTAAGTAGTTATAAATAAAACAACGGTAAAAAAATAAGATACCTATCTTTTATATTAGAGAAAAACAATTCTGCTCTTATTAATATTATATGGGATAACCATTGGTTTTTATAACCTTATTAGTTCTATTATACATATTGTTAATTAAATGACGAGACATCGATGGATGTGTTTTGACAAATTTCAATCATAGTATCCATAGTTATTTTAAATTGGAATGGTGTTTGTCTACTATTGTAACCTTAATGTTTATCAATAAATTTAATATTGGATTTAGATTGGGCTTTTGCATCGGTCAGTGAAGTAATTTTAAAGCCCATTTTTTTACTAAACGGAAAGAATGTTTTGGATTATTATTTTGCATCACATAATTATATTTTACATAGCAAGTAAGTTCATTTGCATACGAATCCCTAGAATAGTTCTGTCATAGTACTGATCCATTCTTTCATGCAATCTCATAATTAGGGTAATGCAATACAAGGATATTATGTTTTACACAAGAATGTTATCACTTTGTTTAATGAGTTTTCACATGTAATTGATTCTTATGGTGATGTATATATAATTTTTTATTTAAGAAAAGTGAATTAAAATTAAATTCATCGCATTTACAATATAAAAAGTATTTTAATTTAACAATATTACAAGGTTTTATTTTCGATAGACATATCAACGTAGTTGGTATTATAAAATAGTTCGTGAATTTATTATAGTATGAAAGAAATAGTGGTGGGAATAGTATTTAGAAAATATTTGTTGAAATCATTAAGAGAAATTAAAATAAAACTATTTTGTTTTTTAATTATAAATATGCTCGTTATTTATGGAAAAAAATATAAAAGTAGTATCATATAGATGGCCTAAATGAGACTGAAGTGCTTAGACAAGCATTTACTTGCTTACTATTATTTACTATTCTTTATTGTTCTTCAGTTTTATTTGGGCCATCATATAGTGTGAATAACATAAAACACGATTTTAGAAGTTATACGTCATTTATTTATATTTTAAATGCAAACTTATTATAAACCGAGACTAACATATTTTTAAATTCTATCTGATTTTAATGAAATAGTAGTAAATAATAATAATAATAATAATACTAACAATACAATAATCATAAGATTGTAGCTCTTATAAAATAGTAAAATGTTTATGTAAAATACTAAAATTTATATGGTAATTAAGTTCTATAATGCATGAGTTATTTTATTCATGCCAGTAAAATATGTGTAGTTTAATGCTGGTGTTCATATTCTAGAAAAGATTTTTTTTCTATTTTTTATGTGTAATAAATCTGAAAATTGGTTACTCATGAGATAATTTGAATGATATAGTTTATACTTTAGATCTTCTAGAAGTATAAGTTTGAGTAATTTTAGTTAAAAAATATTTCCTTTTCAATTTCATTTATTTTAAGTTTAGTTATATTTATTTTTTATTGGCGAGTTTATCTGCCATTATTAATTATGTTACTGTTGCATAATTTTTAAAAGTAATTTAAATGTTAATATAGAAAGTATATTTAGAAACAATTTTTAGCATTATGAAAAATAAATAGATTTTATAATTCTGCTCTCTGACATAAATGTTATGTTTATTGAAATTCACATTAACCAATAAAGTGAATAATAAATGATCTTTGAAAATCTTGTGTTGGAGTGAGTGATTGATTTGAATATTTACATCTATCTATTTATATACCTGTTTAACGGATTCTCTCTTCAGTGAACTATTAATAATAGTATGTTTATTTAGGATAGCGTATCTTACAACATGATGTTTATTATTCATCTTCAAAACACTTTCTAAGTTTTTTGTTTTAATTATCTTCAATTAAAATTGATTCAACTAAACATTTAATATTTATTGACTTGTTGAATATATCTTTTAGAATTGAATATGAAAAATGAAGTTGTATATTAACAGAATGAAAACATGGAATAATTTAGAAAAGATGACAATTTGAAATATGAGATATATTGATGAAATCATTTATATATATATATATATATATATATATATATATATATATATATATATGTGTATAAAAGTGTGTGTATAAGTATTTGTGTATTGAATGGCGAAGATAAAAACAATTACAATATATTCGCAAATGAAAATGTGTCTCGTTATTCATTACAGTACTTTGCTATCGAGCTAACTTATATTTACATTCATGCATATATTGTCTTTAGGTTTTTGTGCATATAAAGTGGAAATGATAATGCATATGATGAGAATATAGAGATTAGTGAAAATAAATAGTTGATATCTAGAAAATGGAACGTGTACTCAGAAACATTTGCATCGAATTAAAGATGATGACGTAGACAACTCCATTTGGATTAGTGCGCCTGAAAGCCTGCCAACCCGCTTACCCTTCGCGTACAGGGATACGAACTCGACCATTCTCAAATGTATGGAAATACTCGACGACATGTACCAGTTATTAGTATACACTGTCTACTGCCATCCATGCTCTGTTGTGCTGTTATTATTAACGCACTCGATGCTGGATAAAACGTACCTACTTTTGAATCCGCTGTGCTAGCGCAACGTTGGCTTTGCATTTTTTAACCGATGGACTTATGATTGTATGCAGATAAATGGAAATTTCAAAAAGCATTAGTTACAAGTATACTAAGAATGCGGTATCAACTCCAGCGAAGGTAATTTAGTTACGTTTTGTGAAAATTAATCCTGCTGATTAATAATCACAAGACTTGTATTTACATTCAACTAGAATATTGTAGTGTAAACTAGTACTAAAATGATATTTTTTTCATTTTATATTTATTTGGTTTACTCTTATATCACAGGCAAGTTAAAATAAAATAGTGCCTTTATCTAATTAAAAATATATGGGATGATATATATATATATATATATATATATATATATATATATATATATATATATATAAGTGAAAAATGTAAAAGAATAAGTTTATAATCGTTTTTTTTTCTTTTTCTAAATCAATAGACTATATATTAGGAGATGGTAGAAGCTTAAATCTAAAACAGAAATAAATTAAATTTGAATTAATAAACCCAAATGTATTTTTTTATTATCAAAATTGTATTATGTTTACACGAGTTAAAAGTATTTTATGTGCACTTATATTTCAATACATAATGTATATATAGATGAGTTGGTCTTCAGAGATTTCTGTTAGTAAGTAAAATGTAGATCGTTTTGTTTGACGTTGTTTATTGGAGTTTGTTGAATTTTTGTAGATTTGTACTTGGTATATTTGACTTTTGGTTCCAATCTTCTATTCTTTCTTTCACCGGTTTCTCAGTTTTAATTTACCATTTTGCTGTTAACATCAAAACTGTATTTATGTTTATATCAATCAATAGTATTAGGTTGGCAAATATCTCCCTTCCGCCTTCTGGTCTTTTGAATTTCGCAGCTATGTACAAAAAAAAAGCGGAAGGGAGATACTTGCCAACCTAATATTTTATACCCTACTATAGAGGATATAATACAATTTTTATATTTATATAAATAGAAAAAATAAAAAAATGTAGAGATTGTTTAATTTTAATGTATTATCTATTCAAAGAAATATTATTATTAATTTTAAAAATATAACATTAATAAACATTTATTTCTGAGGAACTGGTAATATAAATTTTGAAATTATTCAATACGGTTATTAGTAATGTAAAATTTGAAATTGTGTTTAATTCTGTGTTCTTGTGTTCATTATGTTTAATTCTTTTTAAGTGATGTGAAACCTTTACTTCCTTTTTATGTATTCGATTCAAATAGTTTCGATAACTTGTATAATTTTTAGGTAATCATTAAAATATTTTTAGTTTGTTTCGCTTATTTCTTTAAAATGTTCGGGTTTCATTAATTTTGGAATTTATAGATCAACATTTTTGTTGATCTATTATTTGGATACATTATTTTGATATCGAATTTGGAAAAAGTCGTTTTGTAAATAACGAAAAACTGCGACTTTTTTTCACATAAGCGTATAATTTTCAGCAAAGTAATGAAAATATTCGTATAGTAAAAAAAATTAAGTAATTCATAATATTGCTATAAAATTACTAACAATTATTTGAGAATGATATATTTTATCTACTTCAGTTTAAGATTTCTGATAATTGCTGAAAGCATGGAGTAGGAAATATTTTATTTTCAGTAATATTTACATAAAATTCTTTCTAAAAATAGAATTGAATACATCTTGGAATAATATTACTAATAAATTAGTTTATTTTATTAGTAGTTATTTGAAATTGTAAGAAAAACTCTAGAGAATACATAAAAATATAGAAAAAATTGATTTACTATATATATATATATATATATATATATATATATATATATATATATATATATATATATATTGAAATATTGATCTTGAAATTTACGCCTAGATTAAAATATTTACAAAGTTTTTGAAAAAACCATTAAAAGAAAACAAAAAGAATGACAAAATAATAATGCTATGCTAATACTGAATTGTAAAAAATACATTTGTTTGAATATGTAATTTTTATCGTAATCTTTATAACCCTAAGAAAAAGCAAGTAAATAAATAAAGTATTTTTTTCTTTTTGTTTTAACCGTATGAATTAATTTTTATTATGGCTGATAATTTGAAAAATATATTTGATTTTACTATTTTAGCTTTCTGTTAAGTTCTTGTAGTGCATTAAATTATTTTTAGATTTATTCTAATTGAATTTCAGTTCATTATTGTTATTTCAAAAACAAGATTGATATTTGTACACAAATTGAACTACATTGTTTTAATTAATTTTTATATCATTTTGTGAAAGATTTAATTTTTATATTATGTTTAAAATGGTATATTTTAAATTAAAGATGTATATGACTATACACAAACTAACATTAACATTTTTAAAAATCTCATGATCTATATTTTTTGCTATTTTTACAATATATTGTATTATAGAAAACAATTGTAATTTATTTTCGTACTAATATAATATTTTGATATTATATAAGAATAATCAATATTTTCCTGTAAGACGAAAATGACTATTATTTATATCATCTATTACATGTAATATTATTTATGGTTGACTTTCGGGCATAGTGAGTAGTCACGGATGTCGAATATAATCGACAAGCGTTGAGAAAGGATTAAACATCAGGATCTATTTCGTGATGTTTTGTCATATAAACATGATGATTAAAGTTTAACATTAAAGTTTCATTGCTTTACTTATTACCGAGTTCACTATTCCAAGGATTTTGGAACTTTATAGTATTAATCATTATGATCAGCAGGTAGAGTTATTAATAAAATAAATAATGCAAGAATTAATTAATAAGATGAATAATGAATTTTTTTAAGTCAAATATAAGATTCACAAATATTTGCTGATTTTTTAAAAATGGTAGATTATGCAGGAAAAATAAAATAATTTTTAAAACGATTTATACAGAATATATGGCGCTAAAGAAAAAATATATTGTTGAAATATGATGACTGCAAGAAAAAGATTTATATTGGAATTATATTTCATCTAGTTTTTAAGGTAACTGTTAAATAATACTATAATTTAGATTTACGATGTGGAAGAAAAAATATATTGTTGAAATATAATAGATATAAGAAAAAAATGATTTATAATGGAATTATATTGCATCTTTATTTTCAAAGTAACTATTAAATAAGTTTATAATTAAAAATAAATATATAAATTCGAAATATTAAAATGATTATATATATATATATATATATATATATATATATATATATATATATATATTGTATAATACAAGGTAATTATATGAAAAATATAATTTCTAAGCGATTATTAATATGTTACACTTAGAATACGCTGTAATATTCAAATTTCAGTACAATTTAGTTGAGCAAGAAATATATTTTCGTTTCGTATTAAATATGGATAATTAATAGTAGCTATTAAATTTCATAAATAGTATTATCTTTTCGTATGCGTGACATTTTCAAATCTTTTACGTTAATCATCGCGATACTCGAGGATTTGCATGTTCCAAATCAATTTAACAAAGTTCAAAAACGATTCGTAATATTTTATCCAACGGATAGTTGAGTCTGATTTGTTGAATAATGTTTATATACGTTCGCAATGAAATGACCTATTTATTGACGTGTTCGTATTAATTTATATACTGTTGTCTATCTCTGTTGGAAATAGCAAAATGTTTCCTACATAGTAGCGAGTTGTGACATTGCGTGTAAACAGCTATTCATAACGCGGACTACTCATTAGCGATAATTCATAACCATTATCTGTAAAGTGACATGCCAGACACTGTTCGCAATCATATCCATCATTAGTGTCGTTTGATGATCGCTAAAACACCTGGTCTAAACGGTGCATTTTATGCTTTACTCGTAGTCTAAAAAACTTTATTGTACGTACATACACAAACATGTATCAGCGTATACATACAAACATATGCACACACATACACACACACACACACACACACACACACACATATATATATATATATATATATATATATATATATATGTATATATATATAAGATTATATAGAGAGATAAAATTTACGACAGTATTATATGTACTACTTTTTTGTAACAAAAACTTTGATTCGCTTAATATGAAATAGTTTAATATTTTCATACAGTATTCGCAATATCTTGTGATAACAATAATATTTCATATATATATATATATATATATATATATATATATATATATATATATATATATATATTTGAACATTTATTTTCTTTTCAAAGAGCATATAGAATATATTGGAATATATTGTTAAAGACTTTTTAAAAAATAATTTATAGAGTTTTATTTCACTCTTTTGAATAAAAAATTATTGAATTTTATTTCATTATATATAATATGTATAACATAACTTAATTTGTAATTATTTTCTTTATTTAACTGATATAGTTATAATCTTTCCTCAATAATCAAAATTATATTTTTAATATTAGTTTGAAGATGTGATTTTTTATATATATATATATATATATATATATATATATATATATATATATATATATATATATATATATGTATATATAATTTGAGAGTTGATACTTCTGTAATTTTTAAATACAAAATCAATAAGGTTATTTAATTTATATTCACGTATAGAATACTGAAAATTAAAGTAAGGTGTATTTTTATTTTGTTTTTGTATTTTATTTCCAAATGCTAAATTAATAATATGATTACTAAGGACGACAAGCTCTATTATATTGATTCTAATTTTTGAACGAACTGTATTTAATCAAATATTATCCATTTTTAATCTGATTTAAAAGCTTTTATCTAGGAAGGTAGTAATTTTAAAATATTGGAATGAAGAGCATTTCAAGTTGAGTATTTCTATGAAAAAATGAACTTTTATTTCATTTTTTATAATTTTTAAATTTAATTTTTAAAGCATATTCATTTTTGGTAAACAAAGAAAATATTTTCTTCGATTAAAATGTTCTCAAATCGATTATTATATAAAATATTTAAAATTATAGATAGTTGCTTCTGTATCATATCTTTGCTCTTTAAACACACTTAAAGTATCTTTTTTTGAACAAAATATGTTTGGCAATGAAATATTGCCTTTTTATATTAACATTAACTAAAAAAATTCGTAGTAAAAGTGAAATGAATATTGCTATTGTTGTAATAATAATCTGATCCATATTTATATAAAATGCTATATTTTTCATTTTTTAAGATTTTTGATAAAATTCCTCACAATTTAATTATTAATAAATTACTACTTATTGGGTTTGAGAAAACAGCCATTCAATGGATACAAGAATATTTGTAAATGTGAATTAAAGAGTTAAAACTTAACAAAAACGTTTTCATATGAAATATCAGTAAAATTACTTAAAATAACTTTAATAATAGATGGAAATCTGATAATTTATTTTACAATAAGACCATTTTTGTCCTAAGAAAAATATGATAGGTAACTATTATTTTATAACAAAGAACATTTTACAATAAATTCACAAACTCTCAATTTCAAACAAAAAGTGTACTTGAGAATAATAAATACTTACATAATTAATGCGCTATAAAATATATATATTACTTTTTGTCAATTTTTTAGCTTAGATTTTATTCGATGATATATTTTAAGCATTTGATAAAAATGCTTGTTTTGAAGCTGCGGCAAGTTCACTTTAACACAAAAAAAATGAACTCTCAACATTACAATATATATTTGTGGTGTTGGAGGTGATGATTCATTATTGTTGAATTTATAATATTTGTTTTATTTTAAGAAAGCCAATATTTTTTAAAAATATTTAATAAATATAAGAGATATTATACATTTTGCAATTATTATGAGTTAAATCTTTTAGTTGTGTGTGTCTTATAAAATATTCTTTTTTGATTTATGAACATTAAAAAAAATAAACTGTATAATAAAATAAGATGGAATGTATTTGAACAAAATATTACGATATTTAAATTGAAAATTTTATTTTGCTTGAAGAAAAAGGCGTATAAATTTAATATATTTTAGCAGTCTTTATCAACGGTACTGAAACATGAGTATAAAATAAATCAATATATATATATATATATATATATATATATATATATATACATATATATATATATATATATATATATATATATATATATATATATAATATATATTAAAGTAATTGCTAGAAATAATAAAACATCCATAGAATGAAAAGATATATATATATATATATATATATATATATATATATATATATATATATATATATATATATATATATATATATATATATATATATATATATATATATATATATATATATATATATATATACATATATATATATATATATATATATATATATATATATTTATATATATATATATATATATATATATATATATATTGTATAGGGTGACCCAAATGAGATTGAAGGATAGTAAATGATAGTAAGCAAGTAAATACATATCTAAATCCTTCAGTCTCTTTTGGATCATCCCTATATATAAGAGGCGGGCAATCTTTTAGACGTTGGGGGCGGCTTTTTTGGTGAAAGTGTACCTGAGGGCGACTATGTTTTTTTAGAATGTACTTACGAATTGGTGTTTTTTTTATAAGGACTTTTTAGGTACTCACAAATATTGGTGACGTTTTTAGAAGATACTTACGAACTGATGACTTTTTTTCTATAAGACACGAACTGACGAAGATATTTTACTATGACTACTATTAAATTACCTATAAATAATTATTTTCTAGAACTGGCCCTGAATTTAAAAAAAAAGAAAATATAGAGAAAAACATAAAATTATTGTTTTAGAATTTTATTAAAATAGATTAGATGCACATTTTACAAAAAAAATTACAAAGTAAAAAAAATAGATTTCTTTTTATTTTGATGGCATTTGGCATTGCATAGTTTCGGCAAGTTTGTTAAAATTTGGCTCGTATGAACTTAAAATAATTCTTAAACACGATTCTAAATGTAGATCCGATAATTGTGACCTATGTTTAGTTTTTATCGCATTCATGCAGGAAAATGCTGATTCGCACAAATATGTTGAACCAAAAAATGCATTGAAATATGAATTTATCGCTATAATTTGTCAATATTTTAGTCAGCTTCGCGGACGACTTCCAGAGGCATTGCGGTCGACCGCGGTCAACGTCTTGGCCGCCCCTGCTATATATCATCATCATAAAAGCCTTTGTTAACCTATTGCTGGGATAAATTCTCATCAAATGTAATTAAGCCCTTTTAAATATTTTCTCAAGATTATTTTATTGTTTCCTGTCTCTTGTTAATCTCATCCACATAATCACTTTCATAATGTTTTACAATATCGTCTATTTATTTCTGTTAGTGTCTCTTTATGTTTTTTAGTCTCTTGGTCGTTACTTAATATAGATTTTTATCTATATTATCTTTTTTTCTTGATGTATATTATATATATATAAGTGACTTAAATGAAATTGAAGGATAATAAAGAATATTAAATGATAGTAAGCAAGTAAATATATGTCTAAATCATTTAGTCTTATTTGGATCACCCTATATTTATATATATATATATATATATATATATATATATATATAAATATATGTAAATACACATGCATACATATGTATATATATATATATATATATAATATTTTCACTTATTTTCTAGAATAAAAATATCATAATAAACTACTTCATATTTTTATTATTTAAATTACAATGTGAAGGTTTTCAATATATTTTTTAAGTTAATGAATTAATTAATATACTTGAGTTATTATATGTTTCGTAACCGTTTTCTCGATTTATCTAATTTAATAACATAGAATGTTGTAATTATTCTGAATCTATTATTGTCATTGTGTTACAAAATATTGTGTTAAATATTCATAATTTGTTGTTATCAGTATATACTAAACATTTATAAACGCGTTATACACTAAGCCTTTTATATTATTTATTAGAAAAGGTCTGGTATACATTAAAAATTAATACTTTATAAAAGGTTTGCATATATAAACACCATACATTTTGTTATGATTTTTTGAAAATTAGTTTCTTTTAAAAAGTGTATATAAAGATTATTTTAAACGATCAAAATCGCGAGAGGTATAGGTAATAATTATTACGTGTGTTTAACAGTTTCTTCTCCAGAATGCCGCTTTATTAGAGGTATCATCATTTTTTAGTGCTGAATTTTTCATATTATAAGGAAGTTGATGGATATATCGATGGTAGCGTAGAATTGGTAGGATTTCTTAAGCCATACAGGAGCCAAACTAAGGAAAATTATCATTAGTATCAAAAAATGGATTTTATATGACAATTATGAAATCAAACATTCATTGGTAGATTCCGTTCAGCTATCAATATCAATGGTTAAATTGTATCAAGAAGATTTTTTTATTCATTTGATAGACTTTCAAAGATGTGCTGTTTTATGAGCTCCTTTAACTATGCGAATTTGTTACAGCAGAGCGCTGTAATTATTTATTGAATCATTTGGATTATAAAATGAAACAGAAAAAAATATTTACTGGACAAGAAATCCTGAAGGTCAATTTTCTGTACAACAACGCTAGACATAATTAATTATGTTTTTTTTTAATGAATCACTGGATAATTTATCAGAAATTTTATAAAAAAATGTGTGTGTCAAGTGATGCAGAGTGGAATGTAGTAGTACCTGAATTATTAAATAAAAGTGAGTACATATATTTTTTAAATATCTTGTTTTAATATTTGAGAATTTAATTTAGTTTTTGGAGTATGTTAGTTATATTTGAAAATGAGATATAAAATATGATTAAAATTAAAAAATATATATCTTTTTACTAGTTGGTGATTATTATTCAATTAATACAATATATAAATCTAATTAGCAGATATAAAATTTAATCCTTCAATTTATTTTTTATATATTTGTTAGATTTTAATAGAAAAAGGATCTATTTCAAAAATAATTGACGAAAACAATAATTACGTTTAATTCGCAAAACTTGATATAATGAAGACTAGGATTTGAGAGATAGGAACTGAAAATAAAAAGAAAATTAATTGTTTTTTAAAAAAATGATTTGGCGATTATTATTACAAATGATTATTAAAATTATTTAAAATAACTTCAATTGAAAAGTAAATTTTTTAAACAAAATATAAATTTATAAATATTTTTTATTTTTAGTTTTTAATTCGGTATTAGGCACCAATCTTAAAGTGATTAGTTTTTATAAAATAAATATCTGTATCTTTCTCTCTTTATCTTCCTCTTTTTCTTTATATATAAATATATATATATATATATATATATATAATACGATTCTTATTGATTGAAAAATTTTAAATGGAAATGAACACGTCATATAACAAGAAAATAAGGCTACTGGTGGACATGAGAATTTATTGATTAGAAATCTAAATATATTAGAAGATCTAAGAAAAGATCAATGGAGAGATAAAATAGAGAAATAAAAGAAATGCCAGACTAGAGTGTAAGATAAAGGCATTAGATCGTTCAAAGTGAAAATATTTAATCAAAAATTTTATTCAGCAGTGGGTATAAAAAGATTAATAATGATGATTTATATATATATATATATATATATATATATATATATATATAATATCATCATCATCAGCAGTTTATTTCTATCAATTGATGGATGAAGATCTCTCTCAAAATTTTCTACCTAGACCAATCTAACATTTATTTCTTCTAGTCAATTCCAAAGAACATTCTAATATTTTTGTCTCATCCATTCATGTTTTTTTTCTAGACCTTCTTATAATATATAGGCTCCTAATCAAAAACTTCCTTTGCCCACCGACAATCTTCTCTTTGTGTTATTTTATATCCATTTCTATTTTAAAATTTTCATTTTTGCTATAATATCCGTAACTTTAGTTTTCATTATGATTTACTCTTCCTTTTTTTTATTTGTTAATTCTAAGGTGAATATTTCTAATTTTTTGTACCATTTGGAGCTACATATGTATTCTGGAATTTAAGGGTTCTGTTTTATTGTCATAGGTAAGAATTAGTAAGATGTATTGATTAAATTTATACTTTTTAAAAATAGAAGAATATTTGATTTTATAATACGAGATTTTCTTTTAAATTGACACCATCCCAATTTTATTCTCTAATTTAAATTGTCTATAAAAATTCTTTAGTGTTATTCTTTGTTGTCCAGATATACATAATTTCAAATTTTTCCATTTTACTTTCTTTTAGTTTAATTCTTTTTTGATCTGAAATTTATTGAACATTACTATTATTTCGACAAGGTTTATCATAAAACAATTTTTTTTCGAATTTATCTAGGCTTGTTGAGAAAATAATAACATTATTGGCAAATCTTAAGTGATTAATTGTATCTTCATTAATTTTTATTTTATCAGATTCCCAGTTTAGTCTCTTTAATATTTATTTTAATGTAGATGTAGATAATTTTGATATCGCATTGCCCTGTCTCACTAATTTCATAAGTTTAAACTTCCTCATTTTACCTTATCTTATCTTATGTACTTGATAATATTTTTATTTGATCGATATATAAGGTTGATCGTTAAAATATTTTTAATAAAAAATTAAAAAATGTATTTAGTCAAAGTATATGATAATCTAAATGTGACGCATAGATTTGTGTTTTATTAAAAAGAAACTATACGCATGTTTTCCTATACATCACCTTATACAATGTTTCTTTTTAATAAAACACAAATCTAGGGTTTACATCGGGATATACAATGTAAAGGAATTAAAAAAATTATGTAAAAATAATTTCCTTAAAAATATTTATTCAAGTTAAAATCAAATTTCATTACGATATTTTTAATAATATATTTAAAATATATCAATATGCATGATAATTTCAAATTAATAATCTGAAACAATATTTCAGTAACTAATTTGTAATCAGAAACAAGTTCATTTGTAATTATAATTATTGCGTTTTCATTTAACTGTAACTATCATTATTATGATATTAAAAAATTGTAAACTCATTAATATAAAAACAAATTTATTAATATGAGTATAAAATCCGTCTAATTCTGACTGTTTTGCATGTAGCCTCTAATTACATCAAGTGTCATTTTCAGCGCAGCGTGTAACTGATGAAAAACAACAAATAATGCTGGGAATCAGAGATATGTGTTAAAATATGAAAATGACCACAATCACATACACAAATGTTCACTATATTCATACAAATGTAAACATGTATGATGTATAAGTATATATGTATATATATATATATATATATATATATATATATATATATATATATATATATATATATATATAGCGTGACCTAAATGAGACTGAAAGATAGTAAAGGATAATAAATGATAGAAAGCAAATAAATGTATATCTAAACCCTTCAGTCTCATTAGAGTACCGTATATATATATATATATATATATATATATATATATATATATATATATATATATATATATATATATACATACATATATATATATATATATATATATGTATGTATATGTGTGTATTGTTGTACGTGTGGGTGTTGGGTTTGTATCGAAGGATTATTGGAAATCATATTGTCTCTCTTATGACACAATTTCGTTGACGAGAATGCGATAGCAATATAGAAAACATATATCTTGAAACAAAGAAATCAAATAATGTTTAAATAAACTGATAGAGAAAATCGTATGCGTACAAAAAGGGGTAGTAAACGAATCGGAAAGAATGAGATAGAATGTATAAGCTAATACTAAATGGAGCTATATAGGTACGTAAGAATTGGGGAAACTGTGTGATTGATTCAATTTATTTTCGTTTGTTATTTGCTCGTCCAGTAATTTAGATTTATAACTGGTATATTTACAAACGGAGATTTATCACTCTGTATCTTTGTAATATGTAAAAACCAAAAGTGTTCAATCAGAGCTTGTGTTTCCCATTCGCATTATTTTATTGTTCATAATAAATTCATAACTGCTAATTAAAATTAAATAATTTATATATATATATATATATATATATATATATATATATATATATTTAATAAATAGTAATTGATTTCTAATTTGTTAAATTATAAATTAAGTTATAACTTATATGATGTTATTATATTTTTATTAAATTTAAATAAATTTGGTTAAAAATTATGAATAATTAATATTTTAAAAAAGAAAAGAGTACTCAATAGAATATAAATCTCTCTCTCTCTCTCTCTCTCTATATATATATAGAGAGAGAGAGAGCATTTATGTCTTTTTATCCTTTTTGTATGAAGATAAGAAATAATTGACATTGCTACATACGTATATGCATTTATAGTCAGTCGATAATTATTTCTTCTATTAAAAAGTAAGGCAAGATAATGGAATCAAGCTAAGTGTAATTGTCAAAAGCTATATGTTTTTTGCACGATAACATTTGGTCCATTTCGTTAATTTAACGACTAGCATCATTAGTGATCTTGATTGGGATATTCTACTATACGCTTCTTATAGCTTTGATCAACATTCCAGAGATTACTGTTTGTTAGAATCACTGAAGTCAGACAAAAAGTGATGGAAACCGTGTAAATGTGGTTTCATATATAACCAAATTTGCACTGAAAATAAAATTACTTCTAAGAATCTTTTTTGAATGAAATACAATTTTTTGAACGATTGAGAAATATATGAAAAGAATGTAGAAAATGTTGACAAATGGCAATATTGAATTAAATACATAAAATATAAATATATCATAAAATTCGAAAATATAATAATATTTGTAATATATCTTAGATAACAATTATTGTAGAAGATCTAATAATGAAGAAGGTATTCATTTTTAATGATTACTTTTAAAAATATACGTCTACCGAAAAGTCCTGGCCATTTTTTAAATGAAAGAAAATATTTTTTTTTATTGTTTATTAATATTTAATTTAAATTGCAATTTCTATTAATATTATCAACTTATTTCCATCTTGATGGAAGTTTTTGAATTCCTTTCTGATAAAATGATTCATCTTTGGAAGCTAAAAACTCATTAAGTATTGTTTTATATTTTCATCTTCATTAATTTTTTCCATTTAAAAAAAATGTAGAACTAAAAATAAGTAGTAATCTGAATATACTATCTCTAGAAAATATGTTGGATAACTTAAAAGTTTTCAACCAAATTTCATTATTTTTTAAGATTGCTAAAGAAATGTGCGGCATTAAATTGTCATACTTTATGATAATTTGGTTCCTATTAACAAGTCAGTTGATTTTTTTTAAGTTCATTATTCAAATTGTCCAATTGTTAACGATATTTTTCCTAATAATGATCGTTCCTTTGGCTTTTAAAAATTCATAATATTTTAGTGTGTCTTTTTACACTTACATTTGGTTTATGTATTAATAAAGAGGGTTATCCAGCTTTGCAGTATTTTCTTTTCTTCACTACATTTTTATTTGTAATTGAATTGTTTTGAAATTATCCATTTTTAATGCGTGAAAATAGAGATGAGCTAGTAGTTACTCGTACATGATTCTATCAGTTTCTTGCAATCAATTCATATGGTACCTATCTCGTATACTTGTACAAGAATTCAAAATTGTCTTTTTCCAATACTGTGAAGAATATTATCGTCGATCACAGAAGATCTTCCAGAGCGTGTTTCGACTTTAATATTAAAGTCTTCATTTTTAAATTTCTCGAACCTTCTTTTGAAAATTATTTTAGACACTGCATTTGCTCCAAAAAGTTTTAACATATTTCTATATGCTTCTGGAATGTTCTTTTCTTGTTGATATGTGTATAATATACAATAACGTAAATAAATTGTATTGACAGATATATTTTCTCCCCTATTCTTTGGTATATAGTGTTGATAAAACACTTAT
Source organism: Neoneuromus ignobilis (assembly GCA_029203775.1). Classification (NCBI taxonomy): domain Eukaryota; kingdom Metazoa; phylum Arthropoda; class Insecta; order Megaloptera; family Corydalidae; genus Neoneuromus; species Neoneuromus ignobilis. The sequence goes on from CP092093.1 coordinate 27,157,824, forward strand.
TTCAGTGTATGTTAAAGAGAGTCAATGATAAAATATAACTGTAAAAAGAATATGCTATATAATTTTCACTAAAACATTTTTCTACATAATTGTGCACTAAGGAGATATAAGTTTTGGTTAGACCTAATATATTATTAAAAACTTAAATATAAACTTAGAAAAATTTGAAACATGATACAGTGAAGTTTGTAAGTTATATTTTAATGAAACAAGAAATGAATATATAATAATCAATATTTTTACTCAATATTAATAATTAGATATAATTTTAGATTGTAAGAGGTCAAAAAAAATATAAAGTGTGAAGTTATTATTTTCGGTTATTTCTTTATTTTTTTTTTACAAATATAAATGTTTAATATTATAAATGCTAATAATAGTTTGTTTTAAAGAAATATAACTAACAAGATGAAACACATATCAGTGAATAATATACTAATATTTTCAAATAAATTACTTTGAATTTATTATATTACATCTGTTGTTTGTTACTATAATAAAGCGTTATATGTGTTTTTTGATTTTATAATTTAAATACTATTATATTTCATTGTATGCAAGTTAAACGAGCCATTAGTATAAAAAAAACTATAAAAGATAACTTTACGTTAAGAGTGCAATGTGATAAATGATTACGTGAGTTAAATTTGTGATGTTTTCATTCTTTTGTGGTGTTTTTATACATTAGATTTCAAACATAACGTTTGTTGTCACTTGTTTGGAAAAATACAATTGTAATAAACATGCAATCACACTAATATATATATATATATATATATATATATATATATATATATATATATATATTGTTTGTGGCGCTTGATGTTTTTTTTTTTAAGAAAAAGACAATTTCAATGTTCGAACTCTACTGCTTTATGCACTTTAAATAAAATAGCTTTGAAAACATCAAAATGCTTTTGAAACAAATTCAATCTTTGATATATACTTAAAGCGTTTTTAAAACTTGCCACCGGAATGATTTCGTTGTAGTCGATTAAATATTAAATGAAAAAAAGTATGTCTGTAAATGTATATAGATTTATATTAAATGAATACAAAAGTCAAACATTGTAATTTATTGTATGATGTTGTACATATATGAGGTATAGCCACAAAGTAACTGTATAAGGTTCATAATCAGTTTTCATGTAATTCTATTTTATTCTATTTCATTCTAGTCAGTCTATGTGTACTTTTATTGAAATAGTCTGTTCAGCATTAGATTTACTTTATGATATACATACGAAGGAATATTTTTATAATATGATAATAAGTATGAATAGTATATCTCTTACATGTATGATATGCTAGGAGAATATTTGCTTCTTTATTTGATTTATAGTTGCATTCACTGAGTAATATTGTTTTCCCTGTGAATGAGATAGTAAGGATAGAAAAATTGCTAAAGTAAAAATAACAGTTAAATAAAAAATAACTAATGCTGAAAAAGAAAAAAGTAAAAAAATATACATTTATTAGGTCAGAAAATATTAATTTTATCGTAAATTAAATTGAAATTAATAAAACATTTTCTTAAATATATGAATAATGATAGATTAGGATTTAAAATTTAAAAATAAGTTTCAACAAACTAAAAATGATAAAGTTTGAAATTAAATATTTTTAAGTTTCTAAATAAAACAAATGGTGAATGATTATTAAAATTGTTAAATAAAATACAATAAACTGCTTTATATTGTGTATATATATATATATATATATATACGAGTATATATATATATATATACAGTATATATATATATAATAGTATATATATATATATATATATATATATATATATCACATCATCATAAAGCCCATATCAATTCACTACTGGACGAGGCCACAATGAATGCTACATATATATATATATATATATATATATATATATATATATATATATATATATATATATATATATATATATATATATATATATATATATATATATATATATATATGTATATATATACATATATATATATATACCAGAATTTTAACGGACTATTAAAGTTTAATCAAAATGTAAATAATTCATATATATTTTAAAATACAAAATATAACAAACTAAAGTAAATACTAAAAATCGAACAAAAACAAGAATAGTATAATATTAGGTTGTCAAATATCTCCCTTCCGCCTTTTTGTCTTTTGAATTTCGCGGCTATGTACAAAAAAAAAAACGGAAGGGAGATACTTGACAACATAATATAAATCAAACATAAACTCGATTTATAATATTTCAAGCACCGTTCCTCATCCTACAACTTAATATCTCGGGCTATCACAAATTTTCTGTCATAATTTACAATAGAAATTGTATACGCTTTAATGTGTTTAGTTTTATTTTTCAGTTAATTTGCTGAAAACATTTTTCATGAATATAATTGGTATGTTATTACTTTTTGTTTATGAAATTAAACGATTTTTTGTTTAAATTGTTTACAGAATGCTTTTAACAGCTATGCGGCTATCTAACAACGGTTATAGTTAAATTTCTAGTACGAGTATAGTAGCATATAATCATGTAATGAATTGAATGTAATTTTGTAGCGTGTTATTTTTTTATTTCTTTTTAAAATATATATTACTTAATTCAATATTTTTTAACGTAATTAAATAATTGATTATATTTTCGAATTATACATTTTCCGTAATTATTATAAATTTATTAGTATTTATATTGTAAAAATATTCTAAATAATTTTAATAATTTTTTTTTTTTTAAAGTGTATAAAGAAAAATTAAAGATACAATAAGTATTTTTTTGTGTTCATATAGGTGTATGCGCTCCTAACCTAATTTTTTCTTTCTCTCTCGCTTTTTCTTTTCTCTCTCTCTATAATTATGAATTATCAATGCGCAGACAGGAAATTATTAATGTTTACGAGTCTTGCTAATGATAATTATTATTTTTACAACTTTTATAGCTTTAATAACTGCGTACTTTAAATTGCGCTATTAAAAACTGTAAAATGAAACCGCTTGTATTTAAATGTCGACGTTATGAAACTTTGAATATTAAAAGACAGCATTTTAAAATATATTAATATTAATTATTTACCAATTTTTTTATTGTATTTCGAAAAATTAATATATTTTATGTAAGTTATTGTTGAAAAATTTATATTTCTTTCAATGTTTTTATATTTTATTTAATATTTTGTAGACTACGATTTCATAATTATTAAATAAGTATATTTTTTGTTATTATACATACAGACAATTTCATTTACTAAGATGAAATTATATATGATAAAATTAAAATATACGTATCTAAACATGCATCATAAGTTTTGAATAGAAGAAAAGCTTTTACTTTTACATTTATTAACCTTTATATATATATATATATATATATATATATATATATATATATATATATATGTATATATATTAAAGTAAAAATTGTATTGTTAATTTTTAATTTTAAAAATTATCGATTTCAAATTTCAATGTAATATGTTCAATTTAAAGGTTTTATTTTTATTTTATATATATATATTTTAAAAAATGACCAATTCTGTATAAAATTATTTTGAAAAAAATTGTTTAAATAATAATATAACAAAAATGAAAAAAATGATTTTAGAATTTTAATGTGCTTAGATTATTAATAAAGTTGAGTTTTTTGTTGATCTGATTATTTTTTCATTTTATATCTTACAACGGAAGATGAAGTATTATTAGTTGTTGTAATTAAACAAAGTAAACACTAAATAATGATTGAACATTTTTTATTGTTTTGTGGCATTGATGTGATAATTCACTTGTATGTAAGTGAGTTTGCAAAAATAAAAAGTATTATTAGATATTGTAGTAGTCAATTCAATTATTGTAATTTCTGGTAGCTATTAAATTATCCACAAGTTACTTTAAGGTATTACATGTTGGAAATATATTCTGTACTGGTTACAGTAAGCAATATATGTCGAAACATGTATGTAGAATAATGAAGCAATGAATAATATTACAGTTGATTTGAAATTTAATTTTTATAGAAGAGATTGGTGAAAAAGAAATTGGAAAATAGAAATGTACGAGAGGTTATAAATTGTATATCATATCAGATGAAAAATTGGTGAATGTTGTGTAATGATTCTAAGAAGAATAAGATGTTTTTCATGTTATTATATTTTGGTATGAGGTTAAAGCATTTTTTTAAAAAAATACATTTTGGAGCTGTATATTAAATTTTACAAAAAATATTAGAGAAAGTTCTTTTAAATTTATAACAATAACAATAGCAATATAAATAAAACTAATCTAAATTTTAATCGCAATGAAAATATAAGAATAATAGATTAGTTTATATGTTGTTTTAATTAATATCAGTTAAGATCAACTGGGATTTACTTAGAAGATAAATTATAATTCTTAATCAAATCTACGAAAAGGTGTATTTGTAAGAATTGAAAATATTTTCTTTTAAATAATTTAAAGAGTATAGGAAATGAAGTTACAGAAGTTTAAATAAAGATTAAGGATCTATTTTTTATTTGTCTTTCTCAAGATATTTTTAAAAAAGTAAAATATTAGGGATAAATTTGTGGAAAATTATAGAATATATTTTGATGCATTTTTAAAAAATATTGTTTGATGCCACCATTTCAATGAAAGGTAAACGAATTTCTATTCATGTGGATTAAATAAAACAGAATTTTCGTTAATGAGTAAAGAAAAAATTACGAAAACTTCTCTAATGCTTTATTATTGTTATTAAAAGCCTAAATATGATTTTTACGTAATGTCAAACTTTTAAATTATTATAATAATGTATATAAATAATTCAAGATTATACATTAGATGTACGATTGTATTTACATTTGTTTGTTATGTTGAAACATTGCAGGTTTATTTAACGCAGAATTGTAATGTTTTGACATTTTATATTTGACCAAATTAGCTTAGAAAATATTTTAAATTTCTAGTTAAGAAAAATCTTTGAAAATAAATTCGGAAATGTTGTTGAAATATATAATTAGACTTAATTGAAAACAAAAGGATTAATAATTAAAAAAAGAGCAGATGTCTTATATTCTGTTTGAGATTTCTTTAGTTTTAGTTCATGTTCATAAACTTTCCACTGCTTTTATTTTCTGAATTACTTACTATTCCATTTTCATGAGAGTGATATATATATATATATATATATATATATATATATATATATATATATATATATATATAGGGAGAGAGAGAGTGTCTTTTATGCATAATTTTCATACAGATAGAGTACGTCCATCTAGAATTATAAAAGAATATATACAAATACACGTTCATACACACATACATACACACACACACACACACACACATATATATATATATATATATATATATATATATATATGTATAAATCATTATTTGTAAATGTAGAAATAGAGAGATATTATACTGCGTTAGAAACATAGAGTATTATGTATGAAAACAATCTATTTTAGTTATATATTGTATTTTTATTTGTGATATTAACTAAAAGCTATATGGAGTGATCTAAATGAGACTGAAGAATTTAAATATACATTTACTTGCTTACTGTCATTTATTACTATTATTCTTTACTATCCTTCAGTCTCATTTGAGCCACCATATATATATATATATATATATATATATATATAATGTTTTATTATTTTATTTATATTAATTGGGTATTAGGCACATTTTTATAAACTCAATTGTGTTTCTTTATAATTTAAAGAAACGACATTTTAAGTTTATTCACTACTACAATCTTTCCGTCACTTCAACTAGTTATTTACAAAACAAATTCACAGTCAACAATCTATCTAGAGATTGTCTTTATCGACATAAATTGTGTAAGAGCGGCGAATTTAAAATTGAACTTATAACTAAAGAAACTGACACTATTAGTCTGTTTTCTTTACATCTCCCCCCCTCGGGAAAGAACCGGCACATAGTGTCTCTATAATATCTTGTTTTTTCTTCTTCATATCCATAGAAAAATTTTCAACCATTTTATCAATAAAATTATCAAGCACTATATTTTTATTGTGTTTTTACAGTAGTTCGGCATATTGGACATTCATTTTTCTTTTTTCTCCATTCATTAATACAAAATGAATGTGAGCAATTCAATATATTTGTTTTTACAAATAACTCATTACATATGGAGCACTGAAGTTCAATTTCCATCATTTTTTCAAAGTGTTCTAATAAATTTTCTTTTGCATATAAATTTTGTTCATTTTTCTGATTTATATGCTCGTTATAATTTATTTTAAATTCTAATTTAGTATTATTATTAGAATCTATATTTTTAATTGTTTTACCTGTTAAATCAGGAATTTTTTTACTTGCTAAATCAGAAATTTTTTTTTACCTGCTAAATCAGGAATTTTCTTTTTTTACCTTTGGAATCAAGAATTTTCTTTTACCTTTGGAATTAAGAATTTTCTTTTACCTTTGGAATTAAGAATTTTCTTTTACCTTTGGAATTAAGAATTTTCTTTTACCTTTGGAATTAAGAATTTTCTTTTACCTTTGGAATTAAGAATTTTCTTTTACCTTTGGAATTAAGAATTTTCTTTTACCTTTGGAATTAAGAATTTTCTTTTACCTTTGGAATTAAGAATTTTCTTTTCTTTACCTTTGGAATTAGAATTTTCTTTTCTTTACCTTTGGAATTAGAATTTTCTTTTCTTTACCTTTGGAATTAGAATTTTCTTTTCTTTACCTTTGGAATTAGAATTTTCTTTTCTTTACCTTTGGAATTAGAATTTTCTTTTCTTTACCTTTGGAATTAGAATTTTCTTTTCTTTACCTTTGGAATTAGAATTTTCTTTTCTTTTCTTCAATGTGTTCATTAAAATTTATTTAATACTCATTTATTATTTCATTAGATTCGGAATCCTTTTGTTCTATCTCTAATTTTTCATTTTTTATGAGTTTAAATTTTTCATTATTAATTATGAACACATTCATGTAATCTTCTATATTTCTTAAATTTCTTTAATTCTTAAATTTCGTTCGCCTCCTTTCTTCAATAATCTTTATTTTCTTTAATAATCTTTATTTTCTTTAATAATCTTTATTTTCTTTAATAATCTTTATTTTCTTTAATAATCTTTATTTTCTTCAATAATCTTTATTTTCTTTAATAATCTTTATTTTCTTTAATAATCTTTATTTCTTTAATACTTCTTTATTTCTTCAATACTTCTTTATATCTTCAATACTTCTTTATTTCTTTAATACTTCTTTATAATTTATATAATCTTTATATTCTTTATAATCTTTATAAAGTACAAAATCTTCACTATTTTTTTTTTAATATTTTATTATTTGCACCATTTCATTATTACTTTTATTTCATCATTTTATTATTTAATTATTAATTATTTCATCATTTCATTATTACATCAGTTCACCATTTCATTATTACTATTTCATTATTACATTTATTTCATCATTTTATTATTCTATTATTACTATTAAATTTATTCGATAACAAATATCATTTCGAATATAAACTTATTATCCAAAATATAACATTTTATTTTCAATGTATGTATGTATGTATTTATGTATGTATGTATGTATGTATGTATGTATGTATGTATGTATGTATGTATGTATGTATGTATGTATGTATGTATGTATGTATGTATGTATGTATGTATGTGTGTGTGTGTGTGTGTGTGTGTGTGTGTGTGTGTGCGTGTGTGCACATTGTTATATAATGGTATAGAAATGAGAGGAAGAAATTATCTACTAATGTCAAAAAATGTAAAAAAGGAAACTGAAGTATTTTTATCTGCAGTTATTTTTTGGGATTAGTTATTTTTCTATTTTAAATTACTATTGTTAGTTGTTTCTCTTCCTGATTGTGTTAAATATAATTTGTAAAAATTTTGTTTATTTTAATAGGAAATCCACAGTTCTTTCTATTATTATTTTTAATATGTACCATACATTTAAATTATTTGAAAATTTATTTATTGTAATTAGCTTATATTTTATATTAATTTAATTATTATTATACACGTTACGAATATGAATATAAATAAATTACACGATTTATGTGTTACATCAATAATGTATTTCTATTTGTAAAAGTTTTTATTTTTTTAATTATATCATGAAAATCTATAAACAAAAAAATATTATAATCAATATTATCAAATCCATTTAATAAAAGAAATATAATTTTTTTTCTATCAAAATACCTGGTGATCGATTATTGTATATTTTGATGCGTTAATGGATATTTTTATGGCAAAGCTATTATTTTAGACCGTAAGTACAGAAAATCTCTAAGGATTATAATGTTTCCATTGAAATGCAATAGGTATATCAAAATAGACAATGGATCAATTATTGTACATTCGGATAAAAAAATGTTGTTTGTACGGTTAATTAATTTGTGAAAATGAATTATTTACAGTGCCTATATAATTAATGTATATTCACTGTATTTCAAATTTTTCATAACAAATTTAGAAAATATTGAATTTTTTGATATTTGTTTTTGGTTAGGATAAATTTAATTATTTATGGGAATAAAGTTAATCGTGTAGAAATAATAAAGAATTTTTGAGAAATGCCGTAAATATATTTAAATTTTAATATTGGATTTAATAAAGTAGTGACTTTTTGATGTTTTAAATGAAACAGAAAAAATAGTTTTTATTGACCATTTTTAACTTCACTTCAATTAATAAGAAAATATTTTTTAAATATACAATATTATTATGAGAAAAATTCAGAGGGTTATACTGTTTTCCAATAAGCGCTTCAAAAGTTTAAATGGGAATAAAAAAAGTATTTATTTAATTAATTAATATTTTTTTTATCTTTAAGCATATTCTATGGCATTAATTATGGAACACAATTTCATTCATATAACTACCACGACTTTGCTTGATATAGTGTAATCGTTTAGTCTAATTTTTAGAAATTCTTTTAAATAATTGTGGTTCAATTTCATGAATTATACGTTCAATGTTTATTTTTAATGCTTCTGTTGTTTGTGATTTATCAGCAAAAACCAATGATTTTACACAATCCCACAGAAAATAATCCAATCGAGTTAGATCACATGATCTTGGTGGCCAATTGATGGGTCCATTTTGTGAAATAGTGAGCTCATTAAACTTTTGTTCCAATAAGTCTATTGCTTCCATAGATGTATGGCACGTAGCACCGTCCTGTTGAAACCATATATCGTGCAAATCATTTTCAATCATTTTTGGAAAAAAATCATTAAACATGGTTCGGTAATACACTCCGTTTACTAAAACGTCATCTCCTGCTTCGTTTTTTTTAAAAAAAATGATCCGATGACAGTATATAATGACCAGTATATAACGCACATCAGACAGTTACTTTTTGTGGATGCAGTGGTCTTTGTTCAATGATTTGTGGATTTCTTTCACTCCAAATTCTGCAATTTTCTTTATTTAGTGTTGACCGTAAGTTTCACGAAGCGTACGATAAGTTTTACGTACCAAAAGTTGATTTTTATAACAAGTTTTTATAATTTTTAAGCGTTGTTGTAGTGTTAAACGTTCCATGACAATTTGTGAAATTATTATGAGTTGAAATGATAAATGAGCATAAAAAATTCAAACATGGCTGTCATTAGCTGTCAAAGTTTTGACATTTTTATTGGAAAACCCTATGGTATGGTTTTAGTTTACAGTCTTAAAATTAATTTATTGTTGCTGTAGATATGATTTTTTACTGAATTTAGTTTATATAACAGATTATTATTATTTTCTCATTCTAAAGTTTGGAGATTATTATTATATATATTATTTCAATTTAATTTCTTTAAAAAAATGCTTCATTTATAAATATGCAAACGATTGTTTTAGGCAGAATTATTGTAAATATAAAATATATGTTATACTTTTTTAACTAATTAATTAATTAGTATATAATACAACAATGCATACAAATATACAAAGAAATATACAATTACATAAAAATATGTATGGTTTTTCTTAAAATCAAAATATTGATAGTATAAAAATATTAGGTACGTTACTTTCATTTTGGATTATAAATTAACGAGTTTAAATTTTTTCGTCATGAAATTCAGTCTTTTAATTTTATTTTTATTTTCACTAGTAAATTTAATTAGATAATTAAAAGGGTGCTTCCTTTTTTATAAAAAGAAAAGTAAAATATTTTTTTGAATGAAAATCTAATCAAAATATAATAAGAATTAAATAAGGATATTTTTATTTATGCCTGGTATTTTCTAAATTTATTTTCAATGAGATTATCATCTGTTCAAGTCAATATGAAATATTTTTTAATTTTTTTTTAAATTCTATACATTTTGAAATTAACTGTTTCAATTTTTTTGATAAAATTAGCTTATTTTTAAATTCAAATGATGTGAACTATATGTACAATGAGTTATATTTATTAGAAAAAGATTATAGAAAATTAGAAAAATAATTTCATTTATTGAAGAAAGTATTTTGTACATAAACAGTTGTTTTTAAGAAAAAAAATTACATAAGATTTTTTTAATTATCTAATAGTTTGAAAATAAATTTTACTTATTATAGAAAATAATAGTATTTTATTAAAATATGTATATTCAATTTTAATGTTTAAAGTATGACAGACTAAAATATTATTAAATAGCATATTTCATAACAAATATTGTAGATTAAAAAAAATATTCCGGTAAAAAACTAATTGTAGAAAATGTATTTATTTCTTTAAATACAAAGGAAAAAATTTCATGTTGTAATTAATTAAATTAGATATTTGCAAATAACTAGCGTAAGTTATTAAGAATATTTGTATTAGTCAATAAATGTGTTATATTAAAATTTAATAGTAATTAAATTTTAAATTAAATATGGTTGTGAATAGGCAAAAAATAACGTTCATATATTGTAATAAAAAAATTGAAAGATATAAAATTATTAATGATACACTAGTAATATTGCAATATAATTTTTATGTGGTGTAAAATGTCGGATATATAAATCAGAAACTGCGAAATAAAACAAATGTTCCAGGAAAACTGAATGGAAAATACTTTTTATTGTATGTCTATGTAGATATATTCTCATGTTAAAGTTATAAGAAACATGAAACGAATGTACTTTCCGTGTATATATTTAAATTTGACTGTTCGAGGTCAGAGTAACAGAGTAAAGGACATCGAGACGAACTGACTGGATAACGAATAGTTGACCCATCTTAAACATATAACTATCCGTGAATCCACCGGTCCATTATCCCAAGTAACTGATACAATCCATTACAGGTACACAATTTATTGATACCTTCGTTGGCATCGAGGCCGTTAGTTATTGTCAATTTACGTAACGTCCAACGGCCATGTCCGAGCCATATGCTGCTTCAATGTTCGCCCATCTCAGTTAACCAGCGAACTTCTCAACCCACACACATTTGAACTACAAACATATTCTAGAATAGAATAATACAAAATTCGTATCCGTGTTGTGCCACTACTAGTTTCATAAATTGTTTACGTGGTAGCAAAAGCTCGAGTGGTAGCGGTGAATTTTGATTTGCAGTTTCTGCAAACCGATCGCTTTAGCTCTTTTCGATTTATTCAGTGTAATTTAAGACCGCAGTTGCAAGTAACGTATTAATTTTATTTCTATTATAAATAATATATATATATATATATATATATATATATATATATATATATCATTTAAAATGAAACACTACGTTTGAAATTATTGTTTACGTGAATTAAATGTTATTATAAAATTTAATGCACTAAAATAAAATATTTACAGAATACAAGATATAAAATTAATAACAACTTATATTTAATAGAATTTTAAAAAAATATAAATATATAAAATAAAAATATATATATAAAACTCTAGTATTTATTAAAGTTGAAGCCAGGTAGTCGTACATATTGGTTTTGATTAATTACTTATTATATAAATACAAATTCAGTTTTGAATTATATTTATTATTATTTGTTTTTGGTATTATAAAAATTTAGTTTGCCTTCATGTTATCAAATTTTATAAAAATGTTCAATAATCACTTATTATTTATTATCTAACTTGATATATATTTTGAAGGTCATATCATCCTTCGTAAATTATTGCGTTATTTTATTTTGCTGAATTTTTCAATATTTAGTTTAGTATACTTAGTTCTATATTAATTTACTTTTTTATTCTATTATTCAGTTATATTTTTATTTCAGTTAGAGATAAGACGAATGAAGATAAGAAAATATATAAGTAAGTCATAACTAAGAATTTTTAATTCTGATGACGATGGTATGGCTATTGAGAAGTGCACATCAGTTTATAAACAAATAAAATGAACAATAAGTAATTATTGAACACTATTATAAATATTTGTTTGTTTTTTTGGAATAATTTATGTGTGTTAAATTATTATTTGAATCTGTTTAATATTTATTGATGTTGAAAATTTGTTTGAGTTTTTCTGTATACTTTCTCAGCTGTAATATATATATATATATATATATATATATATATATATATATATATATATATATATATATATGTTTACATGGTGGCTTAAATGAGACTAAAGAATGCATAATAAAAATATTTTTTTCAATTTTATGTTAGAAAATATATTATATGGGCATTTTAAGAGCTATATATGAAATATCACATATTTAAATTGCTTCCACCCATTTTTTGCTGACAAATATTGGCCTTTTCAAGAATATTTTGCATACTAAACGCAAGATTTCGGGCTTGAAATTTCTTATTTTGTCACGAATGTTATTCTTGAACTACTACATTGTTTGAAGTTACACTTGCACTTTTAAGTAAGTCTACAAGAAGATATTAGGGGACATTAAATCTGGCGAACGGGGAGGTAAAACGACATTATAATTTCTTGAAATGAGTCGTTCACCAAAAAGTTGATGAAGAAACTTTATTTTCGCTTTTATTCGAAACTTATGTCAGGATTATTTTGCACTACCGGACATAAGAAATTATCAATCATGGTTCTGTATAGAGCTCCGGTGATAGTTTCTGGGTGATCTTTTCATTTTTGAAAAAATATGAGCCGATAAATCTATTAGTTAGAACACCTTACCGGTCCGCAAAAAAAAATGCTACGTCGTTTGGTGGTCTGTGAACAAAAAAGTTTCAGAACCGCTGGTTTAAATGAAAAAGGATCTAACGCATATATAGTGGAGAAATGTTTAATCGATATATACTTATAATAGTATAAAATTCAGAGGTTTTAATTATCACATATATCGAAGTCATATGAATATTCCTTGATAAAATTAAATTTAGAATGAATATAAGCTTCGCATGTATGATAAATGATACATTTTGAATTGTTTTTTTTTGTAATTTCCAACAATGGTTATCAGACAGATATCTGTTTTTAACGAGACTATTACTTAATGTTCTGTATTTAGTTTGATAAATAAATTACAACAATTGATCGAGCGATGAAATTAAATGTTTGCGAAAAAAATGTTTAATCATTGTTTCAATGTAAAGATAATTACATTTGATAACAAGATATCTCTGTTTTTAAGTACAATATTGTTACAATCAAACGGTCGGGTGTTCTGTCAACGGGCAATGAAATTAACAAGAATATTTACAGCTTGCTACGCTGTTAATGGTGGCGAGACACACACAACAACATCAATGAAAAATGTTATTAAATTACGTACAAATGGGCTTTTTATTTATAACGGGACGCCGGGGTTCGCGGAACAGGCGTCGGACGGGTATGGGTGTTCGGTAGTTGCATGCGGGCGCGGTTTACTTAATCCGTGGCCGGCGAGCGATTATATATTTCACACGGAATGGGGTCTTCGCGAGAGCTATTTTTTGCGTAATTTCGCGTATAAATGCATATTTTAGTGCGAAAACACGGCTATTAAATTTTCTGCAGCACAAAAATTTCATTTCGTAAACGCCGACACTGTTTATGATAAATGTATTTATTAAGTTAATGTGCTTTTAGAATTAAGTACGAAAGAAATTAAGGAAGCATTTTGGGCGTTCGCAGAAAACGACCAATGGTATGTCGAGTGCTACGAAATGAGGACAACGAATATTACTTCGTTGATCGCGCGTACTGTTTTCCAATGAGCATCTTTTCATGAGTCAAGAAAACTGATTCATTTCGATGTATAATATATATAGTAAACAAGAAAATTTTCGAAACTTAGATATATATTGTATATAAAGATAATTTAAAATGTTCTATCTTATAATATTATTATTTTTTAAAAAAAAATATATAAAGTACTAAAAATAATATTATTTTTTAATATTTGTATGTGGACCAAAAAGAAAAAAAATCATATATATATATATATATCCACGAGGGTCGTTTGATAAGTATGTTAAAAAAGTAAGAAAAAGTAAATTCAAAAAATTAATTAAATTAAACATTAAATAAATTCACCATACTTATCTAACGACCCTCGTATGATCGAACATTTTTCTTCTATATTTAAAAAAAAAGTTTTCGATTAATACATCTTACCTGTTATCATCAATGGTAGTAAAACATTGGTTCCGAATGGACAACATAAAGAAGCAAGAAATATGTTTGAGAATAACACGAAAAGATAAAAATAAATAAATGGATTAGAGAAAAAACAAAAGTAATGGATGTTGTGACAAAAGTGAAAAATTTGAAATATAAATTGAGCGGTTACATAGTAAGAAGAGAGGACCACCGATGAATAAGGAAAGTTATTGATTGGAAATCTAGATATGTAGAAGACCCAGGAATAGATCCAAGAATATATACAACAGAGAGACAAGGAAATTCGTCGAAATGGGCTAGAATAGGAAGGTATTTGATCAGTTCAAATGGAAGATTTTGAGAGAAACCTTCATCCAGCAGTAGATAAAGAGAGACTGATAATGACGATAATAATGATGTATATATATATATATATATATATATATATATATATATATATATATATATATATATACATACATATGTGTGCCCAAATGATTAAAAACACCTATTTTTTCTCCAAGTGAACGAATTATATAAATAAAAATCATAAATGTGTTTTCTGAATATTATAAATTAAGTTTTTCTGAGAATAAATAAAATATTATTTTTTCATATCTACAATTAAAATAAAAAACGAAAAATCAATTAAAATTTACATATGTTGCAATATTAATATTTTATAGTATTTTTTATGCAATTTTTTACCACTTCCACATCTTCATGCCATACTTCGATCAATTTTTCAATAAACTCGTGTTTATTAGTTATTAATTCCTTATCACATTACGTTTTACAATATATCAAAAATTCTGTGTTAGGTTCATGTCTGGTTAATTTCTGGGTTGATCAAGTACTGAAATATATTGTTGTTTTAATTATTCAGAAACACACTTTGCCTTATGGCTACAAGTAAAATTATTTATGAAGGTAAATTTCTCTCCATTTGAAAACCATTCTTTCAGTCGAAGTAAAAGTGTTTCTAGAACTTTTTATATTGGCCTTGTTGTAATTTAAATATATGTATATATATATATATATATATATATATATATATATATATATAACACGAACTAAATAATTACAGAGGTGGTACATATGAGGTCTCATGTAATGAATAAATATTTATTTTAGGTTAACATTAACAGTAATTACAGTAAATTGAATTGTTAACAACAATCTCTATTTTGAGTTCTCTTAAAACATAAAAGAGTAGAATATTTTTTTTAAAATAAATATAGACTAAACATTGCATTTCAATCTGTTAATTATTGTTAAAAAAAATTTATCATAATTTTGTTTAACACTTCTAAGAAACACTGTGTGTTACTAGAAAGTACCTAAATATTAATGCAGTTTATACAAGTAAGTGTGCTGAAATCTCGAAGAAAACTTCAACTTTATATAGATGTTTTGAAATTTAATTATTTTCAGCAAGAAAATGCAATATAATATTTATGGTTAATACAAAAGACAGAACAAATACATGAAATAAAATATTGTATCATCAATGTAATTTACTTTCAAGAGTTAATTCTAGCGGAAGTTCATTATTTTAAGATGCTAAAATATTAGGTTGCATGATATATCCTAATATGGTTTGTCCTAGTATTAAAATTTTATAGAATAAATTTTATTTAGACGTCAAAAATTGATACTATTTGTTTTGAAACTGTGTCTAATTTATTTTAACGATAATAGCTCCATTAACGAAATGTGCATTAGCTGGTTGTTGTTATAAACAAATAAAGTAAATAATAAACATTTATTGAACATTTAATAGCTTGTAGTATTGGAGTAATAATTTATTTGTGTGAAAGGAAAATAAAAATATTTATTTATTTTAATTTTTTAAAAGATACTGAAAAATTTTCAATTTTATTTGAGTATTATATTTAAGAAAGATAACGATTAAAAAAATATAAATTGAAAATGGTTATTGGACATACAATAGTAATTACAAAAATCATTTGATAATTACTTAATATTAATTAAATTAAATATTTTCATTAAAAGCATAAAAAAATCAATCAGAAAATATTAAACTTTAACAAAATTGAATTAGAATTGTTTTTAAAAATAGAGTGAAGTCAAGATTAATTAAAATTAAAATAATTTTTAGTTTTTTTAAATTGTAATAAAAGATATATTTTTTAAAACATATTATAAAATGAATAACAAAATTAAATTATTTAAAAAATATGGAAAAGAAAAATTATTTAATGCAAATTGGAATATATTTTGTGGTAAATATTGTTTAAAAATATTACTTATTTTTTTACAGTAAAATAAAATATGTAGATTTCAACGATTTGAAACAAATAAATGTTTTTATAAAAATAAAATGTATGGTCTGTAACACCTAAAAATATTTTGTCACAGTAGACAGAAAATTGTATTGAGTAGCTACATAATTATGTTTTAATGTTTTACTATAATATTTAGGTATGGAAGCTACTAAATAAGAATTTTTCTTCATAAAACATAATATAAATATTGTGTAGAAACATCTAAAGAAAAACATCAATTATTTCTTATAAGAACGATTTCAAGGACGCATACTAAAAAGCAGTTAGTCACATTTGTGTATTCAGTTTGTGAAATAATTATAAAGATAATCAAATGTTGAAATAAATGAGAGAATTTGGAAAAGTAAAAAACAGTATTTGAAATAATTGTTCATTAGAACCTCGAACAGTTAATTGGTTATTCATTATTTGATTAGCATATTTTTTTACAAAATATTTTATATGGAATGAAATTAATTACTATTTTAATATTTTTTCCAATTTGTATATTATTTAGTAATTCCTGTTTTACTTGTTTTATTTGCATTTAAATATTTCACAAGTTATTTTTACTATAGAATTCTAATTTTTATTAAAAAGAAATTTTATATGAATATACGAACAAAAATTAACATATAATATGATCTATATTGATTGATCATTAAATTAAAATAACATTTCGTAGTAGCCGACAGAATTGTTTTCGTTTTTAGGATTTCCATCTTTATAACTTTTTTAGAATGTTATTTTTTTTTTAATTTAAACTCTAGATGTGTTAAATGTATTGGATTTTATTTCATTGTTCCAAGCAATCATTTTAACATTCTAATTGTTTAATATTGTAATATAATTTTAGCAATTAATATTTTATTTTCTGAATTATGTTTTTGGAATTTAAGAGTTATTATTATTTTAGTCTATTAATTAAGTATACTTTTAACTCTGCGACGGTCGGATAGTGAAACTCCCATCTACAGTTGGGCGAAGTTTGACAAATACAAATGTTTATTATTATGTAATAAATTATGTAGATAACGCTTTATTTAAATAAAATTATAAAATGTACTTATGATTCAAGGCATTTGTAGAAGTCTATGAGTGAGGAAGGAACAGAAAATTTCTTACCTCTAAGAAAAATCGTTTCTGAGAAAACTAATAAATAAGATGTGCACAACCTCTCAGAGACAACCAGACCGTTATAGGGTTAAATATTTATTTTTTGTTTAATTTTTCAAATCTCAAGTCTTTTTAGCTATGAATCTTTTGCAAGCTTGTTTTCTTAAATATTTTAATTTAACCATATCAGTTTTTAATATTTTAAACACACTAGCTACTATTAAAACATTCAATTATTTTTCTATAGAGTGGCTCAAATGAGACTGAAGGATAGTAAATAATAGTTAGCAAGTAAATGTATGTTTAAACAATTCAGTTCCATTTGAATCACTTTATGTAATAAAGTGCTATATTAATAATGTAATTTCTATTTTTTTTATAGCTTTAGCAAAAAAAAAATTAGTTTATGGTATTTACATATTTCAATGGATACTTCTATGAAATGACTAAACATTTTTATATTTCCGTTTTTTTTAATTCTTTTTAATAACCTAATAGCAATTTAAAATATAGTGTAGCTATCAAATATATATTTTTCACTTGTATAACAAATAACAACACAATAATGAACGTTGTAAAATAGTGTATTATTATGTTTAATTGTTATAAAAATCAAAAAGATATGTTAGATAACTATTATATTTTTTCAATGGTTAAATTTATCCAAAAATATAAAAAGATTTCATAATTAAATTTTATATTTTACATATTTTTTATAAATAGTAATAAAATTATTATTTGTTATTTTTATGACTGATATATTTTAAATATTATCTCTCATATATATATATATATATATATATATATATATATATATATATATATATATATATTTCATTTTCTCAAAGTGAATGAAATGTGTAAAAGGGATTCTAGGAAAATGTATTGTGATCTTCTTTGAATATTAATAATTTAAAATATGAAATAAAAACTATAAATCAATTTCTGTTCAAAACGTAGAAAATGCTCATCAATATTCAAATGATATCAGCATAACTAGTTATAATTATAAAATCTTACAAATGACTAGTTTTAAATAGTTGTGACTCATATTCTAAATAGATTTGATTGTTTTTAAAGAAAATGAAATAAATACAAAGTGTTAAGAAGAAACAAATAAAGTTAAGATATCTGTCAATTCAAACACTCATTGTTATTATTTAAATCTAACTTTAATTTTCTTATCAGAGCTTCTTAGCAGATCGAATAAAAATAAGAAGGATTTTGTAAGAAACTTACGGAAAATGAAGTCTACGAATTATTTGAATTAGGAGAATTTTGAAAAGAGACTTTTATTCAGTAGTAAATTGACAGATTTTAAAAATTATATATATATATATATATATATATATATATATATATATATATATATATATATATATATATATATATATATATATATATATATATATATATATATATATATATATATATATATATATATATATATATATATATATATATATATATATATATATATATATATATATATATATATATATATATATATATATATATATATATATTTATATATATATATATATATATATATATATATATATATATGAGTATAAAACAATAGTAAATTTGTGGTTACTGTAGTAAGGCCATTTCACACAAACATAAATAAAGAGTATAGAATAGATGAGACAAGACAAACTATGAATACAGTCTATAACAAAACAGATAATAAGAAAAAGTATATATATATATATATATATATATATATATATATATATATATATATATATTCTGTGCACAAGCCATAGAACAAGTGTTTTTGCGTGCGGAATTCATGTTCCTTAGACAAATTTGTTCTCATTTAGTCACAGCACAATCGTGGTGGAGTCGTCGTCCGTTTAAGTTACTACATTCTGTGTACGTGTACGTACTCCATAGTTGCAGGTGCTCGAACTCAAAACCGCATTGTTACAGCGTTAATGGAAAGCAGCGACGAGTCTTCTATTGTTATACGAGACCATGTGAAAGACATATATAAACACACTTTCTTACATACACATTAATGCATTACATTATTCGATGCATGTGTATGTACCAAGAGAATTTGCGTGCGGGCTTTATGTATATACGTGTAATTGTAAAAGTTTCGTATGAAGGTCGAGGTTATAGATAAATCATCGTTTTTGTTTCAAATATATATTTTTAATGGTCATATTTTATTTTTATACAGTTAAACAATATATATATATATATATATATAATTTAAATTTTCCAGAAAATTTGTTACTTAATAAATTTTACTCTAATTTATTCTACAAAATATTTTTTTGAATGTTATTTATGGTTGTAAGTGAATTTTCTTAATGATTTAAATTATTTTACATATGACAATTTTTTGTTGATGAAATTTGTTAGAATATTTCGATGAAATACATTAAATGAAACAGATTAAAAGTTATTTTTTGTGTAAGGTGACCTAAATGAGACTGAAGGTTTAAATACTCATTTACATATTACATCCTTCAGTCTCATTTAAACTATGTTATACATATTGAGGTCCTTTTATTGATTGACTATATATGTATATATATATATATATATACATATATATAAATATATATATATATATATATATATAATATATATAATTTAACTGCTACACAATAATATATAAAAGAATTGTAAATAAGTTGTTCTTCTTGTTGTGTTTAGAAAATAAATTGTCTTTATTTATAATTGTATGTTTTTTAAAAATTTGATATATTTGTGAATATTTATTCAAATGTTTATGTATTGTATTTTACAATATATTTTATATTTATTTATAATATATATATATATATATATATATATATAATATGCATGTGTGTGTGTGTGTACGTATACAGGTATGTATTTGGTCCTTTCTATTTTTTTCACTTGGATACAGATATACGTTTCATTTTCTCACATACACGCACACACACACATATATATATATATATATATATATATATATATATATATATATATATATATATATATATATATACACTTATATACACATATAGAAAAAAATGTATGCTTTTTTGAATTTATATGTGAGTGTATAAAACACTAGTGTAATTAAAGCACACATACCTTGACTTCAATACTATTTTATAGATGTTTATGTAAATCTGCATTAACATCAAACTTGAAAAAAGTAATTTCATACTTTTATTTTTAATTAGTTGTTTTTGTATATATATTTGCGTTTGAAACTTTATACCTGTTAGAAAAATTCAAACTTATAATAAAAATATTGTTTTCAGTAAACAAATAATATCGTCTTACAAATGCACTTTATTTTATCTAGGGCTTGTTACTCATTTCTGTACGGTTGTGTGCGTAAAAATGAAAAAAAATGAGATGCTGAAATGCATTTATGTTGTAGATGAATTTATTTGTAAGTTTTAAATTAATAAAGAAACCGCATGAGAATTTTTATTCTATTCTCATAACAAATTTTAATTTTTACACATTTGCTAACTTTTTAAATGGAATAAATGGTGTAGTAATTTTTTGTAATTTATATATATATATATATATATATATATATATATATAAACTTATATACACATATAGAAAAAAATGTATGCTTTTTTGAATTTATATGTGTGTGTATAAAACACTAGTGTAATTAAAGCACACATACCTTGACTTCAATACTATTTTATAGATGTTTATGTAAATCTGCATTAACATCAAACTTGAAAAAAGTAATTTCATACTTTTATTTTTAATTAGTTGTTTTTGTATATATATTTGCGTTTGAAAGTTTATACCTGTTAGAAAAATTCAAACTTATAATAAAAATATTGTTTTCAGTACAGACAAAAAATGTCGTCTTACAAATGCATTTCATTTTTTCTAGGGATTATTACTTATTTCTGTACGGTTATGTGCGTAAAAATGAAAAAATGAGATGCTGAAATGCATTTATGTTGTAGATGAATTTATTTGTATGTTTTAAATTAATAAAGAAACCGCATGAGAATTTTTATTCTACACTCATAACAAATTTTAATTTTTACACGTTTGCTGACTTTTTAAATGGAATAAATGATGTAGTAATTTTTTGTAATTTATATATACATATATATATATATATATATATATATATATATATATATATATATATGTATATATATATATATATATATATATATATATATATATATATATACATAATATAAATTATTAAAATTACATTATTTTTTCAATTGTTATTTATATATTTATTTGCTAATGTAAGTATAATACAAAATATATTTTAATTCAAATTAAAATAAATCTGTTTAAATTAAGACATTTCAAACAGAATTAGTTTAATTTGGATTAAATATATTCAATAGAATAAATATTACAGTATATAGATTAAAGTTTTAGGTGTTTAATCAGTGGAATATTGCGTTAAAATTTTTTGGTGATGCGGGAATTTTTTTTTTCACTTAGATAACTGCCGATTTAGTTTTTTGCTTATTGCATTTATATACTTATAGAATCAAGTGTAATACAGTAACGTAAATTAATTTTTTTTTCAAAACTATTAAAGTAAATGAGAGACTTTTAGTTAGCGTTGATTCTTATTAGACTCAAAACGTTAGATTTTTTGCATGTCTGCAATATCAACCAAGTGTAGAAGTGGCAATGTACATAAAATATTGTTTATAAAAACACTGAAGGAAATACAATTAAACCCGTAATTATAAAGACAAGACTTCGATAAAATTTTGTCGTTTGAATGTATCACTGCTTTTAAAGAAATGATATATTTGTTTATTACAATTTAAAATTAAGGTTCTATCCCTAAATTTTAATATAAATATTTTATATACGGTGAATGCAGACTTGTATATTTCTAGGTATTTTATAAAGTTTATTACACTTGTATATATATTTAATTTTTAATTCTGAGGTATTGAAACTATTCTGTAAAAGAAAGTAATTGCCGTAAATACTGAATTCTAATTATACATAAAGTAAGGATTGTTTTTGTAATGTATTTTCTTGATTTATATGAATATTAGATGAAAAATAAAATATTTTAAAAACTGAAATTAACTGTAAAATGTTCTTTGATATTTAATTAAATCTCTGTATTATAAAATTATTTATTAAATTATGTGAAAACTTATAAATTTATAATGAAATGATCTTTATAAATGAATTTATATATATATATATATATATATATATATATATATATATATACATATACATATATATATATATATATATATATCCTGAAGATTTCTTAAATCTATTTCATATATTCAGTGAAATAAAAATCAAAAATATATTGACAAAGAAGTAGTGCTAAAAATTCCAATATAAGTATATTTTTTTTAAAAAAACACTTAAAAATCTATACCTTATTTTCAATAATAAATAATCGATTTATACAAATATATAAGATATTAAAGTAATTTTAAAAATAATAAAAATGCATTAATTACCTATATATATATATATATATATATATATATATATATAAACAATAAAACGCTTAATTGATACAGGAAACTTAGAAAATTGCCAAAGAACTGGTCAGCCATTCAAACTTTCAATACGTGAATAACGTAATATAATAAATATTATTAAGAAATAGCCTAAAACAAGCTCTTCTTGTGTCGCAGCACAGTTAGAAAAATATATTGGAAAAAAACTACATCCTTGTACAGTATGGATAATTCTTAAAAAGGCTAGTTACAACGACCCCGTCTGCAGAAAAAAATCAGCTATAAGTAAAGTGAATCAGATCAAAAGGTTTCAATTTACAAATAATTATAAAAATAAATGTAATTAGGAGTTTTGGACCAAGGTTAAAAGTAAATTCTGTATTTATCGTTCTGACGCCCAAATTTTGACATGGAGGAAGGAAAATACAGAACAGCAAGAAAATCATATACACAAAATTGTTAGACATGGTGGTGGTAGGGTTGTATGGCCGTTTCTGGAGTTTTAAACCTAGTTTTTATCGACGAAACCATGAATAAGTTTGAGCATTTGAATATTTTAAAACAAAATTTAAAAGAAAATGCTAGAAAATTGTGTTTGAATAATAAATATTACTTTCAACATGATAGCAACCCAAACCATAATGCTCATATAGTGATATAGTGAAGCTTTGGGTTCTTTACAATACTCCCCATATACTGAAAACACCACCACAATCTCCCAATTTAAATTCCATAGAACATTTTAGGGATTTATTAGAAAAAAAATTCGACAGCACCATATTACCTTTAAGAAAAAACTTAAATCGTTACTTCAAAAGGAGTGGGCAAATATAACATCGAAAGCAACAAAAAAAATAATTTATTCAATGCCAAATCGTTTGAATGAAGTAGTAACAAGAAAAGAGAAACAAACGAGATATTAAACTCTTTTTTTTAAAAAAAATGTTGATATTTCTTCTGTATAATATTAAAAGTGAAAATACTTTTGCTAAGCGAAAATATCACGTACTGTTTTTATTTTAACAATTTATACTATATAATAAAATTAACTATTGCTTTTTTTAATTTTTCTAATGAATATTATATTTATTATCAATTAAATATATATTTTTTTATTTTAACGATTTTATTGAATTATATCAATTAATTGCTTATGTTACCCTTAAGTCAAATACTTAGATATGTCAGTGTGTGTATGTATATATATACATTACTGAATTTAATTGTTTTCAATACAGTTTAATACGATTTGAAATATCTATTATTATATGTTACATTAACAATATATGCATTATATTTTAAAATTTAAAATGTTACTATTATATTTATTGAAGTATGTAAATGTTTTTAAGAAATTAAACAATAGAAAAAATATTTTTTTAGTTAATTTTTACCCATATGTAACATATAAATTTTAACATCAAATATGTTGCAAGGAAGTATCACGAGATCGTCGTGATTAAAATTAAAATATTGAAAAAAAATCGATAGTAAAAATAATATAAAGAAAAAATATTCAAATATAAAATAAAAAAAATTCTAATATGAATTACACATTATAAGAGAAAATATTTTTAATTTATACTAGTATATAATATTTGAATTCCAATATTAAACTTGTATTGAAATTGGAATAACAAAAAGTTATAATGTGAAGAGAAAAATATTTTTTTTCTAATGTTTATTTTACTTCTATTTCAACACATTATAATGTCATTCTATATTAGAAATATATATTGTATTTTTAATTCAATACAATTTAGAATAAAAATTCAAATGTTACATTCGAGTATAGAGTGACAGAGAAATGTTTTTTTCTTTAATGTCATTTTATATTAAAATAATTTTTGTATTTTAATTTCAATATAAATTTAGTATTAGAATTCAAATGTTACATCTGATTATAGAGTGACAGAAATATATTTTTGTCAAATTTTTTTTTTTTTTTTTTTTTTTTTTTTTTTGTACAGAATTATATGAATCCCAAGTTAAATACAAATTTAGTATTAGAATTCGAATGTTATATCCGAGTATAGAGTGACAGAGAAATATTCTTTCGTTAAATGTGTTTTTTTTTGTATAGAATTATATGTATTGCAAGTTAAATACAAATTTAGTATTAGAATTCGAATGTTATATCCGAGTATAGAGTGACAGAGAAATATTCTTTCGTTAAATGTGTTTTTTTTTTGTACAGAATTATATGTATTGTAAGTTAAATACAAATTTAGTATTAGAATTCGAATGTTATATCCGAGTATAGAGTGATAGAGAAATAATTTTTCGTTAAATATGTTTTTTTTTGTACAGAATTATATGTATTGCAAGTTAAATACAAATTTAGTATTAGAATTCGAATGTTATATCCGAGTATAGAGTGATAGAGAAATAATTTTTCGTTAAATATGTTTTTTTTTGTACAGAATTATATGTATTGCAAGTTAAATACAAATTTAGTATTAGAATTCGAATGTTATATCCGAGTATAGAGTGACAGAGAAATAATTTTTCGTTAAATATGTTTTTTTTTGTACAGAATTATATGTATTGCAAGTTAAATACAAATTTAGTATTAGAATTCGAATGTTATATCCGAGTATAGAGTGACAGAGAAATATTTTTTCGTTAAATATGTTTTGTTTTGTACAGAATTATATGTATTGCAAGTTAAATACAAATTTAGTATTAGAATTCGAATGTTATATCCGAGTATAGAGTGACAGAGAAATATTCTTTCGTTAAATGTGTTTTTTTTTTTGTACAGAATTATATGTATTGTAAGTTAAATACAAATTTAGTATTAGAATTCAAATGTTATATCCGAGTATAGAGTGACAGAGAAATAATTTTTCGTTAAATATGTTTCTTTTTGTACAGAATTATATGTATTGCAAGGTTAATACAAATTTAGTATTAGAATTCGAATGTTATATCCGAGTATAGAGTGACAGAGAAATAATTTTTCGTTAAATATGTTTTTTTTTTTTTTTTTTTTTTTTGTACAGAATTATATGTATTGCAAGTTAAATACAAATTTAGTATTAGAATTCGAATGTTATATCCGAGTATAGAGTGACAGAGAAATATTCTTTCGTTAAATGTGTTTTTTTTTGTACAGAATTATATGTATTGCAAGTTAAATACAAATTTAGTATTAGAATTCGAATGTTATATCCGAGTATAGAGTGACAGAGAAATATTTTTTCGTTAAATATGTTTTGTTTTGTACAGAGATATAATATATGAATTGCAAGTTAAATACAAATTTAGTATTAGAATTCGAATGTTACATTCGATTATAGAATGACAGAGAAATATTTTTTCCTTAAATATGTTTTTTTTGTACAGAATTATATGAATTGCAAGTTAAATACAAATTTAGTATTAGAATTCGAATGTTACATTCGATTATAGAATGACAGAGAAATATTTTTTCCTTAAATATGTTTTTTTTTTTTTTTTTTTTGTACAGAATTATATGAATTGCAAGTTAAATACAAATTTAGTATTAAAATTTTAATGTTACATCCGAGTATAGAGTGACAGAGAAATATTTTTTCGTTAAATATGTTTTGTTTTTTTGTACAGAATTATATGTATTGCAAGTTAAATACAAATTTAGTATTAGAATTCAAATGTTATATTCGAGTATAGAGTGACAGAGAAATATTTTTTCGTTAAATATGTTTTGTTTTGTACAGAATTATATGTAATGCAAGTTAAATACAAATTTAGTATTAGAATTCGAATGTTATATTCGATTATAGAATGACAGAGAAATATTTTTTCCTTAAATATGTTTTTTTTGTACAGAATTATATGAATTGCAAGTTAAATACAAATTTAGTATTAAAATTTTAATGTTACATCCGAGTATAGAGTGACAGAGAAATAATTTTTCGTTAAATATGTTTTTTTTTTTTTTTTTTTTTTTTTTGTACAGAATTATATGTATTGCAAGTTAAATACAAATTTAGTATTAGAATTCGAATGTTATATCCGAGTATAGAGTGACAGAGAAATAATTTTTCGTTAAATATGTTTTTTTTTTGTACAGAATAATATGTATTGCAAGTTAAATACAAATTTAGTATTAGAATTCGAATGTTACATTCGATTATAGAATGACAGAGAAATATTTTTTCCTTAAATATGTGTTGTTTTTTTTGTACAGAATTATATGAATTGCAAGTTAAATACAAATTTAGTATTAGAATTCGAATGTTATATTCGATTATAGAATGACAGAGAAATATTTTTTCCTTAAATATGTTTTTTTTGTACAGAATTATATGAATTGCAAGTTAAATACAAATTTAGTATTAAAATTTTAATGTTACATCCGAGTATAGAGTGACAGAGAAATATTTTTTCGTTAAATATGTTTTGTTTTTTTGTACAGAATTATATGTATTGCAAGTTAAATACAAATTTAGTATTAGAATTCAAATGTTATATTCGAGTATAGAGTGACAGAGAAATATTTTTTCGTTAAATATGTTTTGTTTTGTACAGAATTATATGTATTGCAAGTTAAATACAAATTTAGTATTAGAATTCGAATGTTATATCCGAGTATAGAGTGACAGAGAAATAATTTTTCGTTAAATATGTTTTTTTTTTTGTACAGAATAATATGTATTGCAAGTTAAATACAAATTTAGTATTAGAATTCGAATGTTACATTCGATTATAGAATGACAGAGAAATATTTTTTCCTTAAATATGTGTTGTTTTTTTTGTACAGAATTATATGTATTGCAAGTTAAATACAAATTTAGTATTAGAATTCGAATGTTATATCCGAGTATAGAGTGACAGAGAAATATTTTTTCGTTAAATATGTTTTGTTTTGTACAGAATTATATGTATTGCAAGTTAAATACAAATTTAGTATTAGAATTCAAATGTTACATCTGAGTATAGAGTGACAGAGAAATATTTTTCCGTTAAATATGTTTTTTTTTTTTTTTTTTTTGTACAGAATTATATGTATTGCAAGTTAAATACAAATTTAGTATTAGAATTCAAATGTTACATCTGAGTATAGAGTGACAGAGAAATATTTTTCCGTTAAATATGTTTTTTTTTTTTTTTTTTTTTGTACAGAATTATATGTATTGCAAGTTAAATACAAATTTAGTATTAGAATTCGAATGTTATATCCGAGTATAGAGTGACAGAGAAATATTTTTTCGTTAAATATGTTTTGTTTTGTACAGAATTATATGTATTGCAAGTTAAATACAAATTTAGTATTAGAATTCGAATGATTTATCCAAGTATAGAGTGACAGAGAAATATTCTTTCGTTAAATGTGTTTTTTTTTGTACAGAATTATATGTATTGCAAGTTAAATACAAATTTAGTATTAGAATTTGAATGATTTATCCGAGTATAGAGTGACAGAGAAATATTCTTTTGTTAAATGTGTTTTTTTTTGTACAGAATTATATGTATTGCAAGTTAAATACAAATTTAGTATTAGAATTCAAATGTTACATCTGAGTATAGAGTGACAGAGAAATATTTTTCCGTTAAATATGTTTTTTTTTTTTTTTTTTTTTTGTACAGAATTATATGTATTGCAAGTTAAATACAAATTTAGTATTAGAATTCGAATGTTATATCCGAGTATAGAGTGACAGAGAAATATTCTTTCGTTAAATGTGTTTTTTTTTGTACAGAATTATATGTATTGCAAGTTAAATACAAATTTAGTATTAGAATTCGAATGTTACATCCGAGTATAGAGTGACAGAGAAATATTTTTTCGTTAAATATGTTTTTTTTATACAGAATTATATGTATTGCAAGTTAAATACAAATTTAGTATTAGAATTCGAATGTTACATCCGAGTATAGAGTGACAGAGAAATATTTTTTCGTTAAATATGTTTTTTTTTTTTTTTTTTGTACAGAATTATATGTATTGCAAGTTAAATACAAATTTAGTATTAGAATTCAAATGTTATATTCGAGTATAGAGTGACAGAGAAATATTTTTTCGTTAAATATGTTTTGTTTTGTACAGAATTATATGTAATGCAAGTTAAATACAAATTTAGTATTAGAATTCGAATGTTATATTCGATTATAGAATGACAGAGAAATATTTTTTCCTTAAATATGTTTTTTTTGTACAGAATTATATGAATTGCAAGTTAAATACAAATTTAGTATTAGAATTCAAATGTTACATCTGAGTATAGAGTGACAGAGAAATATTTTTCCGTTAAATATGTTTTTTTTTTTTTTTTTTTTTTTTAAAGAATTATATGTATTGCAAGTTAAATACAAATTTAGTATTAGAATTCGAATGTTATATCCGAGTATTGAGTGACAGAGAAATATTCTTTCGTTAAATGTGTTTTGTTTTGTACAGAATTATATGTATTGCAAGTTAAATACAAATTTAGTATTAGAATTCGAATGTTATATCCGAGTATAGAGTGACAGAGAAATATTCTTTCGTTAAATGTGTTTTTTTTTGTACAGAATTATATGTATTGCAAGTTAAATACAAATTTAGTATTAGAATTCGAATGTTATATCCGAGTATAGAGTGACAGAGAAATATTCTTTCGTTAAATGTGTTTTTTTTTGTACAGAATTATATGTATTGCAAGTTAAATACAAATTTAGTATTAGAATTCAAATGTTACATCTGAGTATAGAGTGACAGAAATATTTTTTTCAATTTTTTTTTGTACAGAATTATATGTATTGCATGTTAAATACAAATTTATTATTAGAATTCGAATGATTTATCCGAGTATAGAGTGACAGAGAAATATTTTTTCGTTAAATATGTTTTGTTTTGTACAGAA
This sequence comes from Neoneuromus ignobilis, assembly GCA_029203775.1. Lineage (NCBI taxonomy): Eukaryota > Metazoa > Arthropoda > Insecta > Megaloptera > Corydalidae > Neoneuromus > Neoneuromus ignobilis. The sequence continues at coordinate 27,187,980 of CP092093.1, forward strand.
TTATATGTATTGCAAGTTAAATACAAATTTAGTATTAGAATTCGAATGTTACATCCGAGTATAGAGTGACAGAGAAATATTTTTTCGTTAAATATGTTTTTTTTATACAGAATTATATGTATTGCAAGTTAAATACAAATTTAGTATTAGAATTCGAATGTTACATCCGAGTATAGAGTGACAGAGAAATATTTTTTCGTTAAATATTTTTTTTTTTTTTTTTTTTTTTTGTACAGAATTATATGTATTGCAAGTTAAATACAAATTTAGTATTAGAATTCGAATGTTATATCCGAGTATAGAGTGACAGAGAAATATTTTTTCGTTAAATATGTTTTGTTTTGTACAGAATTATATGTATTGCAAGTTAAATACAAATTTAGTATTAGAATTCGAATGATTTATCCAAGTATAGAGTGACAGAGAAATATTCTTTCGTTAAATGTGTTTTTTTTTGTACAGAATTATATGTATTGCAAGTTAAATACAAATTTAGTATTAGAATTCGAATGTTTCATCTGAGTATAGAGGACAGAGAAATATTTTTCCGTTAAATATTTTTTTTTTTTTTTTTTTTTTTTTTTTTTTTTTGTACAGAATTATATGTATTGCAAGTTAAATACAAATTTAGTATTAGAATTTGAATGATTTATCCGAGTATAGAGTGACAGAGAAATATTCTTTTGTTAAATGTGTTTTTTTTTGTACAGAATTATATGTATTGCAAGTTAAATACAAATTTAGTATTAGAATTCAAATGTTACATCTGAGTATAGAGTGACAGAGAAATATTTTTCCGTTAAATATGTTTTTTTTTTTTTTTTTTTTTTTTTTTTTTTTTTTTGTACGGAATTATATGTATTGCAATTAAAATACAAATTTAGTATTAGAATTCGAATGATTTATCCGAGTATAGAGTGACAGAGAAATAATTTTTCGTTAAATATGTTTTGTTTTTTTGTACAGAATTATATGTATTGCAAGTTAAATACAAATTTAGTATTAGAATTCAAATGTTACATCCAAGTATAGAGTATCAAAGTATTCTTATTGTAATTGTAATTTAGTATTAGAATTCAAATGTTATATACCTGTACAGGTTGACTGACAAGAATTTTTTGGAGAATATATTAGATCTTTTTGAATTTCAATTCTAATAAAAATTTGATTTTTCATTTCCTATGTTATTCATGAGTATAAATTAATTAAGAAAATAATTTTACTTTATTCGAATGTTTAATATATTTTAGAACTTTTTGTATTTCAATTTCAATAGAATATATAATCATGTCACGTTTACGTGGTAGCTTCTTGCAACAGCTTCATACTTATATAACATTTTATCTCTAATGTCAAATTTTTGCTTAAAGTTATCACTTGATTGAAATAATTAAAACTTTAGAAGAAACAAATATTTTTCTTAGTTAATCTGTACTAATATATAACATTTAAATTCAAATATCAAATTGGTTTCGGAATGAAATAAAAAAATCTAATTAAAATAAACATTCGTGGAAAAAGTATTTTTCTGATTTAACCGATACTCCTATATAATATTTGAATTTTAACATGAAATTTGTATTGAAATTGAAATAAAAATATCTAATATAAAATAAATAGTCGAAGAAAATAACAGTTTTCTCTGTTATTCTATATTATTATAGAGTAACAGATATAATATTTAAATTATATCATCAAATTTATTGTATGAAGTTAGTACATAATCGTGATATGTGATTGAAATTAAATAAAAAAATTCTAATATAAAGTAAACAGTAGAAGAAAAATCATTTAATCTATACCCGTATATAACATTTGAATTCTAACATCAAATTTGTAGCATGAAGGCCCACTAGATCATAGTTACTGACATATATTTACACTCATATGTAATTAAACATTTAAGAATTGGAAAAATAAATATTTTTAATTTTAAATTTCAAATTGTTTATATAATATATATATATGATTTTCGAATGATTTAAAAGTTTTATATAATTCTTTTTAAGTCGTTTTATAGTTGCATTCGAAAACTTCCTAGAATTATACATAATAACGAATATTTAACTATATTATAATACTTTTATATTATAAACGTTACTGGATTTCAGTCGGTTCAGCAAAGTATGTTTGTGTTTAATTGAATGTTGCTTTTTATAGTAATGAATTTTAATTATAGCTTATATTTAAATAGTTTAATTTTGTTAATTTACAATATTAATTAAAGACTTATATTTTACAAAGAAACTTTCTAGAAAATAATGTTTAGTGATAGTTGTTAAATTGATAATATTTGAAAGTGAGGTTAATATTGTGATCTATATTATTTAAGTGAATGTTTGTGTTCCATTAACGTTTTTGTGAACTAATGGTTGAGTTACTGCGTTTAAAATTTTATTGATTACTTTTTGTAACCGATATTTATATATTTGTTGCTAGAGTAAAAATGTAAAATGGTAAATAACTGTATTTAATTATAATTTTAGTGTGTGTGCATATTTTTTTATTCGAAAAAAGAGTCATTATGAAAAGAAAATAAATACAGGTATGGCTTGTAATATATTTATTTATTTTTGAAAAAGAAATGTTATTAAACATATTAAGTTATTTTTTTTTCTATTATCAAAATTTTTTAAAATTTTGCTATATATTATATATACATATATATATATATATATATATATATATATATATATATATATATATATATATATATATATATATATATATATATATATATATATATATATATATAGTTATTGTATTGTTTCATACGAAAACAAACAAGAAGATAATATTTTAAAATGATCCCTTCGATTTTGTTAAAATTTGTTGAAAACAAAGAGTATAAAATTTTTATTTTGTATTTTTTGTTTTGTCATAAAACCCTTCGCTGGCATGCTATGAGGGGTAGTATTTTTGGCAATCTGCTTTATAAACGTTACTGTATCTCCATATAATTGAATCACTAAATAGGCTGAACTCAGTTTATAATCAAAACGTCAAATGTAATCAAATAATGTAATTACGAAAGAAAAAAAATAATATTTTTTATGCTTTCATTTAAAATTGAGTTCTGTAGGATTTTATTTTTTAGATTTTTCGTTTTGAAATTTTTATTTCTTTTATACTTTTACAAAATAAAGATGTTTGTGTTAGTTTCTGCTATATAATTTTTTGAATAACATTTTTGATATAATGAAACTACAAGAAATTATACGGATGTAGTAGTAAAATTTAGTTATTTAATTAATAATACAAAAATTGTACTGTTTGCTTGAGATTTTGTTGAGTAATATATGATTAAACTATATGTTAACAATCCGCCATTGATATAATTTCAAGCATAAAGTTTGATATTTACATAGGGTGGCTCAAATGAGAGAGGATGATGTAAACGAGAGTTTAAGGTCACATCTTTTAGACTCATTCGGGTCACTTTGTACAAATACATTTTTATAATTACGGCAAAATTTGGATTTTTTAATTTTAAAAACAATCTGTATATTAGAAGATACTTTTTTCTATAAGATAGGAGCGTTAAATAAGAATTTATAAGATTAATGAAGAAACATCAATTTTTTTTTATTCATTATATAATTGAGTTAGGTACTTCTCATCAGAGTTATTTAAAATTATTATATTTTTTTAAAAAGAAAATGAAATAACAAGTAGAAAAATGAAAATAAATTATGAATCAAAGTAACAAATTGGTTTATATTATTTTTTGGTAACATTTTTTTTGATTTGAATAAAATAATTACGTTTGGATATTCAGTTAATTATCTGACATATCGTTTGACTTGCATAATATTTATTTTTTAAAATAACCTTATAACCAAAACCTATTTTTGTTTTAAAGAATTAAAAGTAAACCTTTCATTTTTAAAGTGTTCAAAAATTAGAGATTTTTAAAGAATTTCAAAAATAGGTTGGGGAATTGTTATATACGTTGGTATATGAGAGCAGAAAGGCCTATTGAAAAAAATATTGATTTATTTGTAGACTTTTTACAAATAAAAATATTTTAAATAAAAGAATTGTAATCATTTTTATTTTGAATACTATTCTGAAAATCATATTAATGTGTTTTCTGTTTCTGTTTATTGTTTAGCATTAAGGATAAATTAATTTTGATGAATTATTTATATCTACTATAATATATTTTTAATTAAATCGTTAAATTATTTTTTACTATTGATATTTGATTTATTTATGGAGTTTTTAATCAAGAAGTTGATACCCAAGAATTTTTTTCGTAACTTAAGTAACATTTAATTTTTTCTCCTGATTTTTTTTCTTTTATTTTATATAGGGTTATATAAATGTGACGCCCAAATTTGTGTTTTATTAAAAAGAAGCAAAGTTAACCATACACATATTTCCTTATACACCATCTTATATACATGTACCTTTTTAATAAAACACAAATCTAGGCGTCACATTTGGATGACTATATTTGTTCTTGTCAATTATTCATTTTTCAGTAGCACCTATTGACATCTTTGTTTTAAATTTAATAATAATTTTCTAGGAAAGGCACTACAAAAATGTTTGTTACTCATTTCTTCAAAATAATTTTCACTGATCAAAATATAATTATTTTTAATTGCATTTATGAAATAAATCCACGTATCTTATAATTCACTCAATAAAATATTGTGAGAAAAATAAAGAATTTAACAAATAATTGTAAATTATATATTTTTTTGATGATATTTAAATATTGGAAGTTAAATGTAATGATTTTTTTAATTCAATGCTATTAAAATAAGGATTCTATAAATCAAATTGTATATTAATTTACATTTATGAAAATTAATTATATATCTTGTCAAAAGAATATATATGAAAGGTCATAAACGGTTCGCTCGTCATTGACTTAACAATTGTTTTGTTAAAGTTGGTCGTTTGCTTTTGAACAAGTTTTAACACTTTGATTCTTGTTCAGCTATCTTGGTTGCAACGAGAGAAGAAATAACAATTTCAATTTCGTGTATGTGTGTTATTGTGTTGGTCGTTTTGGCGAATTCTCTCTAACTACCAGTGCTGAAACCCACACAAAGATTTGTAATAACGTCTCTGATAAGAAGCGGTCACATTAACGGATATAGGTCAGTGAATGAGGAGTTCTTTGGCGATGCAATACGTCTCACACTACTTCGAGTCAGCAATCTATCTTGAGCTTAACAATAATTACATTGTGACCTAACGAACATCACAAAACGACATATAGGGACAAGTACTGACGACAACGTTTGCGTCATCACAATGTAAAGCGATTGAACTTGATAGAAACTTGATTGAAATTATCGTAAGCTTTGATTATAACGATTATTCTGTATAGGAGAGTCGAAAATTGGTTGTACGAACAAGAAAAAAAATAATGGGAATGTCTGAAAAGAATATTTCGATAGAATGTCAAAATGCTTTTGTTAGTTCAGACATTTCTGTTAAAAAATCCAGACAAGCTCACGGTTTTCATTTTTATGATTGTTTGATTTTATTCCGTTGCTTAAAATAAATTAAAATAAAACAAATGTTAATTCATTCAAATACGCGTATATATATATATATATATATATTTTTGATTATTTATATATTAAAATATCAATAATAATTTATGACATTATTTCTAAATTTATAAATATCTGTATGTATTACTAATGAAATAGTATTAGAGAAATGTTTTAAATTCATCTAAAAATATATTTTTTATTTTTCTGTAAGAGGATAATTTATTATTTATAGAAGAAAAATGTTACAAAATAAACTTAAGATATATATTAATAAATGAAACTGAATTATAATTAAATTTATTAAGTTTAATACGTTTTCATCGAAAAAAATGAGTTTTTTTTTTTAATTAAAGAAATATGTTATCATAAATCAAACTATTTGTAATATAAAACATGTACAATTTCCTCTATAGTATAAGTATAAAGTACTATTAATTGATATAAACATACATAGAATTTTGCTAATAACAGCAAAATGCTAAAGGTTGATGAGCCAGTGGGGAGAAGATAGGTGGTTGGAGCCAAAGGTCAAATGTATTGAGTTCAAATTTACGAACACCTAACAGATTAACAAACACCATCAAACAAAGTGATCTACACAGTACTTACTAACAGAAATCTATCAAGACAAATTCATCTACATATAAAATATGTATTGATATATCTATATGTAGAATACTTTTTATTAATGTAAACTTAATACAATTTTTACTGATAACAGATGTATGTTTTTGTTTATTGATTCAAACTTAATTTGTTAGAGTTTTAGTTTTGAGCTTCTACTATCTACTCCACAGCATAGTATAAAGTACTGTTGGTATTTTAAGTGAAACTGAAATAAGAAACATAATAATTAATGTTCCATTTTAATCCTTGTATTGACAAAATAAATCGTTTGTTAACATTTTTTCACCTTATAGTTTGTATAATATGACATAATTGCGATGAAATGATAATTGTATGTTTTTTATCAAATAGTTTCAACATTAAAAAGCTAGCTGATGGTTCAATTACTCAATTATTATTATTATTATTTTTTTTTTTTTATTTGCAAAATATCATTGTTGTTCTTGTTAAGAAAAACAACCTAACTTTCTTAGATACTTAATTTTTGTATTATAAATTTCTTCTTAGATTGTCTTCTAGTTTTTTTTTGTCTAAAAGATTATGTAATTAAAATTTTAATTTTCTAAAAAAATATATTTAGCTATATTTTTTCGCCAAAAAACGTTTTCAAGTTCAATTTGGTGAAAATTGTTTTATTTAATTTATTAAATTTAAAATAAGCCGACAAATAAAGAAATTTATATTGTAATTTTTGTGTTCTAGTAAAGTTCAATTTATATTTTTAATTATTAAATGAAATTAAATTTTAAACTATATATATATATATATATATATATATATATATATATATATATATATATATATATATATTAGGTTGGAAAATATATCCCTTCCGCCTTTTGGTATTTTTATTTTCGCTGCTTTTTAAAAAAAAACAAAAAAAAAAAAAAGTAAGGGAGATACTTGCCTACGATATATATATATATATATATATATATATATATATATATATATATATATATATATATATACGATCGTTTGTTAAGTACAGTAAAAAGTAAGAAAATCTAAATTGTAAAATTTAATTATTTTAATTTCTTAATGAAATTAAAGTATAAATTAATTTACCATACTTATTAAACGATTTTTGTGTGTATATATATATATATATATATATATATATATATATATATATATTAGGTTGGCAAGTATCTCCCTTCCGCTTTTTTTTTATTTTATTTTTTATTTTTTTTTTATTTTTTTTTTATTTTTTTTTTGTACATAGCTGCGAAATTCAAAAGACCAGAAGGCGGAAGGGAGATACTTGCCAACCTAATATATATAATTGTGAAGTATAGTTTAGGTGAGATTTGGTAGAGATTAGCTACTAATAATGGAAGAATCCTTGAAAAATATTTTAGAATTCTAATAATATTCAATGAAGCTTATGACCCAACAGTGGATTGATATAAATTTTTATGATGATGATTTTAAATATATATATATATATATATATATATATATATATAAATAAATAAATATATACACACATATACACTTAAATATTGCGCGCAAGTCAAATTTAATAGTAGAGTATTTTTTAAAATAATATTTACCTGTAGATTTTCATACAGAAATGAAAGTTAATAATTAATTTAATATATTATATATATTTTGTAAATAGAATTATTTGATTCATAAATTTCTTATATGAATGTTTTATATTATATTATATTTTTATTAAAAAATATATTGTTTGCGAAATAAACAAACTGTCACACGAGATTTAAAAAAAGCATATTCTTATATTATTCATAAAAATATCGTTTTGTGTCCAAATAATAAATAACTATAGCAAAAGAGATATGAAAAAAATACAAAAAAATGTCAGAAGTGAAACGATATGTGTGGGTGTTAAGGTCTCTTGAGTAACGGTGAGAAGAAAAAATGAGGACATCACTGCGGGTTTCGTACAATGTCGACATTAGTAAAGAAACGCCGTGTAGAATTTTGAAAAATAAACTATTTGAGAAGTTTTGAGAGATATCTGGATATTGACTATACAAGTTAAGAAATTTAAGAAGTTTATGTGATTCAAGGCAATTAAATTTAATTTTTAGTTGAATAAAATATAGGCTTAGTATAATTTCTCATGAAAATTAATTCATTAATTAATTACATTAAAATGAAGAGGTTTATTGAAAATATTTTTAATATTTAATTTACCATAAATATGTAAATATTTTTGATATTCATTGTCTTAATGTACCATTAAGGACAGAATTATATGTAGAAAAATATTTTTTGATTTCATGTCATTTTGTAATGATTAGTGATTTTTATTGCATTTATTAAAAAGACAATAATAAATGTTTTAATGTTATTTAATTTTTTTCATTACAATTTAGATTTTCTTAATTGTATTTATCGAAGGACGAAATTATCGTTACGATTTTTATTCATATTTAAGAAAATATTTAGATTTTTAACAATAAATTTTCAACTCAATATTTACTTAGTAATGTTTATTAGTGTTCTTAGTATTGTATTAGTAGTTCGAGAATATTTTCTACTAGTTTTTCAATAAGGTTTTGTCCAAAATTATTCCGTGTTGCCTCATTTATTTAAACAGATCTGTCGCATTGGCCACATTTTCTCGTACATTTTTTTTTATTTACACGTAGCTACAAATGTTAGATCGGATTAAAGTTGTGACTGTGAATAGGTAATTCTGATAATGTTATTTCATTTTGTTAAATATATTTTCTTGTAACTTTGGAAATGTTTTTAGGAATGTTGTATTGTTAAAAGATTAAATTCTTCTGAAAATCCATTTTTCAGAAGAATTTCTGACTAAAGATTTTCTCTTAGGATGTTTGTGTAAATTTTTCTTGTCATTTATTTTTGATAAGTTTTTGTCGTTTCTAAAGCTGAAATACACTCAAATTAAAATATCGTTGTTACCGAACTTTACATTGTTTTGTACCATTGACATATAGGTTTTTTCAAATATTTTCAATATTCTGCACCTTTTTTTATTCCAAACAATTCAAATTTATTCTTACTACATATCGTTATTGTTTTAAAAAAGTTGTTAGTCTTATTAAATAATCCGTCTACAAATTCTAGTCTTTTTATTTTATTACGTTTGAGGATGTAAGGTTTCCGTAGATTTTAAAAATGTCTACATTTGGTTTGTTTTATAATTTTTCTTATCGTTTTTCAGACGAAAAATTGAGTATTTCTTTATTTATAGTGCAAGAATTCTAGTTTTTTCTTTTATTATTTCATGAAATACCTTCAAGTTTTCTCTCATTCATGTGTTCTTCGATTTTCGATAGACCATTGAATTTTGTTTTTATTTCTACCTTTTCAACTTTTTTCCTAATATTATGTTGTCAAGTATCTCCCTTCCGCTTTTTTTTTTTTTGTACATAGCTGCGAAATTTAAAAGACAAAAAGGCGGAAGGGAGATATTTGACAACCTAATATTAGAGCTAATTTACTTTTTAGGTCTTATTTATATTAAAATTACAACAAAACTATATATAAAATTATCTATGTATTGAATTTAAATTTTAAATTTGTTTCCAAATTTTAATTTTCCAAATATTTTTTTTTCTTATACGCAGTTGTGAAATTATTATATAATAAACAGTTTTATACGTGGTTGAAATAATTTTTTATTGATTTAGTGCACAAAATTTTTCGGTATACTTAACATATATATATATATATATATATATATATATATATATATATATAATTATTGATATTTATTTTGTGATTTGATTAGTTCTGTCTTCAATATAAAACATAATAAAGATATCCTTAAAACATTTTTAACATATATTTTCCAAAGGTATTCAATTAAATTTATATTTAATGACAGCATTTGAATATAATATGAGTAAAATTATAATGTAAATTTCCAAAATGAATCTAGTCATATTTTTAATATATATTTTTGATTAATTTAATTGAAGAAAATAAATACATAAAGATAAAACATTTATTTAACAGAATAAAAATGAGAAAAAGTGTAAAATAAATATTAAATAAGAAAATTTAAATTAGAGTTTACGTTAAAAATATTCACAATTTCTTTTAAAAACGAATTTATCGCTCTATTGTATTCTTTTTGCAATGTAAATAAGAGTATAATCCATTAACTGCATGAATTATTGTTCAATAGATGCTCTAGTTCTTCAAGATTAAATTACTTAGTTTTGTATATTTTATTTTCAAGAGAAGACTGTGCTTTTCATGTTCTACAATCTGAATATATGAATTTTAGATATCGATTTTTTACTTGCTCATTATCATATTGATATAAGAATAATTCTTTAAGTTATAAAAGAAAAAAGTTGTTTGAATATATTTTTATATATAAGAGTAGTTGCTTTTTAAGAATGATGGTTTTGCCATTAAAATGTGCCAAGAAAAAAGTTTAAAAGTAAATAGTTAATTATTTTTCAATAAATTTAATTAAATTTTGGGTTGTGATTTGTTTGAATATTTATGAATGAATAAGCTGAAATGAAAATTAAAAATTGTGTATTTATTTTACTTAAAAAAGTATTTTTTTTTCAGTTGATAAAATTGGAGTAGTGTTTCTTAGCATTGAATAATTAAATTTCATTTTCAGAAAATTTGGAGCAAATTATTACTGTCGATATAATTTCTTATGTATTGTGTTAAGAAACATAACTTTAATTAAAAATATTTGTAGATGAAATATTTTAAATTAGATAAGTTATGAATATTAATAATGAATGGAATTGTATAAAGTAAACTATGTTAAATATAAAGTATGAAAGTTGTTGGAAGAACGAATGTTACAAATATTCTAATTTTAGATATGTTTCTAATGTTTAAGTACGTTCACAGTGTGAAAATAAATTCAAAAACGTATATAATTACACTGAATACATTTCAGGATATTCTCGATATAAGAAAATCTTTCATATGTCTTTTACATCAATAAAACCTACACAAACACTTTTCTCTCGTCCTTCGTTATTCTACAACCGAACTCCTTCCGCCGATTCATTATTACATCGGCCGATCGTTGTTTCCTCTTCAAACAAAACCCAAAACCAATGCGCGATAAATTCTCTCTTATAAACGAACATCGGCAATTTTCATAGTATGCGTTTCGGGTATGAGAAGTAGGTAGCCAGCGACAGAAAGAGAGATGGGTAAGAATATTGCTGGTAGTCGAAATACTAGTAGAAAGACAGGGGGTGGACAAGTGCCGCACCGTAGCATATTCTTGGCGATGGGGCCCCAACACACAACGCACACCATCACAAATCTGCGCTAATTTATTGTTGGGAACTTATGGCGAATAATTGAATTCCATTCATGGCAACAGATAAGCTTTCGGGTAAGAATATTAACTCGAACAACGGACCGTTATAAAAGAAACACACAATACAAGCGCAGATTCGATATGAATTATAGAAACTCTTCGTTGAGACCTTCACTGCGCGGAATTGATGGACCAATGGCGTAGAATTAAAAGATTAATAAAAATATTTCAAAAATATAATTGTTATCCTGATATATAATCATTTTGATAGAAATATTTTAACAAGTCAAGTAATAAATATTTTGTAATATTTGTTTGCATTAAAATAATTAAAAAAATGGTTTTCATATATAACAAGAAATTTCAGCTGTAAAGCTTAGTGTTTACCGAGAAAAAAATAAATTATTAATATAAAATTCATATGCACATACATACACATACACATACACACACACACACACACACATATATATATATATATATATATATATATATATATATTTTAAGTAATTGAGATATGATAAGCGAGGGGAGTGCCCTAATACTTTCTTTAAGGGTCTAGGGTGCATCGTGAATTTTCTTTTATATTACTAACTGAAATAAATAATTTCTACTGCAGCTTTAGTGCAGGCAGAAATATTTTTCGTAACTAACAATAATTTGTGTACCGAAAAAAATATTTGGCGTAAATGTGCGTAGTTTTGGAGGTATAATATTAATTATTTTTTTAATCTAGTATTAAAAATAAATTGATATTTTTCTAAAAAAACTGATACTATTTGAAGTGAGAAAGATTCTATTGAAATCATTTTTATAATTTTTATACAAATTTATCAAGTACTTCAAAATCACAATATTATATAAAAGTGTTTAATAATCACCTATTGCAAATTTTATATATTGGGATGCATACATTATAATATTCATAGATTATAGTCAGAAGAATGGAAATTTATTGTTGAACTTTTTGTTTAAAAAAGTTTGATTGTAGAATAATGAAATTGATTGTAAAATAAAATGATGTTTGGTTGGATGTAGCGTTATGGTGTATTTTGAATTATTAAAATCCAGTATAATTGTTAGTTCAGATCGTTAATGGTAACAACTGATTGAATTGATAAAGAATTGTACATAAAAAGTCCAGATTTGTCGAGCAGAAAGTATTTTTTTATCAACAAATACAAAGCCATAACTAGTAATGAGCACCTAAAGACTTTTGACTAGGAAATTCTTATACATTTTCTATATTCACTTCCTCTGTCATTTTCGAGTTACCATATATTCCAATTTTTACGATAATATATTAGTGATAATATATATAAACATAATCGAGTATCGAAGAATTGTTGTATTTAAAATTTTATGAGGTTTTGATAATTACATTTCTTAAAAAACGAAACGCAGTAATGAAAAATAGTATAAATTATATAATTGATTGAATAGATAAATATTAATTATATAATTGGTTGAATAGATAATAGAAATTTATATATATATATATATATATATATATTAAAACAGAAAAAAATTTTTTAAATCCACGATTTCTATTCTTTAAAAATAAATAAATACTATCATTTCATTTATATTTTTATTTGAAAAAATATATATTTCACGTTATCTTTTTTCACAATTTTATATTCTTATTTACAATCGTTTATAATTTACTTTGATTACCGTATTGAAAATAAATTTTATTACACATGTATTATTCAGTTTCATTTAGAGATATTTATTGTAGATAACAAATATACTTAATTATAAATATTACGTTACAGAGATATCAGACACATGTATAAAAAAACATTGTGTCATCGTTGAATACTACACAAAAGCATCACACATAACACATGTATATATTTTATTTTCGTTGAAATTCATTTCCTGGACAAGTGGGATTTGCGGCTGTATACACAGGGGGTTGTAGAGGGCTAACATACGATCGGAACTGTTTTCGTCGTGTTTCGTATAAGGGCCTATACATAAATAAATACATTCGCACGCTTACTCACATTGGTCAACATGTGTATGTATACGGATGTTTATATACATATATATATATATATATATATATATATATATATATATATATATATATATATTGTATATGCATGGAGACAGAAGAGTAGGTGAAATTTGAGGGGTTTATAGGTACTCCCGATCTATACCAATGGGGTCGAATTCTGTTAAAAGTGTCATTGATTAATAATTGGTTTGTGTCGGCAACAATGACACGTCAGGGCTGACTGATTGGACATCATTCACAACGAATCGGATCAAAAAGTGTTTTGTTCTCTGTACATCATTCAAATACATATAGTACATAGGTAGATAGATTGGTACACAGGAGTCGGTGTTATTTTCGAAAAAAAAGATTTTGTCAATTGTGGTTTGTTGATTTTTCATTGAACTGTATTGTTTAGAAAATAATTTTAGATTAAAACACTTTCGATATGCTTGTTGAAAATTCATATATTGATACATATGTGCAGATACATATATGTATATATAGTGTTGTTTATTTAAATTAAACAAATATTTTAATGTAATAAGATTCATATATGTTTTTAAATGCAGGTTTCTTTTATTTGTTCATCTCTCTCTCTCCGTATATATATATATATATATATAATTTTAATTAAATTCTCTTGATAATAAAATGAATTCGATTAATCACTGGGAATTGTGAATAATTACCTAATATTTTACAGAATACAATAATAAAAATGAAAATTCTAGTTTTTATCAAAGTTTAGTCATTAACTAGAATATTCAAACATTACTAAAAATTATTACTAATAAAATAAATATAATTAAAAGTAAATAAGTAATCAATTATTAAATATATAAAATTTCTTAAGAAAACATTAAATAATTAGTGGTCCCAGAAGTACCCGACCCAACAAAGAAAACACAAACATTTTGGAAAAAAATATATTTATTTTTCAACATAATCTCCTTTCAGTTCTATACACTTTTTCCAGCGATGTTCAATAAGTTCGATACCCTTTTTATAATAAGAACCGTCTTGCTCCTCAAAATACCCAATAACTGCCGACATCACTTCTTCATCGTTGGGAAATCTTTGGTACCACTGAGCCATTTTTTCAAGTTTGGGAACAGAAAATAATCCGAGGGGGCTAAATCTGGTGAATAGGGTGCATGAGGTAGCAATTCAAACTTTAATTTATTAATTTTGGCCATTGCAATAACGGATTTGTGAGCTGATGCATTGTCTCGATGAAACAACACTTTCTTCTTAGCCAGATGCGGACGTTTTTGCTTGATTTCTTCGCTCAAACGTTGCAGTAAGTTCGCATAATACTCGCCGTTGATAGTTTTTCCTTTTTCAAGATAGTCAATGAAAATTACACGCGCATCCCAAAAAACCGACGCCATGACCTTGCCTGCAGATGAAACGGTCTTCGCCTTCTTTGGAGCCGGTTCTCCCTTTTCAGTCCATTGTTTTGATTGTTCTTTTGTCTCGGGTGTGAAGTGATGGACCCATGTTTCATCCATGGTTATGAAACGGCGCAAAAATTCTGCTTTGTTGCTGTGAAACTTCGCTAAACACTCAATTGAAACATCTTCACGACACTGTTTTTGCTCGAGTGTGAGCAAACGCGGCACCCATCTTGCACACAGCTTTCTCATGTCCAAATTTTCAGATAATATACGATGTACCGCACTTTTTGAAATGCCTACTATGTCTGTTAGCTCGCGCACTTTCAGTCGACGATCATCTAGTACCGCTTTGTGGATTTTCTTCACCATTTCTGGGGTCGTCACCTTATTTGGTCGACCACTACGATGCTCGTCTTGGCAGCTCGTACGGCCTCGTTTAAACTCTGCTACCCAATATTTCAATGTTGTAATGAAGGAGCAGACTCACCCAGAGTAGAATCCAGTTCAGATTTTATATTGGTTGGGCTGAGGCCTTTCAAATAAAAGTATTGTATCACGTAACGATGACCAATTTTCTCCATTTTCACAAATTCACTGAAAACGTTCACTATTGATGGATGCCAAACAAATACTAAACAACGTGGCGTCCTCAAACTTGAAACATATGCTTTATAGATTGTGTACTTTCTAATACAGTGATATTTTTCAAACAACTACCGCCATCTCTAGGTCAGGCTGGGTACTTATGAGACTACTCTATAAGTTTAACATTCATATAAGTAATATTTGAGACAGATATTTTAATTTAATTACGTGCAGCGAATAAAAATCAATTAAATAAATATTTTAAGTTTTTCAAATGTAAATGTATATTGTAGTTAAGAGAAAAATTGATTTAAATTATATAATAATATATAATTTAACTTATTTATAGGTGGTTGAAAGGAGACTGAAGAATAGTAAATTGTAGTAAATAAGTAAATGTATGTCTAATCTCTTCAGATTTATTTGAGCCAACTTATATATATATATATATATATATATATATATATATATATATATATATATATATATATATATATATATATATAAACACACACATACACACATAAATCTGTTATATATTAATAGTCATTATTTAGTTATTAAAAAAAATAATTCTAAACAAATATCAAATGCTTGATTTTTATGTTTGTTCAGATTATTTATAATTTTCAGATTTAATGTTTAACTTTATAATGCAAAATAATGTCTGTCAAACTTTTGTAATGTATATATTTTATATATCAGAATCCATATTGAATAGAAAAAAAGAAATTTTCAGGAAAAGTAGTTTGGATATTTCATGAAAATATCATCTATATTAATATACGATTAAAATATATAGCTTCTATGAACTAATCGAATTATATTTTATTGACGTCAGAATTTTTATTCACTCCTAACTACAGTTTTCTCCTAAAACTTTTCAGTTCCATCGAACTATTAATGTTCTCCTCTTCCTTTCCAGATCGATCAATATTTTTATGTACTTTAATTTATATATATATATATATATATATATATATATATATTTATATATATATATATATATGTGTGTGTGTGTGTATATATATATATATATATATATATATATATATACGTGTGTATAATTTATTTTATATATATATATATATATATATATATATATATATAACTTATTTTTGTTATTCAAATGTAAGAAAACATTTAGTTCAAAATGTCACAATAGAAATATGTTTTTTTTTTAATTAAAGAGTTCAGTTTAATTTTTTTATTTTAAAAATAAATGCAATACATCACATTAAATATAAGTACATAAATATTTTTTTTATATAATAATATTTTTATAAGTAGTCGAATGAAAACTTAAATTGTACCATAATATAATATATCAACCTACAAACCTAAAGCCTAAATGTAAATCATCTCTTCCAAGACCGTCAGGGCTAAGCTGTTCGTTCCCATCCATAAAGATTGTAACAAGAGCTTCTGAAATTCACCCTTAATTCCGATTTACCCTAACTATCTTTGTTTATCTAACAATTTGACTCCCGCAGTACCACATTACCGAAAATGACTGTTTAATTGTTTCGATCTTTTTTTAACAAATCTGGTATAAGCGGGATTGAGTAATTCGTTCGACTGTTTAAATGAATATCTTTTTTAATTAAAATGTAATTCCGTACTATTTAACATATTCTATATATTTTTTTAACATAAGTGACAAATCATTTTTTTTTGTGAAATATAATTTTATATACATATATTAAAAAAATCATTTTTTTTAATTATAAAATTAAGGATGTCAGGTTGTGACAAATGAATGTGAATATATATATATATATATATATATATATATATATATATATATATATATATATAATATTAGATAACGAATATTAATTTAATTTTATTTCTCTTAATTAGAGCTAAGCACAAACAAATTTTATTTATGTAGAATATTTTCATCTTCATAGTTTTTTATTACAGTGTCTAAATTTTTCTATATTATGTTTTCTATAAAATATCTGTATGTTATTGTTTTTTTTTAATTTTGCTTGATAAGTTTTATATAATAAATTGTATGGAATAGAGAGAGCTAAGTACATTTATTTTAGTAGACGAATTTGGATTAAAAAAATAAAATTCAAATCTTGGCTAAGCTAATTCTATGCTTCTTTGTGTGTTTTTTGTATAAAATTTGGAACTTGAAACTTTTATATACATTATAAAAATATCTGAGTTAAAATTGTATATTCTGGATGATATTTCAAATAAATTTATTTCGTTACCCTGTTTTTACTAGAATTTCTTAAATACCTTTTCTAGTCTGCTAGTAAGTTAATATTGAAAGTTGCAAAACAGAATAGAAATGTCGAAAAAATAAAACAAACATACTAACAGAACTTTTTAAAAACTCAAAAATACAAGTTGAAGCTGCTATTGTCAGATAGTATTTTAACAATTTTTTATCTCTGTGCGAGATCGTGTTGTAGAAATTCAGTATAATGAGCGTTATTTGTTTGGTCATTATTTTTAATTTATTTTTTTTATATCAGCTGTATATATATTTTTTTTGTTATTAAGACTTTTTTATTAATAAAATATTTCATACTAGATTATTTATGATAATAAAAACATATATTAACCTACTTCTGGGCAAAAATTTCATCGAATGTCACTGGGTCCTCTTAAATGTTTTTTCAATATTGTTCCATAGTTTTTTGTTCCCGATTAAATTCATCCAATCTTAACATCCATAATATTTTATAATATTATTCATCCATTTTAGATAGGATTTCTTCTTGGAGCTATTTTTGTTTTTTGCTTGCCATTCCATAGTGTGTTTTGTTCATCTATTTTTTCTGCCTATGCTCATTTAATTGATTTTATTTGTTCCATTATATCAGTTACCTTTGTCTGTTCTCATATCTATTCACAGGTTTTCCGATCTCATTTGGATGCATATATATATATATATATATATATATATATATATATATATATAAATATATATTTATGTATGCATATGTATGTATGTATGTATGTATGTATGTGTGTGTGTGTGTGTGGGCGTGTGTGCGTGCGTGTGTGTGTGTGTGTAAATTAACAACTAAGTAATACTATAGGTGTATAATTTAAAAAATAAATGTGCGAACAAACAATAAAAATGTATTATTTCCAAATTAGAGTATAATTAAGACAAACATTTCACATTATTTAATTTAATAAATTATTTTATCGAAAACTGTATAATTCTAAATAGTTTATACAATAATATCAGTATCCAACCTTTACAGACAATTTAGCATCAACACAGGGTATTATATTATAAGTCTACATCGAGGCCGAATTTGTACGGTCAAAGTTCTTATAACATTATCTTACAGTATCATTGGTTCAGATCCCATTATAGATGATCCTATTTGATGTGATTCAAGTTTGTGCTCAAGGTTACAAACATAAAATATAATAATACTTTTGTATTTCAAATCTAATTAAAATAAATCAATTTAAGTACTTAGTTTATAAATAAAGTGAATTAAATTATCGAGTTCTTGATAATATTTGTTGTATTATACATAAATTATTTATTTTAATGTATTTTCTACATTACTCTCCATTTATATATATATATATATATATATATATATATATATATATATTTGTAATTATTTTTTCAATAAAGGTTTATATAAAATCATATGTAATACCTATCATTTTTTAAAAAAAATTACGAATTTTTTCCTTTATTTAATTTATATTGATTTACATTAATATATAATTGCTTTTAGTACTTAGATAATTTTTAAATAAGTTCTAAATTAATTTATTGTATAATAATAAAATGGTTGACACTATATACCTTTTATAAACATATATATATATATATATATATATATATATATATATATATGTGTGTGTGTGTGTGTATTGTTTTGTGTGTGTGTATGTGTGCGCGCGTGCGTGTGTGTATGAATGTTTGCGTGTGTACTTATGTACTTTAAATCTTCTTAGCTTAATGAAAGTAATATTTTTTAGTCTACTACTCTAATTCCTTGTTGTGTGTGCATATATCTATTTATATAGTTATGAGGGGTAATAGGTATGTCCTAAGGGAGAACAAAAGTGTGCACATCAACATAATTGAATGTTAATTTATCATGGTTTATGTATTTTTTGAATAATTACAGTATGTATAATTTTTACAGTTTTCAGTTCATCGACTTTACCAAAATTAATTTGAAAAAAATTGTTTATAACTGCTCTTGTATGTTTGTTTATAATATTAAATATATACGAGAATGTTGTACTATTATGTTTGTATTAAAATAACACTATTTTCTATTAAAATAAATAAAATATTAAACAATACTCTATAAAAATAATATGATTTGAATTTTAAAATAGGTTGGACTAAATAAGACTGAAGCGTTTAGACATACATTTATTTGCTTATATTCTTTTCTATCTTGCTGTTTCATTTGGGTCACATTACACAAAAACAATATTAAATAAAAATTGTATTAGATGTATATAGCATACTCAAATATTTAGAGAAATATAAAATATATAATTAAAGTATTTATGTAATTTTATAGCATTAATTAAAAAATATTGAGGTTCATATGTAAAAATGTTTTTATTAAAAAATATTTTTAACAATCACTAATTTTAATTAGTTTTTATATGAGGTTATGTAATTTAATAATATTTGTTATAAGTAATAATACTTAATCAGTACAAAATTATTTTACATTAATCATAATTATTAAAAATAAACATTCATTTCTGTGAATAAAATTAAATGCATTTCTTATATTTTACAATATATATATATATATATATATATATATATATATATATATATATATATATACATATATAAATATTCATTATTTACTTTTAGTGAAAGTAACCTGCCTAAGGGAGTAAACCTTGAATAATTTTTTTATCAATTCGCTTGGTCAGAGTGGTGGATATAACTAAATTTCAATGAATGGTAACATTTATTGAGGCTTTCGTTCAACAATGGGTTGATATAAGCTGGGTATGATGATGATTATATATATATATATATATATATATATATATTGACTCAAATAAGAGTGAAGGGTAGTAAAGAATAGTAAATGTATGTCTAAACCCTTCAATCTCATTTGAGCCATCGTATAGGTAAGGTAGTTGAAATGAAATTGAAGATATAAACCAGGTAAAATTCTTCACTCTCATTTGGGTCACCTTATATATACACGAGTATATTATTGGATCGATGTATCAAACACAAAAATAATTTATATTAATATATTAATATGTCAATTAAGTCTGACATACTACTGTAAATATATTTCATATACTAAATGAATTAGTTATTATATTTTATAATATTACATTTATATAATTTATTGTTTACTGAGAATTCATTGAAAGCAATTTTAATTTGAGAATATTTTATTATAATTGATATATATATATATATATATATATATATATATATATATATATATATATATATATATATATATATATATATATATATATACGAGGGTCGTTTGATAAATATGGTAAAAAAGTAAGAAAAACTAAAGTGAAAAATTTAATTAAATTAAATAATTAATTAAATTAAACAATAAATAAATTTACCATAATTAACAAACGACCCTCGTATGTGTGTGTATGTATATTAAGCATTTATGTTTTTATTTGAAACTATAATTAAAAAAAGTAATACTATTCCTGTTAGTATTGTAGAGAGTTAAATAAATGTAGATTGAGTTCAAAATAACTTGCATAGAAAATCAAATATACTTATTTCCTGAATATTTATAGTAATTATTACATTCTAAAAATTTACTACAGATATAATATTTTTACAGATATGTGTATTTACTACAGATTAGATTACTACAAATAAATAGATAGATAGATTAGATTTACTACAGATATGCATTTTTTAATTAGTCTTTGCCGTATCGTATTAGATGATACGATTTTACAAAGATACTCATAAATTGATTTTTTCAAAAATAACTTTTATTTTTAGTTGTATTGATATGATAATTTTTTATTTTTTAAATAGAAATTAATTAAAACATTGATGGTGATTATATAGAATGACCCAAATGAGATTAAAGGAAATATGTAATATGTAAATGTATCTAAACCTTCCTTCTCATTTGGACCATTTTGTATAAAAAAATGTGTCACAATAAATACTTTTGAAACAATGTTTGATTTACACCTATTTTATGATTTAAATCCGTGGTTTATATGATTTGTACATACTTTAAATTAATTTATAGAGTAAATTATTTTGAATGTAATGGAATTTTATTAAAAATTCTATATAATACCTGTTTGAAAGTGATTTTTGTATTATTGTAAATATTTTAACGATATAAACATAATAAATGAATTTTCATAATAAATAAGAATAATTTATAATTTTTTTGAAATTTGATATATGTTCGAAATTATTTAAATGCAGTAATTTAATATCAATTTATATATATATATATATATATATATATATATATATATATATATATATATATATATATATATATATATATATATATATATATATAATTTTCAATCACTCAAACATTATTAAGTTTATTTCCAACAATATAAAGTAGTAGTTTATGTTGTTTAGAATAAATTTATTAATATTTTGATTTCACAAGGGTTTAGATATACATTTACTTCCTTGCTATCATTTATTATCTTTTATTAGCTTTCAGTTCCATTTAACTCATTCTGTACTTAAAATAATGTTTTTTAGAATTAAAATAATAGATTATCAATTATGTTTGATATTTCCAAAAAATGATGAGATAAATGAATTATTTTTTATTAATTAATATATTCCATTGATGAATTTTTATTTAATTTGAAATTTAATACTTTTTGTATGAATGAATTATTAGTGATTGTTTTATGTGAAGTTGTTAAAGTTATTTTTAAAAATTATGCTTTATATTTGAATGAGAATATTTGGGAAAAATAGTGCAAATAAATCGATTCGAGTAAATGTCCTGTAGACAGAAAATGGATTTGTGATTTTAACGGTAATCAAAATTGCTGAATTATAAATAGTTGGTGATGTATAGTTCACTTTGACAGATTATATGGCAAAAATAGCATTCAGTCAGAAAGATCGTAAATATCAATTAAATATAACGACTGCACCATTTATCAAGCTGTCATTTTCTAATAAGAGACACATGCCCGCGGTTTTCGCGAAACATAGGGTATTACGGTCTCCCACCAAAAGCAAAATATCAGTGGGTTATTTTATGCGAAACGAAGATAAAATCTATCAGACGATCGTTCGTTATATTTGTTCAGATATATTCGAATCTATTGTTTCTCTTGCGTTTTATATGAAACTATTGTAACGTTTCACCTGTTTCTTTCGTCTTGCACTTTATTTCTATTTGATAAATGAACGAGATTCTGTTATTAACAACGGTATTAGTTTTATTTATGGCGAGAATAGAAATGAGATACTCCATAAGCAATGAATTATAATTACAAAACGAAATATATATAGGATATGATTTACTAATTCTGATATTCCCCAATCTAATAATAATTTAAATTTGACATTTTTTTAGTCTTCTTTTTTAATACCAACTTCATCGCAAATTGATCGATTCTGTTAAATGATGTACATAACTTTGATCCCATGATTACAAAAGAAATAATTTGATAGTTTTTACTTGAATTATACTGCATGCAATTATTCTTCTAATTTAATAATAAATTAGTTTTATATACATTGATAAAAAGAGATAACGTTAATACAACTGAAAAATATTCTAAATATTTTTTTATTCTACTTTTAAAATAAATTAAAAATTATAATGAAATAACAAAGAAAATCAATAACTGATTATTTTAAAGATTCTCTTACACAATATCCTGTGTAATTAAATGTACTGTAGAAATGTAATAAGATAAAATTTATAAATTAGTAATATACATCTTCATTCTTAATATTGTGGCAGTATTTTAATCATTTATTATATTATGGAGTAGTATTATGGAGTAGTATTATGGAATATAAAAATAATTGATAAGTACATTTTGTTAAAAGTAGCAAATGAAAATGAATTTTTAATGACTGAACTATTCTACGAAGAAGTTAAATTAAGTGTACTATAAGTGCTAATATTACTAACAATTTATTCATATTTGCTTACTTAAAAAATATTCATTTTTTTTTTGATAAAAATGCAGAAAAAACATATATTTTTTTTCTAAAACAAACATTAAAAAAGCAAATTGGTTATTTTTAGCTAACAATATTGGTTTTTGCCCTAGTCAGCAGAGTTTTTAGATTTGAATCAGATACATTTACACAGAGATGTGAAGAATGTTATATAGGCTTTAAAAAATTTTCAAAATAAAAATGAAATATGAGAAGCAATTAAAATTGTATGGTATGAAATACGAATTCAGTGTTGTTGTACATTAATTAAATGAATATTACATGGTTGTAATAGGAATCGTAAAAATAAAGGGCACGTAAAAAATAATTAATTTGATATATTATTTAAATTATTATTTTCTTTAGTTATTGATGAATTTTTATCTCTACTAAGTATGTATATTTCAATGATAATGATTATTAAATCTCTTTATTAAAATAAAAAGTAATTATTTCCTTTTTTTTAAATACTTGAAATTAATTTTGGGGTTTTTTTTATTTAACAATAGTAAAAAAATATTATTTTTTTTATTTTTCTGACAATTTTATTACAAAATTTGATAACTTTGTTTCAATATTATACACACACAAACACACACACACACACACACATATATATATATATATATATATTTGTATGTATTATTTTATATAAAAGATTGCCGTGAAAAAGTAAAAAGTAACATTTTTTTTTTTTTTAAATATGAGTTAAATTTACAATATTGTTTCTTTTATTAGATAACATTTGTTTCATTCTATACGCAATTTTTTCAACTTTTTGTATAGTAATTTATTTATAGTACCGAAAATTTTGTAACATTTTTCCAAAATATTATCGTTAATAAATGTTTCATTTAAATAATTTTACAAACAAATTTTAATAATTTGAAAGGCAGTACTTGGTAAATATAATGGATAAAGAGTGATACATACATTTATTGATTTATTCTCAGGGATATATAGCTGTGTTATATGGTAGAATGATTCTTGAAATGCATATTAGTGAATAAAATAAATTGTAAATGATTTTAGAAGATTCATAAAGTTCTGTTGAGTTGAAGTGAATGATTCTTATGTGTAGAAGTTAATTTATTACTGTATTAAAACGAATAATCATAAATTATGGTAAAATTTATTTCAAATTAGAATTAATGTGTATAATGATTAAATGTGAAAATTTTCTAAAATTTATTTAATGTAAAGTTGATAATAGAGTGTATATTTATTCTAGGTCAACACTAAAGTTAAAATCTTCATTTTTTTAAAAATTATTTTACATTATGATCTAAGAACATTAAAATATACGACAGACTTACAACAGACGGGTAGTAATTGGATTTTATTATTTTGCACATTGCCAAGAATACATCGTCTTGAATGTACTTTACCTATTAAAGTGTTGACAAACGCGATTATCGTAAATAATTAAAATGTCATTTAGTTTCAAGTTTTATGCATTATTATACAAATGACTATTTTAGATGTTTTTAAGTGATTTTATAATGCAGCTCACTGACAATGATGGAATGACCATCGAATTGTGCATCAGCTTTTAAGTAAATAAAATAAACAATAAGTGATCATTAGAAACTTATAATATCTTGGAATTTTAGGGCGACAATTAATTTGTGTTAAAGTAAATTGGTCAGAGTATCGAATAATAGTATCCTTAGGTGGTTAGTTATAAAATGTTTTTATTTTAATTTTATGATAAAAAATGTATATGTACTTTAATGAAAAGTACAAACATTTGTAAAAATCCAATATATACGAGCGTCGTTTGATATGTATAGTAAAATTGTTTATTGTTTAATTTAATTAATTAAATTTAATTTTTCAATTTATTTTTTCTTACATTTTTACCATACTTATCAAACGACCCTCATATATATATATATATATATATATATATTAGGTTGGCAAGTATCTCCCTTCCGCTTTTTTTTTTTTTTGTACATAGCTGCGAAATTAAAAATAACAGAAGGCGGGAGGGGGATATTTTGCAACCGAAAATATATATATATATATATATATATATATATATAAATATATATATATATATATATATATATATAGAAGAAAAATGCATTAATAGGTTAAAGTGAACAATTTTGGGTGAGGTTTTTATTGAGCAGTGGATAGGAAGAGGTTGATGATGATAGTATACATACATACATACTCGTATATATATATATATATATATATATATATATATATATATATAATATATTTATATATATATATATAATATTATATATATATATATATATATATATATATATATATATATATATATATATATATATATATATATATATATATATATTATATATATATATATATATATATATATATATATATATATATATATATATAGTTTAAAATATGTTATGGTTCATTCCTTTTAGTATAAATGGAAAACAATAATACAGTAACGTGTATTGTAGTTTCAAGAAGTAAATTTAATTTTTTTGTCACGACGAGAATAGCTGCAATATTGATTTCGTAATAAAAAGTTTTTTAAAGTATTGAAACAATGTATCTCTTGCCAATTTATATACTACTAGTTTAAAATGCAATCTGTACGATTGTTTTATGAGAAAAACGAAACTTCTCGCTCTCTAGAGAAAAGACTCTTTCAAGTTTTCTTTTTATATGAAACATAAATGTTCTTCTTGATACTGTCGCTTTTGTAACAAAAAAGTATTTATTTGTTGAAAATGCCCAATAAAATGTTTTTTTCGCATTGTTTTCAAGAAAATTGAATTAAATATATAACTGACTATTATTAAATCTTTATATATATATATATATATATATATATATATATATATATAAAATAAATTAACCACAACTACAAATAGACTACTCAAAATATAATATCATATATTTTTAATATATCTCTTTTCTATTTAATGAGATATGGTTTAATATGTGAGAAAATTCAATAATGAATTAAAAATAAAATAGAAAATATTTTTTCTAAATAGTTCAAAAATATAAAGAATTTATTTTTGTTTCTTTGCTACTTATACATTTTATTCATATCATTATAGAATCACATTCTCAGATCTTTTTTAATAACATTTTCAATTTTCGTTTCTCGTATTAAGAATCGTTGTATTTATTTAAGATATGCAGATGGAATTTTTCTCGTCATTGAATAGATTATCTTTTTTTTCGTTATTGTTATTAGATATAATATTTTCATATTATATCATTGAATATGAATTTGCATATGAGAGAAAAATTAAATAAAAAAGAGAAATAAAGAGATTAAAATTTTATATACTTAGGATAGTTCATTAAAAAAGAAACATTTGAATATGAAGTGAACAGAAATATAAAAATGAGATGGTGCCAATTCTTATATTATGAAGTTAAATATTTATCTATGTTTAAAGAACAAATGTTGACCAATATATATTAATTGTTCTTATTTAAGTTAGTGAAACTTGCTCTTAAATGCCAGATTTATT